>CM021104.1:592914093-593039953 GCA_007115665.2 Sequoiadendron giganteum | reverse complement strand
AGGGTATAGGGTTAGAGGGATTAGCGTTGAAGGGTTGAGGGTTGAGCGTTGAGGGTTGGGGGATTAAGAGGGTATAGGGGTTCGTGGATTAGGGTTGAAGGGTTAAGGGTTGAGGGTTGAGGGTTGAGGGATTAAGAGGGTATAGGGGTTGAGGGATTAGGGTTTAAGGGTTGAGGGTTGAGGGTTAAAGGATTAAGAGGGTATAGGGGTAGAGGGATTAGGGTTGAAGGGTTGAGGGTTGAGGGTTGAGGGTTGAGGGATTGAGAGGGTATAGGGGTTGTGGGATTAGGGTTTAAGGGTTGAGGGTTGAGGGTTGTGGGATTAAGAGGGTATAGGGGTTGAGGGATTAAGGGTATAGGGATTGAGGGATTAGGGTTTTTAGGGTTGAGGGTTGAGGTTGAGGTTGAGGGTTGACAGTTGTGAGTTGAGGGATTAAGAGGGTATAGGGATTGAGGGATTAGGGTTTAAGGGTTGAGGGTTGAGGGTTGAGGGCTGAGGGTTGAGGGATGAAGAGGTTATAAGGATTGAGGGATTAGTGTTTAAGGGTTGAGGGTTGAGGGTTGAGGGATTAAGAGGGTATAGGGATTGAGGGATTAGGTTTTAAGGGTTGAGGGTTGAGGGTTGAGGGATTAAGAGGGTATAGGGATTGAGGGATTAGGGTTTGAGGGTTGAGGGTTGAGGTTTGAGGGATTAAAAGGGTATAGGGGTTGAGGGATTAGGGTTTAGGGCTTAAGGATTAAGGATTGAGGGATTAGGGCTTAAGGATTGAGGATTGAGGGTTGAGGGATTAAGAGGGTATAGGGGATTATGGTTTAGGGGTTGAGGGTTTAGGGGTTGAGGTATTAGGGGTTGAGGGTTGAGGGTTCAAATATTATGGGGGTATAGTGGTTGAGAGATTAGGGTTTAAGGGTTGAGGGTTGAGGGTTGACAGATTAAGAGGGTATAGGGGTTGAGGGATTAGGTTTTAAGGGTTTAGGGTTTAGGTTTTCTCCCCCACTCTCTCCCACTCTATCTTTCTCCCACTCTCACCATTTCTCCCTCCCTCTCACCCTCCCCCTCTATCTCACACTCTCTACCTCTCTCCCTCTCACTCTCTCTTTCTCCCACTCTCCCCTTCTCCCTCCCTCTCTATCTCACACTCTCCCCCTATCTCCCTCCCACTCTCTCTCCCACTCTCCCTCCCTCTCTATCTGCCAATCTCCTGCTCTCTCCCTCCGACTCTCTTAGAAACTCCTATACTATCAAAAATACACTAACAAAACCAAATTTCACATAACACGAACGCGTTTTTAACTCACTAAAACGTTAAAAAACTCTATATACCCATGATTTGAAGGCCCACAATCTGCATATTCCCCTGGTTTTGTGCGTGCTCCGACAAAAAATAGCTTTTTGATGATGTTGTGAACTGTGAAAGCAAATTTTTCACATTCCATCACCTTTTCCATGATCTTTTTAGCACCTTTGCATGAAATAGAAGAGTTTCCACATTGAAAGACATATAATATCAATTGAAGTTTGAATTCCATTGAAAACTGATATACAATTGAAGTGTGGAAGGGAACAAGCTTTTGAACAAGTCAAATTTTTGTGGAGTTTGAAGAAAGAAGAAGCTAAGGCTACATAATTGGGTTGAACAACTCCATTTGAAAGTTTGGTTTTTAAGGTATGTGAGGTCTTTACACATTTTCTTTCTTTCTATTATGGCTTGCTTTCATTTTTGTTTGTCATTATAACCTTAGGTTGTCAATGCACATTTTAAGTTACGAAATTATATACACAATTATATACACTTGCCAATTATAGAAATTTAGAACCATTCACCAAAATTCATCCTTTAAGACAACTCCAAGCCTCTCCCATTCCTCTGAAGGGTCCAAACACCTTCCAATACCTCTGAACAAAACATTTGATTCGTATACTCAAATTAGCATTAAGAGTTCCCAATTCCTTAAGGACCTTCAAAACACCTTGAAAATATTAGAAATAACTGATTACAATCAACTAGGTTCCTAAAAACATCAACCAATGATTATGTCATTCACAAGTTATCTTAAATCTTCCATAATGGCACCATTGTTGACAAACAAAAACTATAATTCTTAAGGTACAACCAAACCATTATTTTCTTAATAAATCTTTGTTTGAGTTAGTACAAAAAAAATGAAACCTTTCAGAAGTCTTCCCTTACACACAAAATTAGTTCCTTTGTTCATTGTCCACATTACTAGTAGCCAAGCAGCTACAAACTGTCACACGTATCTCGCAATCCATGCACACACTTTAAACTGTGATACTCATTTTTGATGTAGAGTTAGAGGACCCAAAACCATTGAAGATGTCAACTTGCCTTCAAGAGCTATCTAAGAAGATTAAAAAGGCATAATGGACCAATCCCAACACTCCTCCAAGCTGGGGAACAAACAAAAACATTATTTCCCAAATTTCACCCTTGGAATCTAGTTACTGTGCAAAACCAGTTTTGGGCCCTTAACTCCAAAACTTTCAAAAACACTAGGAAAATAAAAGAATGATTGTAGTACCAATTTCAGAGTTGCAAGACATAACTTCACCCATCACATGACTCCTTTGGGACAACATTAAGAAAACTGACCTTTTTCACTATTTTAGGCCTCCAAGTAGACCCTCTCTACAAAGGAACTACCCTTAGATCTTCACACCAGACTTCCAAACCCAAAAATAGTCTTTAATTACATGTCTCAAAACAAGATAATTTCTAGGTCTTAGGACCTTACCCGCTCAACTAGGCTTCTAGTACAAAAACCCTCATTTTCCAATGCAAAGAGAGAGGGTTTATAGAAACTCCTATACCCGGGCCTTCCCAGACCATTCCAAAGCATCAAACATCTTCAAACTACCTCGCACAAGGTCAAAAGTTCATTACATAGACCACTCCTTCAATAATTTTTTAGGAACTAATATTCATCTCATTACCATGGTACAAATAAAATTATCCTCCATGTCGAAGAAAAAGACAAACAGGAAACTAAAAGATGAAGAGAACGAAACCTTGAAAGAAAATAAGAGAGTTCAGGTGGCGACATATCATGAAAAGAAGAAATTGGAAATGATTGATGAAAACAAACTGATTGTAGAGGAACCTCAACCATCAAAAAGAGAATGATAATTGGTAGCACAATAAGTACGAATGTGAAAGCATTGTCGTAAGACAGATTCAGATACCGTAGTTGGAGACACACCCTCTATGACAAGTGAATATGAAGGGACACCATTAAGTACAAGCGAATATGGAGGGACACCATCTAACACAAGTGAATATGGATGGACACCATCTAGTGCAAGTGAATATGGAGGGACACCATTTACCACAAGTGAATATTGTTGGACACCATCCAACACATCTCAAGTTGAGAGTACATCATCACTCGAAATTGACGAAGAAGGTATGCCATCATTCCCATGTGAACCTCAAGGTATGTCTTCTTCTCCACCCTCGATCGAAGGTATGCAATCTATCCCACTTGAATTAAATATTGATGAAATTCCTAATGTTGAGATGTATGTACCTAGGAGAACACCACCAATAATTTTGCATAGAAAGCCAAAGTATTTGATTAATATTGATGATGAGATTTTGCAGCACATGAAAGGTAAGATTTCAACATGCACTTGTAGAAGATATGCTGATAAGATTTGGGAATGATTCTGTGAAAGGCTAAATGAGACTGCAAGATGTCAACTATTTGTTGAAGTGATGCAGGGTGTAAAGTATAGGAACATCATGAAGACTCTTGGGTTGATAACATCAAATGCATCGAGTGAAGACACTATTGCGAAGAATCTAATGGATTCTTATGAGAGTATGGGTAAGAACTCACACTCAAAGGATAGTAATGTCACCCGACGTGTCATTACATTGAATTTGGTAAGTTGTCAAACAAAGAGAGCTCACCTAATTAAAAAGACTAGTGAAAAAATGGGAATTTGTAGAAAAACTTTATCAAGAGCCATTCAAAGGCGGAAAAGAATTGAGGGCAATGATACAAATGAATTATGGGCATTCTCGTGGAGACTGTCATGAAAATATAAAGAATTTGTCGAAGCCTTCAGAACACTAATTGAAGAGTATTGGAAGAATAACACAAGGCTATCTCCGAATCAAAGGGATGTGGTAAGAAGGAGAATCGGTAGTCGAAATCGTGAGCTATATCCAAAACATTGTTTGGATATGACTCAAACCCAATTTTTTCAGAAATTTGAAAATGATTATCCTCAAATTTGTATTTCTCAAAGATTTTTTAAACTACTTAAACCTTTTTATGTCAAGATAAATCACACATGCACTACTTGTTGTTGTAGACTACATATTGAATTTTCTAACCATTACGATGTTTATCATTCTATATGTTTAGATTTGCATACTAACAATGTTTTGCAGGATTGTGGCATAGAAGCCCCACCAAAATCTTCAAGAGATTTCTTATCAAAAAATATATGTGAAATAGAGGATGGTTAGATATTCTATAGGACAACATGCTTGGATGGTTCATGTGAGCGTTGCGGTGGCTTCCAGCCTATGCCAGTATGTCAACATATGGAAAGCACAAATGAGGTGGGACAAAAACTAGTAGAGTTCGAGAAGTATAAAACAGTTGCATATGCTACAAAAGATGGGTCTCAAGAAAAAAGGTGTGATCTAGTTATTGAGAAGATTCTAGTGTACAAATTTATGACCACATTTCATGATAGTATACTATTTGAGTATGTAATGCATACCCATAGAGCCCTATGGTTGGACACACAGTTCAAGATATGCAAGGACACCTTTCTAGTTAGAAGCATAGTATCTGTGGTTGAATTTGTAGAGAAATACACTCTACAACCACAACATGAGGTGCAATCACAGTATTACAACTCCACACAAGTTTCAATATTTATGCACATAGCATTCATTCATGCATCTGATAGTACAGATGAGCAAAGGAAGGTATTGAGGGAGTACCACTTTTACATTAGTGATGATCGCACACATTCTCCAGAGTTCGTGCAAGGTTGCTTTAGGATGTTCTATAGTGGTTTGGCTCAGAGGGGCATAGAATACGATCAACATATAATATGGTTTGATAACTGTGTAGTATAGTTCAATAACTCCTGCATGTTCTATTGGTTGTACAGGATGCATGTCATTATAGGTGTTCAACATATGTGGAACTTTTGTGAGGCTAGACATGGAAAGGGGGAGCATGATGGTGTAGGAGCATGCGTGAAAAGAGCATTAGCATGAGAAGAGTTAAAGTATAAAGACAGTGCAAAGTTTATAGATGCAAAATCAATCGTCGAGTGGTGTAATGCTTTGATGGGTCTAGGTAATGAAGGTACATCTTCAGTTCATAGATTTTTTTGGTTGATGGATGATACTAACATTGCACCATATGAAGACTGTTGTACACTAGTAGGATCGAGTGAGGTACACTCTTTCCTTAGCTCAAATATAGGTTCATGTTGTATCGATACACAAAAGATGGCATGCTTTTGTTCTTCATGTACAATGCAAGACTGGAATGATTGTGAGTCAGGGGAGTGGGTTGATAAATGGTTCACAAGTTATCTTAGCCCACTTCACACGTATTGCCCTCTGACGACATTGGAACTGACACAGATAGAATCATCGGTTTACTTTGACCACATATCAGATCTAGTTCAATGAGGTGATATATCTACTTTCTTAGTTGTTGAAATTCCATATCATTAGATCTTACTTTGTACTATATTCGTAATGTTGACAAATTTCAAGAGATTTTTTGCACATATCAATGTAGGGCATGTTTATTCAGTTATTGCAGATGAAGACAATGAAGAGGGAATAGACTATTAATTGTGTCATTATGTTGAGACCAGAAATAAATTGGAGTCCCCAGTTATAGATGGAGAAAACATCGAATACCCTACAGGCTCAGTTGTAGTTACTGGAACATGGGTTAGAAGGTACCCACATTCAAGTGTCAAACATTGGCTATTTCAGGACTTGACATGCATCGTAAGATTCTCATTACTCGAACCTTGTCATGGCATCCAATGTTCATTTGACCAAATATGGGGGTAGACCTTTGAACAAGACATTATGGAAGGTCCCTGAGTCTGACAATGAGGCAATACTTGACACAATAAAGAGTAGAGCAAACCTAGATGGTTCGTTGGATTAATTTGTAAGTATATGAACATTGGTTCTTATTAATTTATACTTGTATGCACATTAATTTTTTTGATGCCAATGCTATCATCTTATTTCACAGTGATTGGTGTCCCCTTGCAAAATGTAGATATATGAACCATCCAAGAGAATGTCAACCAGAAAAGCAATGCAACATCCTTATTTTGATGCCTGCATGCAACATCTATAAGTGCCTTCCATCTTTTTTTATTTCATTTCCATTTTGAATGCTCTTTCTTTTTCTCTTTTACTTTTCATATTTGTAAGTAAACTACTAAGGGTTGATTGATCTTTCATTGCAAAAAATGTTGATTTAAGAGCCATCAAAGAGAATCTCAGCCAAAAAAGCAATGCAACATACTTATTTTGATGATTTTGAAAAATCTCAATTTTGATTTCAAGCCATTATAAGAGAGCATGTGAAGCTTAGCAAGGGAATCTCAAGTTACTCATTTGAAAACCTCATAATGAGCACCTATGATGTAGACATTTAAAGAGAATCTTGAATGTATGAGTGACATTGTAAACAATCTAAGAGAATGAAGTGCCAAAGGCATTGAAATAAGATTTAATTACATAATGAGATATACTCAAATATTGTAAGGTTGGAGTTCATGTTTGGTAGTAGCACCTTGTTCTGTAAATGCCTTGAGTAGGAAAATTTGCAAACTTTGAATTTTGAAATGTAAACAATGTGAAAAAGGTCATGTAAACAATTTGTACACATTTTTCTGCAACTCGTGTGACCAAGAGAACTATTCCAACATGTCAGAATAGGTATGTCTACGCTAGGCATGGTCCTCTTTCATACCGAAACACGTAGAATCGCTCTGAGCTATCTTCCACTAGATCGATTCCTTAAGGGTCCAAAGTGCAAAATGGCTGCAAACTTAAACATGCTAGTACTGGGATACCATGACACTTAGAAATTTCTCATCTAATCCTACAAAAAGGTGTTGGGCCCCTCTAGAAAAACCTCTCTCATTTTTGGCTATCTTGGAGTGGTTTTCTCGTAGCGGCGGATTTTCACTTCATGGAAAAGGTGTCAAATTCAAGCTATGCAAAGTTGCAAAGTTGTGCAACTTTCGCTCTGCAACTCATGTGACCAAGCAACCTATTCCAACACATTCGAATATGTATTTTTACACTAGGCATGGTCCTCTTTTGTACTGAGACACGTGGAATCGCTCTGTGCTATGTTCCACCAGATCGATCCCTTAAGGGTCCAAAGTGCAAAATAGACGCAAACTTCAGCATGCTAGTACTTGGATATCGTGATACCTAGACACTTCTCGTCTGATCCTACAAAAAGGAGTTGGACCCCTCTAGAAAAATCTATCTTTTTTTTGGCTATCTTGGAGTGGTTTTCTCATGGCGGCGGATTTTCACTTGATGGAAAAGGTGTCAAATTCAAGCTCTGTAAAGTTGCAAAGTGGTGCAACTTTCGCTCTGCAACTCGCATTACCAAGCAGACTGTTCCAACACATCTGAATATGTATCATTACACTAGGCATGGTCGTCTTTTGCACTGAAAAACATGGAATCACTCTGAGCTATGTTCCACCAGATCGATCCCTTAAGGGTCCAAAATGCAAAAATAGCTGCAAAATTCAGCATCCTATTACTTGGATACCGTGACACTTAGAAACTTCTAATCTGTTCTTACACAAATATTTTGGATCCCTCTAGAAAAATCTTTCTTGGTTTTGGCTATCTTGGAGTGGTTTTCTCGTGGCGGCGGATTTTCACTTGATGGAAAAAGCGTCAAATTCAAGCAGTGCAAAGTTGCAAAGTGGTGCAACTTTCGCTCTGCAACTTGTATGACCAAGTGGACTATTCCAACATGTTCGAATAGGTATGTTTATGCTAGGCATGGTCCTCTTTCACACCGAAAACATGTAGAATCGCTCTAATCTATGTTTAACCGGATCGACCCCTTAAGGTTCCAAAGTGCAAAATAGCTGCAAACTTCAACATGCTATTACTTGGATACCATGACACTTAGATACTTCTCATCTAATCCTACATAAATGAATTGGGCCCCTCTAGAAAAACCTCTCTCGGTTTTGGCTATCTCGAAGTGGTTTTCTCGTGGCGGAGGATTTTCACTAGATGGAAAAAGTGTCAAATTTGAGTAGTGCAAAGTTGCAAAGTGGTGCAACTTTCACTCTACAACTCGTGTGACCAAGTAGATTGTTCCAAAACATTTGAATAGGTATGTGTATGATAGGAATGGTCTTTTTTTGCACTGAAACATGTAGAATCGCTCCTAGCTACGTTCCACTGGATCGATCCCTTAAGGGTCCAAAGTGCAAAATAGCTGCAAACTTCAGCATGCTATTACTTGGATGCCATGACACTTAGAAACTTCTCATCTTATCCTACAAAAATAATTTGGACCCCTCTAGAAAAACCTCTCTCAGTTTTGGCTATCTTGGAGTGGTTTTATTGTGACGTCGGATTTTCACTTGATGGAAAAGGTGTCAAATTCAAGCAGTGCAAAGTGGTACAACTTTTGCTCTGCAACTCGTGTGACCAAACTAACTACTCCAACGCGTTCGAATAGGTATGTTTATGCTAGACATGGTCTTTTTTAACACTAAAACATGTGGAATTGTTCTGAGCTATGTTCCACCAGATCGATCCCTTAAGGGTCCAAAGTGCAAAATGGATGCAAACTTCAGCATGCTATTACTCAGATGTTGTGATACTTAGAAACTTCTCATCTAATCCTATAGGATCATGTTGAGCCTATCTACAAAGACCTCTCTCGGTTTTGGCTATCTCAGAGTGGTTTTTCAGTGGTGGCGGATTTTCACTTGATGGAAAAAGCATCAAATGCAAGTAGTGCAAAGTTGCAGAGTGGTGCAACTTTTGTTCCACAACTTGTGTGACCAAGTGGACTATTCCAAAATGTCCAAATAGGTATGTTTACACTAGGAATGGTCCTCTTTTGCACTGAAACACGTGGAATTGCTCTGAGCTATGTTCCACCGGATCGATCCCTTAGGTTGGAGGAGTCTTAAGTTGCAAATTTGTAAGTTGCTTAAAGCAACAAATTTGAAATGATATTGAATGGCCCACTTATCACTCATTGCATCTAAGTGATTCTCATAGAGGTGAGGCACTAGGCCTTTTTGGGAGGTCACCCATTCCAGTATACTCCAGCTCAAGCACTTAACCACAAAGTTTTTTCCCCAAGGTTAAGCCCACTTACCTTGCAACCCCATTTGCAAAACCTTTAGCAAGTGTTGTGCCTTATGAAACATTCATTATAGAGCCCCTTTAGCTCATCAATTGATAAGTAGGATGTATTTTCTACAATGTGTCAAATTTGGATATTTCTATCAGGATTCCATTAAGCAATCATTTGTAGTATTAGATATAGCTCTAGCTTCTATAGTATTGCACATGATTGCAGATAGTTTCAAAGATCTAGATAACATCAATAGTTCGCATTACTCAAGAAGGATGAACATCTTAAAGACATTTGCAGAAATCAAGACAAGTAACCTTCTTGTGGACTAAGGGTTGTAATATTTGATCTACAACATGTTCCACCATTTCTTTAGTAGGATCAAGAACACATAATGAAGGTGTGTTTGTAGCCATGGAATATTATGGTTCAAACTATCCATAAGAGTAATGTTTTGTCTCGACCAACCATATCTATACCATGGTTTGTTTGGAAACAAGGATGGGTTCTCTCTTCATCGACATATACATTATTCCTTGATGTGTTCACACCAGTGTTACAAGACTAGGACTCACCTCAAACTTGACAAGCCATTTTTTGACTTGGACTCGGGCTCGGAGCCCAGACTCGACAAATATAAAAACCTAAGAAATTCAAAGATTTGTAAGGATTTAAAACTTGTTTCATGCACCCTTTAATAAATAAACCTTAAAGACACAATATCATCATCAAATATAAGTATGAAATATATGTACAAAATAACCATATAGGCTTATGAGAATGCCATCTAGGCATACAATGTCAAATATGTCCAATAAAAAATATGTGCAAAACTGCCATGCAGGCATACAACAAAGGACTCTGGAATCAAAAGTCATTGCTCTCCATGCGCAGGAAATAAAATCTTTCCCTTTCCTTTTCGCTCAGATGGGTATAGGTCTGTCACTCATTTTTGCTATGCTCGTGGAGTGCTCTTGCTACTCCTCCTATGGTTTAGTTCATGGTGAAGTTTTAACTGTTACAATAAGAAGTAAAGACATGAATATATAGAAATTACATTATAAAAAATGATATATTTGACAAAACAATCACTTATAGCCATCTCACGATCTCTCTCCATGAGGGAAATATCCTCACGCCCATGCTTAGGTGTGCTCAAGCCCTGTATAAACCATGCAAATAGACAAAAACTACGTGAATCAATAATGGTTTGATTTTTCACCAACTAACATCTATAACAACAAATGTAAATTAAAATTTACTAATTTTCCTCATACCTCTTCTTTTAGAGCCATCGAGGATTGTATAGCAGATGTCACACCAATATCCATTGCCCTTGTCACATTCGGAGATGTATCATCTTGCAACAACTGAAAATAAAATAACAAATTATTCAACATAATCAACGATGTGCACGCATAAACTACACAAATCTATTAAGTACTTGATTCATTAGTTAAACTCTTTATTCTATTACCTACATGAATTTTGGAGTAAATCCACCGCCACTAGGAAGTGTTCCATCAAAACCTCCAATATTAGTTTGTTCAACATCCAAAATTGCATATTAAATTACCATTTGTAAAACAATGCCATTAATATGCAATAAAATTATAATTGTTTACTAGTTAAATACCCTAGCGATAGGTGTACTGCAAAAATAGGTTGGTGGGGGATCGGTGTATCTAGTCTCAACACTGTGACCCTGCAATTTTATTAAAATCATAAAACATTTTTAGTTAATCTTGTATTTCAAAATTAAAATTTAATAAATTAAATTCAATGAACACATGCACTAACTTTTACCTAACTATCAATGCCATATGCCTCATGCAAAATGTCAGCTGCCCTCTCCATCTCCATAGCTATAGATGGATCCTATGTACCAGTCATCTAAGGGTCGATGGGGTCATGTGAACAAGTAGCCCTGGAAGATTGACACACATGTGTTCGAAGGCCACCACTAGAAGACTCCCCTGGATGGCGCTATAGAATAGGGCTAGTATGATGGATGACACTCTAGGTCAAATTGCTGATTGCTTGCAATGTCTCTACATCAGCACTTTCCTTCACGACCGAAGGCATAACAACATGCTCATGAGGTGGCCTAGCGAGAGCTCATCTACCTTGCCGCATATGATTCGACTATGCATCGAGTCTATCCTAAGCTGACCCACCACCTCTCCCCTAGAAATCCCTCATATCAAAATAATTTGGGATTTTGTTCAATATGAACTCACTATATAGTTTCCTAAGGAAATATTGCAGTACCTCACAATTGTTGCATGGTGGGTAATCGAAGACCATGTACCACCTATCATAAAACCACTCCTATCATCTATTGGTGGTGGCACCAATGGATAGGAAACCTCTTCACATTGAGGGTAAGATTTTGATTTGTCCGTGGGTCAGTGAATAATGAGCACAAATCACCTTTTGTAATTTTTAAATGTTTCACATCCTTGTATGAAAGTTTATCTGCATAATAGTCCCTAGCCACCTGCCTCCTATCTTCCCATCCAGTTATTTGTTTGCTAATTGAATCTACATTTGTTAACAGATCTTTCAATGAATTTTCTACGGTCATTCTTTCTATGGTTGAACCATTTGGATCACTCAACCTATTGATCAAATCCTCAATTTGTTTTTTGTTGTTCTCACTTTCACTCATTAAATTTTTTTGAGTGCCAGGAGGGGGTTGAGTGATTGGTGGAAGTTGATGTTGTGGTTGATTTTGATCTTGACGATTTGGTTGGTCTTCCTATTGAGGATTTTAAGGGTTTGCAGGTTGATTTACATCTCCTAAAAATTCAAACAACTAGCTATCAAATTCAACCTAAAACTAATAAATTCAAAACAAAAACCATAGAATCCTTACCTCTTACAACTCCTCATCGTCATGGCACCAACGTTGTGAAGAAATATGAATTCTTGGTGAAGAAATTCTCCTCCTACAATGTGAGCGTGATATTTTGGAGTTTTTGGCTGTAGGTGCAACAAAAAAACCAGTCGAAATGTAAATGAGATATTTGCATTTTTTTTTTTCTTTTAACAATTGATAACGCGAGCGCATTTTAACGTGCTCGCGTTATGGTTTTCAACTTTTTTTTTTTAGGGTGTCCACGGAATTGCTACCCATTTCGATGCACCTGCCCATATGATGGAATGGACTTAACTCCATTGCCACACATTATGCATAGTCAAGACGAGGTAAAACCTTTGTAGGTTTGGAAAGATCAAATGAATAATATAATGATTTCTCAGACACATGAGATATGCAGAAATGCTCACATTGGTATGCTGGAGAATACACTTGAAAAATTGTCATTTGTCATTAGTTTCTTAGAAAACTTTGATAAGAAGGCCACATCAGTAATGGTGAAATATGCACCCTATCGAGATAAGATTGATCAGGTTATGGATTTTAAGTGGCCATCCGAGGAAGATTTTGAATTAGGGAAAAAGGTGTTCACTGATGAATTTGAAATATGAATACTACAAGTAAGAAATGTAACTTGGTCATGTATAATACAGGTCTGGCCTCAAAAGTTATATTTGAAAATATGCATTTCCCTTTTGACTTCAGGTACAAGCTGCTGAGGTGGAATAAAGTGTTACAATGGTTAAATATGCTTTTGATGTGGAAAAGTGGCCCTTTGAAGGGAAGTTTCTTTTCTTCCATAACGACTAATGATTATTCTTGTCTTATTCTTTTCTCTTTCAATCACATGTTGTAAATGTAACTGATTAAGGGATTAATGTTCCAATGAAAAAATGACATGTGTACTCTCTGACCTGAGGCTTGTTTGCTCCCTTGTTTTATAAAAGGGAATTTTGGGCCATGAGAGTAGGTGTGTTGAAATATCCATGATTTGAGAAATAAGAGTTTAGCGATAAATAGAGTATGAATGTAAGTCCAGGTATTAAGGTTTTGAGTTAGATAAGATAACTTCGTCAATTATGGGGTTCTTAGGCATGTTTTTATTAAACATGCGATTGTTTTGAGTCTCTTTTCTCTCCTATTGTGATACTTTGCATTAATTATTAATGAAATATTGGTCCAAGATGACTTTTATTGATCTTCATCTGTTCTTTACTGTGAATTACGTTTAACAATAGCTCTAGTTCAAAGGATTGCTTAAATTCTTCAATTAATCAGTAAGTTCATGGAAGCTAACAATAGGATTCATAAAGTAGTGATAGAATTAGATAGAAATATATGGATTGTAATGTGATTCATATGGATCATAAGTGCTTAAGATGAATTTCTCCTTGTAGTTTAGTTTTCTCTTTTGACTCTGTGCTTTAGGATATGGCACTGGAACTCTGATCATGGTTATATTTTCTCATGTCTTGTGTTAAGACTTTAGGAAATTTTACTCAAATATTTCCTATCAATCTACTTTAGTCGTGTTTGTGATTCTCTGCTAATGGGACTCAAGCCTTTTCAAGGAATAGCCAATTTCTTGAAGGATTTCATCCTCTTAGCGTAAATGGGGAATCTATTTGTTGTTTATCAATGTGCAAGTGAATTGTTTAATGTTGTATTTGAAGAGCACATTTTAGGGAGTAACTTTGTGGGTCTTATAGATCCCAAACTATATGAGAATTAGCATTATCACTTTTCTCATCAAGTTCGTCAAATGCTTCCTAGAATTTTATCATTCAACGTGGCAAGTTCATAGAAGCTCTTGAGAAGTTTGCTTGGGTTGTAGTAAAAAAAAACCAACAAGAATTTTTTGATGGATGAAATTCCCTTTTTTATTTTTCTCCATAGTTTCTTTGACTAATGGAGTTTGATATGGATGATTTTATTTCTTTAGATTTTTTATCCATTTGAAATTTTCTTCATTTTTTTTTACTGATTCTTTAGCTTCAATGACTTTTTTCATTCTTGGATATAGATTTTTCCCTTGTTGTTGGTCCCTATCAAAGGGTTGAAATATGTGTGGATGATGCTTTTTGACATGGATAGTTGTAGCATTGGTAGTAATTTTATCATAAGGACTCTTTGTTCTCTCTATGTTGATTATTACATTACATAAAGTTTCCCCTGAGTATTTTAGAGGTATCCCTGATTTGTTTTGATCCCTTAATTATTGAATAACCAAGACCCTAATTCTTAGGAGTTCCAATAATATGCACTAGTTCTAGGATAGCTTATTCATGTAGGCCTAATCCTCTATCTTGATAATGATTTCATTGAAAAATATTATTTGTAATCAGATATGTCTTACCTTGGAAACAAGGTGCTAATCCTTCTCTACTCTATTGTGGCTATTAAAATGTGATAGCTTCTTCATTGATAGAATCCTTGATATGTGGGATAATTTTTTGATTTATATCTTTTGCATGATTATGTGAAATATCAAATTTCGATGGCCCTTTAAAACATGTTGGTGCTTCTTTGGCTGTTGTATACCCAATGCTCTGTTGCTTAGGACTATCAATTATCTTTGTTGATTTTAAGATACCGTGCTCCATATTTTCATGCATGATGTCTTCAACCTTCCTGTAGGATGTTTATGATTTTAATGCTTCTTCTTGATCAGTTGTAGATATGTCTATAGACTTTTCTATGCTTTGATCATGTGTAAGGATGTTAAAAGTAGGTGAATCTTGTTCCTTGGTAATAATATCAAGAGTATGAGACTCTTGTTTTTGATGAAGATCATCTATATGTACATTAAGATTAAGCATCTCATGGGTAGATGTATGTGCGCTTGGCATATGGATTTATTCCTTTCCTGGAAAGCCTTGGATGTCTTTCAAGATATCTGCCAAATAATTATAGTATTTTGATGATAGGGATTCTTGATCTTGACTTTGTATGGTATTAGATCTACTACATGATTTGGTTCATGCTCTTGCCATGGATTAATTTCAAAGAAAGGTTTCCTTGTAAAGGATACTTGGCTTTCCTTAAAATGTGGGTATATGGGTGATTGCTCCTAGCTTAGACTTTTTGCATTGGGTATAAGTATGGGATTAAGAATATATTGACTCTCAATATGTACTTATATGAGGTTGAATGATGTCAATATATCTTGGACTAGATCATTGCTAGACTTGGTTGATTGTGTTTGATCATACTTGGAATTAAATTCTTGATGCATGTCCTCTTGCTCACTAGATGATGTAGAGAATTCATCAATGTGATCATTGATAGATACCTCTTGATCATTGTTGTCAACTTTTGAGGTTGAGAAATTATAATTGTTGTCATTGGGAGATGAACCTTGAATCTCATCTTCAATAGCTATTTCTCCTTGATCAATAAGGTCTTGGATGATATGTTTGAGTTGTGTGCGTTTGTTCATTTTGCAACCCTTGATTTTTTGGAACTCACATAGTTCATACTCATTATACAAAGGGATTTTAAATTTTGGTTTACCATAAGTTGGACTATTTTTGAGTTTGATAAGTTCCTACTGTACTAGTTTATGCATGATTACCTCTCTAAAGTCTCTCCCAAAGTGGTGAATTTAAATCTTGGTTTGTAATATTTCCTCTGTGGAATTTCTCGATTTTTTTTCTCTTGATTTTATGAAACTCCTTGATATTGTGTTTCAAGTACATTTTGATATTGCACTTAAGATACACCTTAGTGTTGCAGAAATTCTTGAGACTATGATTGAGGTATATTTTCATATTGCACTTGATGGAATCCTTGGTGTTGTTAAACGTCTTGATACTACTGATATTGGAAGTTTTGTTGATGTGGATATTGAGGTGTTTGTGGAAGTATGTACATTTTTTGTGGATATGTAATGTTTTGAATTTGAATAAATCATTGATAATACATCGTATTTCAATCTCGTTTAATTTCCTCAATCTTTTCATAAATTTTATTTAGTGCAATTTGATGTTCTAGAATTATTCCTTGATGGTGATTTTGAAACCCCTAATGTTGTTGCCCCACTTGATGTTGTGACCCTTGATAAGAGTGATTTGGGAAATGGATCGACATATTTTGGGGATGTTTTGATACTCACCTTGTCATAAGGTCACTTGGTTTATACCCCCATGGGTTACTTCCATAGTTTTGTGGTTTTTGTTGGGGGTATACTAGCAATTATTTTGTTTGCTTCTATTTTTCTTCTATTTTGTGAATGGGTGGTTGTCATAAACAAGCATCAATATCCTTGTGAACATTTTTGTGACTCATAGCTATTGAAAAAGAATGTGTTTTGTTTGGATTTTTTATTTTTGAAGAAAATGAAACTACATTTTTTTTGTTCAGTGCATTAGATCCAAGGTTGGTTGGCCCATTGAGAATCACAAATAGAAATGTTCTAGTGTATTTTGATGGGTGCGCTACCTTCTTAGGATGTACTTGTGAACCCATATCCTATACCTACAAAAAAATGGCAAACAAGCACATTATTAGATTGAAATGCAAGTAAGAATAAGGATTCCCCATGAAATCCCTTCACAATGCTCAAAATAGGAAAATATGAAGAACAAGACAATAAAGTAAATAAATCCTAATTAAGCATGAAAATACTCAATCCCATGGGGGAATTGGTGCCAATTATCTATAGAAATTTCTCCTTTCCCAACACCTTTGTAAGCTTGATGATGATTTGATGAAGATTTGATCCACTTTTGGTTGAATTCCTACATAACCTAGCTAAAAATACATGAAAATGGATATGCTTGAAGATGAAATTGACTATAGTGTGTTTACTCAAATTGTGCATGATATTGCAATAGAGGAGGCCTCTATTTATAGATTTGAAGAATGGAATATTGAAGGATTTGGGTGAATGTGGGACAAAAGAACAACCAATGAGAGAAGGCCACTTGTCCACATGTGATTGGAGGATGAATGAGCACATTTCGATGAATGAGCCAATAAATGATATTAGATTCAAATCTGAATTTGATGAAATGACATGTTTAGAGGGAAGGGAAATGGAGTTAATGTCACTTGGCTCAAGCCCAAGGACATGCAAGAGGTCTTAAATGCCTTGTTGGAAGTACCCATCATTTTTGGAGGGATTTTTGAATTGAGATAATATTCCACAAAAGATACCCTTTTGAATGGAAATTGATGATTTAATAAATCAAATAAATTGATTTATTGTGCAATTTGAAAAATCTAGAGGATTTAGGTGATTAGGATTAAATTAATCAATATTTAATTAATTTAATAGGAGATTAGTTGACTTGACCATTTTGACTTAGATTTAAGGATTGATTTAAATCAAAATGAGAGGAAGATGACTTGGACTTAATTAAATAAATATTTTGATTTATTTAATTAAAATGAGGTGATGTTAGATTAATAAAGATTGATTTAATTTAATAGAATTAACTTAGAGATTTAATTAAATAAAATGAATTATTTAATTAAATAGAGACATAGGGTTAATTAAATCAAATTGATTAATTTAATTAATAGGAGAGAAATACTTAATCAGATAAATAATGATTTATTCAATTAAGGGATGAAAGGTGATGAAAAAAAAAGAAGATGATTCATGATGAAATGATGTCAAGTGTGTTGGTATATTTTCCATGTCTACATTTTGCCCCTCTTTGAAGTAATGCACTTGTGTCGTTGGTTCAAAGAATAAACTATTGTGATCAAAATTCATAATTTTCTTGATTTTTTAGATGCCCCACTGCTGCCCCAATGAGAAGGATTATGTTGGTATATTGCCCCATCGAGAGATCAAGCAAAAACGTTCGATTTTCCGATCAAGATCATGATAAAATGCAAGATGATTGGTTCTATTGATCAGAGGATGAAAGATAATTCTTTAGAAAGATCAAATATTTGACATAGACAACTTTGATGATGTATAGATAGTCATCAGCCATGGGTAGCCTTGTGTATATTTTGATACAACACACCAATTTTGGATAGAAATGTTAGTAAAGATAAAAGAATAAGAAGAAAAGAATGATGAGAAGAGGATCCAACAAGCCTATTTTATTAATGATGCTGATGATGATGATTTGCTTACCAGGAGTTGGGATTTTAAAAGGGCCAATTACTTTATGTTTGATAGAACATGTAGGTAAGATGCATCGAGGCATAAATACAAAGGATGGTGTTGTACCTAGTGTGATGGACTTTGACTTGACAATGAAATAGGAGTATTCATGTTCACACTTGACATATGAAAACCTTTCTAGGATGTACCTAAGAAAGAAAGTATTTACCAAGTTATTTTACAAGAAAATCTAACAAGCACAATACATAAAAAAGATAATGATCATTGCCCCATTCCTTTCTCTCTAAATCTTTTGGTTTAGGCATCATCGAGAGGTCCTTGTGATGAGCGCAAAAATAAGATAAGTCAAAAAGACCAGATAAAGTAAACAAACAATCTAATGTTCTTCATACCGTTAGCCAAGACTAAACTACGGTGTTGCCTGGTTTTGATGTCCATATTAGGAAGGTCAAATTCATAGGACATGTTGTGATTAGGTGATAATGAGATTTTGATTGGATGATAAGCTATTGATACTCTGAGTTGATCAACTTTCTTGCTTATTGACCTAGACTTGAGATTTTACTGATTAGGTGCACTTTTGAACCTGCTAGACTTGCTTCCGACTGACTTACCAAAGGATGAGGATGATGATGATTTATTAGGAATGATGATTATTGCGGGTGAAAGCGAGATGAGACAGATGCACCATTTTAGGGTTTTTCAAATATTTGAATGTTTTTGGTATATTTTGAAATGTTTTGAGGATTTTTTTTGGGATTTTGAGCTTTTCAATATTTTTTGATTTTGTGTTTTTTGAATGTTTTTGTGTTTTTGTGTCTCGGGGGATCATCAAAGATTAGCCTTTCCTACGTTTAAGCTTAGAGACGACATAGTTCAGATGATGAATCTATTTTTTATCTTTTAGATTTTCGAAATGCTTGGGATTTTGATATGATTTGGATGTTTTTTTGGATTTTGAATTTTATGATGTTTTTCGATTTTTGCATGATTTTGACGATTTGGATATGGATATGATATTAGTGCTCTGTTTTGGATTTTTTTGAGAACCAAGCTAAGGTTGATTGATCAGATTGATGGATTGTCGATGATAACATTGTTGAGGATACACAAAAATGCAAGGATAGTGTTAATAAATATGAGGATTTCAAGATTGATGATGATAACATTGTTAAGGATACACAAAGATGGAAGGGTAGTGTTAAGCAACATGAGGATTTCAAGATTGATGATGATAACATTGTTGAGGATACACAACAATGCAAGGGTAGTGTTAAACAACATGAGGGTTGGGAAGGATATCTTGAGGTGATGATGGATTGATTAGATTTGATTGATCAAGATTTTGAAGCTTGGTTTGGAACAAAATTGTTTTGAATGATTTGATGTGATGCTGAAGTGTAAGAATAGACGTGACTGATATTGATTGTTTGGATTGATGTTCGATGAAAGATAAGGCCTGACAAGGAATGTCTTCTTGTCAAAATATGCCATGGGCTAGTGATTTGGATTTTGGCTCACAAATTCTTTGACGAATTTGATTTCATGTTTTCCAATGTTCGGACCACCACATAAGTTGGAGGATATATATAAAGATTTCTTCTTGAAGAAAGATGTAAATATCTGCCCCTAATGTCTAGCAATGTATGGAATGCCATGGGTGGATGCTTGGATATATAGATGGATGGATGGATAGGTACGATAAGTATGCAAAGGATGGCAAGGATTATCTTGCAATGAGATAAGGTGTTCAAACAAAGGATGCTCATTTGGATAATGCTTCTGAGCTCAGATAATGTTGGGTAAGATAGGATCAATGAAAATGACCCATTTCAATATTTTTACCATAAACAAGTCTAAAGTGTGCACCAAACTTTGTCAAGATCAAGATAATTTGGACTATATATGTAGATAGAAGAAGATGGATTTAAAAAATGGTTCGTGGATGAATGGATTTATTATGGATAAGATGGAGGGAATGTTGGATTTATTATGGATGAGATGAGATTCTTTCACTTTAATTGGCACACATAGATGCTTGATTCTACACATGATGCCTATTTGCATATTTTTCATCATGGTACTTGTCCAAAGCACCACCATAGCGGTTTTTACTAGAGGATGATTTTTCTTTTTACTGTTTCCATTCATTTGTCTGATTTTTTTTTTTTTTCTTATATATATTCTTTTGTGAATTATTTTAAGCTCATGTTGAACCACTTGGTGGTGTTGATGTAGATTCTTATAACATAACGTGCAATCGATATCCTACTTGAAGAAGTTGTTTTGCCAAGATCCGTGCACTTGAACGTAACTTTTGATATTCTTGATTTGGTTTGTTGATACTAGAGTTAACTCTGTCTTTGTGTGCACATTGTGATAGAGTTCCTTATGAATCGTTATGATGAAGGGTCATTGCCAACACATGGTCAATGTGATAATTGGATATCATGCATGGAGGCATAGATGGTGGAGTGTGTTTAGGAATAAAATATCGATTGGTTGATAATTTGGAACATTTGACTCTCCAAACTTAGGAAGATGAGCAATGATGGGTGGATACAGAAGTGTGCATGGAATTAGGACCAACAAGTTGATATAATTTGTACATTTCTTGAGAAGCATCCTTTTTCCTTTGTGGACATCTTTGATGGATAATTTTCCCTTTTTTATTTTTCCCCATTGTTTCTTTGACTAATGGAGTTTGATAGGGATAATTTATCTTTGTATTCTTTGGTATCCATATGTATTTGATTTTTCCTTCCTGTTTTTCTTCTTATTTTTCTTTGATAATATTATTTGTGCTTTGATTGAAATATTTATTTTGATGTTGGTCCCAATTCATGGATGGGGTGATGGGTGGATAAAGATTCATGATGTGGCAGGTTGTAGGATTGGCATTAGTTTCATCATAAGGATTCTTTGTGCCCCCTATGCTGATATTTTCCTCAGATGAAGTTTCCCCTAGTATGGTGGTAGTATCCCCTTTGTTCTTTGATTCTTCTTGTTTTAATATATCTTGTTCAGTAATCATTCTCTGATAAATGACTATTGCAGATGATATTATTCCAATTTGTTGCTTTGTTGATTACAGAATATTCTATTCATTCTGACCTATTTTTTTGAGTGGATAATGCTGGATATCTTCATATATGATTTCCTCAGTCTAAATTTGGGATAAATTTGATCCCGATGTTGATAACTCAGGTTGACTGTAGGAATAAATAACCTGTCCCTTTTGTGTAATTATGTTAGGAGTAAAGGAACCATGTTTTGAATAAAGATCATCTACGTGTCCATCCAAAGAAAGCATCTCATGGGTAGATGGAGGAGTATGTGCTATATGTATATTATCATCTCGTATAGATAGGAGAGTTTCCATTATGTCATTGTAGTAGCTTGGATATACAAATTCTAGATCTTGAATGATTTCGGAATTGTTTTCGACATGCTTTGGATCAAGTTCTTGACATGGGTCAATTTCAAAGAATGGATTTATTATAAAGGGTTCTTGGACATCGTCCTTAGGCATGGATAGTGGATCAATATCTTGTTGATCTTTGAGCATTCCATCACTATCTACAATCATGAGGTTGAGAGATATCAGTATGTCTTGGGGAGGACCATTGCTAGACCTTGGTGATATATGTTGATCATGCTTTGGAATAAATTCTTGAGATATGTCCTCTAACTCATTAGGTGATGTAGAGACATTGTCAACATGATCATTGGTGGATGGATCTTGGATTATATCAATAGGATCAAATAACATCAACACTCCTTGAAATAGATATTTGTAGGAGGTGTCTTAATCATGACTAAAAATGGCTCTTGATGTACATTGATTTGATCGTTGGATAAGTTGGAAACATCTTCAAGGTGCTCATAGATGGGTAGTTGTGACTGATATTTGAGATGTAATGACTGATCTTCGAGATGGGGTGATTGGGTTAGTTCTTGATATTGTTGCTGAAAATCTTAACATTTGAGATATTGTTCTTCATGTGGTTGTGGACCCAACTCAATGCTTTGATGACATGGTTCAACCAATGGAAGAGTGTATTGATTTTGGGGTGGAGATGTCTCTTCGTGATATGAATCAATGAGTTTATTAAGTGTAGCAATTTTATTTCGCAAGATTTGATCTTGACATTCTCGATATCGTTGACCTGGTTGTTAACCAAACATAATGGGATAGTGTACCGGTGGTTTTTTCATGAGATCACGAATGGATTAACGCTAGACAATTTTTTGATTTGGTGTGATGTTTACATTTGGCATTATAGGTTGACTTTGAACATTTTTGTGGTAGAGAATCATATTGCCTTGATTTAGGTAACTCAATTTTGCATGGGGTTATCGTGACTTGAATCAACATATGAATTTTTCAATATATTGCTTGGATTTTGAACAAAATTGGGTGGATTTGCAAGCATATCTATCCCAAAGTTCACCAAGTGTGGATTTGATAATTTCATGTTTGATAAGTTTACACATGGTATATTCACATTTGGTATGTATGGATTGGATGGGATAATGTTGTTTTGTTGAAGACTCATTTTTGGTTAATAGATTTGTAAGTTTGGACTTTGATTTAAATCTACCATAGGGAAAGGTGGTCCAAATTTTGGATTGGGAAATCTTAGATTTTTATCATTGAGGTTTGGAGGAAATACTGATGCCATGTATTGATTGCATAAATGTGAGTTTAGATAATCAATTAGCATTGTGAGACTTGGATTGTTTGGTTGACTTGGATTACTCATGATGTATGAATGAAGTTTATATTCCATGTTTTTATTTTGTTTTGACCTTGTTGACCTTTGAGGGGTTTAGGACCAATGATGAGATGAAGGATGAAAGGGTGAATGATATGGGTGTTTGAATGTTTAGGGACTTTGGATCAATGGTAGAATTTGGGACTTAATTTGATTTGACTTTGATTGAGGATAGTTTGACTAAGTGTGTTATGTCAAACAAGGTGATTTTGGATAATGAACTTGTAAATTCTAGAAGTTGTGTTATCCTAGAGTAAACTTGGACACAAGAGGATAATTTGACTAAGTTTGTTAAGTCAAACAAGGTAATAATGGATTGGATAATTTGACTAAGTGTGTTAAGTCAAACAAGGTGATTTTGGATAATGAACTTTTGAATTCTAGGAAGTTGTATTATCCTATAGTAAACTTGTACACAAGAGGATAATTCAAGACTAAGTGTGTTAAGCCAAACAAGGTGATTTTTTATAATGAACTCCTAGACCCCAAGATGTTGGTTTTTATCAGGAGGTAAATTTGTTCACAAGGATAATTTGACTAAGTGTGTTAAGTCAAACGAAATGATTTTGATTTTTCCTAAAAGTTTAGCATGATCATGCTTTCAAAGTTCCCAAGTGTTTTTTGGTGAGGTGATTTTTGATTTTGATGGTTGAAGGATGGGTGAGAGTGATGATTTTGATCCTAGACTTGACCTAGATAAAACTCCTTCTTAGAGGACCTCGGTTTTGAAGAACATGCCATTCTTCCTATCTGAGAATTTCAAACCAAAAGACCAATATTTTCATGGAAAACTATATGACCAAAAGATACAAATCGCATGTGTGGGGTCCAATTGAATTAATATTTATTAATGAATTTATTTTTACCACAAACACTTGCTTAGTTTTTCAAACAGAATGTCCAATGTCCTAATTTTATTTCATCCCACAAAGTGCATCATGTGGAAATCAAGGAAATCAAGGCAAAGGTTACCTATTGTTTACTTTAGTAAGAAAACTGAGATGAAATCCAAATTCTTAGAAGCCTCTAAGGATATGAATACCAAGGAAAAGCAATAGAATGTGAATTTGTTCAAGGATATTTGCTTCTCCTAAAGGGTTTGAAATTTGATGATCATGTTGAATGTTTGTGCTTCCAATGTTTCAAGACTAAAGAAAAGTGTTTTTTGATTCGAAAAGCATGCACAATCCTAGGCTAAAAGGACAATATTTGTTGGCTTCCCACTTGGACGAATCCAACTGTGCATATTCATTATGGATGATTGGATTCTTGACCACACAGGCTCCCCCTTATAGTTCACTCACTTCTTGGGTAAGCCAAGCATCAATACCCATGAATCTCCCATGGCATACTTTTCATCTCTACAACAAAATCGCATTTATACGTGGGGTGGCTTCAAAGGACATGACCTTTTACACCAACAAATAGAAAGGATTTTGGCCTTTGCTAAACAAGGGGTTTTAATGTGGGCATTCCATTCGTGGGGGACTATCCATGCGGTGAGAGACCATTGTTTCCCTTATTGTCAGAAAAATCCTCATGATATTGGCCTTTGTTCCAATATCCACAATTATATCCCGAGTGGAATTTGCTTGGTTTTAACATGTTCTTGGTTGGGTCATTCCCTTGGGTGATTACTTTTTCCCTAAAGGCAGGCCCTCTAAGATAAACAAAAGTAAGTAAGCAATATCTGTAACTCAATCAATCTTTTTCGCAATATAAAGAGAGAGAATGTACGCAATATCCTCCACTCATACTGAAAAGATTTGTTCAATTTTTAGGTACCTAAGTTGAAATGTGGAGGCAATCTTCTATGCAACTTCATGTCACCAAAAAGACTTTTGATTCTCAAGATCGTCGTGAAGCATGAGAGAAGCGCATACATCTTTTTAAATGAAATTACTTTGCAAAAAATATTACAAGACACAAAAGCACATGCTCATTTTAATCTCCAAAGGAAAAATTGAGTTCTTTTTAAAGCCCCAAAATCGAAATGTGAGATTTGTTTGTCAAATTTTTAGAACCCAAATTGAAATTTATTAAGTTTCTAAGGTTCAATTTTAATCCAACTTTGAAAAGATCAATTCAATGATTGATTTTAAACCCAAATTGAAAAGTGAGTTGGTTTAAAATAAAAAATGAAAGCAAAAATTGGAGCCTCAGATTATAACACTAATAATTAAGAAATGTTTTTTCAAATCTTTGTTTCGATGTCGAAGGATTAATCTTCTTCTATTTCACTCCAATTACTTTTGTTCAAACTCCAATGCTCCCCTCCAACGTCAACCTATTCCATAGTGGATTGGTGCTACTCTTTGTGTTGAAATTAGCTCTTCCCCAACCCTTGACAAGCCAATGATGATGATACAATGTTATGACAATGGACAAAATTAGTTCTTAGTGTGAAGTGAGTAACTTTGCATGACGTTGTAGATTATTGACCCAGTTGTGTAGTAGTGTTGTTGTGTCTATTTGGAGTAGAAATTATTTTCATTTATAGATTCAAGGTTGGAAGATTGGAGGATTTGGATGACTGTGGGACAAAACACCAACCAATGAGAGAAGGCCACTTGTCCACATGTGATTGGAGGAGGAATGAGCACATTTTTATGAATGAGCCAATAAATGATATTAGATTCATATTTGAATTTGATGAAATGACATGTTTAGAGGGAAGGGAAATGGAGTTATTGTCACTTGGCTCAAGGCCAAGGACATGTAAGAGGTCTTAAATGCCTTGTTGGAAGTACTCATCCTTTTTGGAGGGTTTTTTGAATTGGAAAAATATTGCACAAAATATGCCCTTTTGAATGGAAATTGATGATTTAATAAATCAAATAAATTGATTTACTTTGCAAGTTACAAGATCTAGAGGATTTAGGTTATTAGGATTAAATTATTCAAGATTTAATTAATTTAGTAGGATATTATTTGATTTGACCATTTTGATTTAGATTTGAGGATTAATTTAAATCAAAATGAGAGGAAGATGACTTAGAATTAATTAAATAAATATTTTGATTTATTTAATTAAAAGGAGGCAATGTTAGATTAATAAAGATTGATTTCATTTAATAGAATTAACTTAGAGATTTAATTAAATAGAGACATAGGGTTAATTAAATCAAATATATTAATTTAATTAACATGAGAGAATGACTTAATCAAATAAATAATGATTTATTCAATTAAGGGATGAAAGGTGGTGACAAACTAAGAAGATGATTCAGGATGAAATGATGTCAAGTGTGTCGGTATATTCTCCATGTCTACAATACCCTTTGGCAAAAAAAAATTGTAGGGTAGTTTTTTGGAAGATGAAGTATGGATTTTTGCTTAAGGATTTTATTCTTGTTGGATCTAAGGATTTTTATCTTGTCATAGAGAATGAGGTGCGTATATCTATTGCTACACAGGTGGTGGTAACATGGGTCTTTCAGCTTTGATTTTTGCTTTCTCTTCCTCTCCATCTAAGATTTGTGTTGTGTTTGTCCACTGGTTGGTTGTTTCATTCCTCTCAAATATGAAGGTTCTTAAATTGTTAATTACATCAGTTTTTTCACCTTGAATATGTGTGAGACTAGGTTGTAGGATTCGTGTTACAATGTTCAGTTGTTGAACTGGAGCAATCGGTCATCAAATGGTCATAAAGTGTAATTGTGTTGTGAAATCGTTGCTATGAAGCTCAAGACCCTAAGGTTTTACTGCTTCTTTGGAATGGTTATACTTTTTGAAAATCAATATGTTGAAGGACTAGGGTCGATATTTCAATTCCTTTGTCAAGAGGATATGTTGTGGGAAAGATTACTTGAACTATCTCCGATCTCTCTGTAATTGTTGATATCTTAGACATCTAAGTTAAAGAATGATCCCAATGTTTTTTTTCATTTTGATTCCTAACAAGTAAGATGGAAATAGTGGATGAAAAACTATATGAATTATCTGGTTTTCCAATTGTTTCATTCTAACAATGATCCTATAAATAACTTCGGTTCATTTTCCCCAATTATCGGTGGGATATAGCAATAGCACTAGTTTTTGATAAAAGGTGAAAAATTGTGGGTAAGAGTGGCTAGATTTATCAAGTGTGGAAAAAAATGTGTCAAGTGCATGGCTTTTGGAGAAGAAAGTACAAGCTATAAAAGAAAGTGTGGCTTTTGTGTGTTTATGTTAGATGCAATGACTACTCAAGAAAAAGTAGGGTTTTTTAGAAAATGCGAGAATCTTAGAGGAAAGTGCAAGAAAAAATAAGCAAGTGCACAAGTATTGCAACAAGTGTGTGTTTTCTATCAAATGCAACTAATTTGTGACAATGAATTTTGTAGGACATGGAGAAAATAGAATGAACTTTTAGCAATTTTGCTAGAAAATGTGACTACACTAGAATTTTGTACAAAGGCATTCTCTATGTGTTTTGCTTCCAATTTCAATAATCTTTCTCTAGATTTTTGCATGTTTAAGTTTGTTTTCACTCAAATTATCCGTGTTTGGAGTATGGAAAGTGATACAACAATACTCGATTGACTCAAAAATCATGAACTTTGTGTGACCTTCATGTCTATTGCTTTAATTTGTGAAATCATGACACCCAATGTATAGTTCCCAAATGTTTACTTTGATCCAATGCAACCTGAAATAAAATTTTGAATATTCAGAAACCTTTAAGGAAAAAATCCTTAAGTTGTCAAAATATAGGGCTCCTCTTGCAAGTATACACTAAGTCAAAGGTTTTGAGTTTCAACTAGAATGTTTAGTATTTGTTTGGATGTGTTTCTTTTTCTACTTGCACAAAATTTGATGTCAAAGTTGTTTTGAATATTTTTGGCAAGTTTAACATGAACAAAAAATTACAACCCTAGGGATAAAGACCATTATTTTATGTAGTCCTACCTCATGCTTTGAAAATATGATTCTAAATGAAACTTATTGTGTTGGCCTATAGTTGTACTTGGAAAGTAACTTCTCAGAAGTAAATTTTGATGCATCACTTTCAAAGATTTTTTTTGGATAAAGGGGTAGCTTCTAGAACAATTTGGCTCTTATTAATGTTCTAGGGATATTATTTCTAGGCCCCTATACATGCATTTTTTTTTTTAATTAAGAGACCTCCCAGCCCTTGTGGGTTTTTGTGTAGATCACAAGGATACTAAGGGGGGATACATTGGCAAAGGCCAGCAACACCTGGTAGGATGATGAACTTTCCTCACCCAAGAATTATTTATATAATGGTCTAGAATGAAAGTACCACTTGGGTCGCCTATGAGTTCTCTAGTGTGGGATGTGTCTCAATAGGAATGCACTCTAAAAGGTATGCTTTGAAAATAATGTTGTGAGTCTTAAGATTTTTTCACTCACCCAAGATAATCAAAAGGTGTGAGGTGAGAAGAAAACCATCTAGCTTGCCAAACACTAAATGCACAACATACAATTCATAGCAGTTTGATTCTTTTTAAGCACCTTGAGCAGTGATATCCCCAAAAATATGTTAATAAAGCATAATGATTTTTCTTTTTAATTACACCAATATGAAGTATTTTAGACATCAATCACCTAAGATAGAAATGGTGCAAGATAAAAAGAATAATTTGTTCATTTTTTAAGCCCAAATCAGAGTGTTTCTAAGAAATCAATCTTAGTCTTACATTGTCAACAAAAGAAAGTTCAAGTGTGTGTCAGCAAGAAGAAATCATTTGACATTTTTTATTTTTATGCACCAAAATAAAAATTCCTAATTGTGAAAAATTGGAAGGAGTTAATTTTTAGAGCACATCTAATAGAAATGTTTGTTCTTTCTGTGCACCAAATGACAATTCCTAATTTAGATTTTTTTTTAAATGGTTCATCTTTAAGAGCACCAAAATGAAATATTCATTTGTGTTGTTCTTTTTAAAGAACCAAATAAAAATTCATAGTTTAAGAAAGCTTGAAATGGTTCATATCAAGAGAACAAAAAAATCAAAGTGTTTTTGTTCTTTTTATGCACCAAAACAAATATTCTTAACTTAACAAAAAATGTTTGTGAATTTTGAGTGCTTTGACTGTTCATCTTCCCTACAAAAAAATAGTTATTGTTTGTCAAACCATGAATATAAAAACATTAGCACCTATCACACATTCAAAAATAGACATCTATCAGCAAAAAATCAGTTACAAATCTGTAGATCTTAGACACGGTTCTACCAGAGAAAATATGTAGAAATAAGTGTCAACTATGCCCTTCATCAGAGAGTAAATGCATAGGTTTAGAGAAAGTCTTCCCTTGTCAATAGTAAAATGCTCAAAAATATATAAAGTGGATGGTTATTGGTGTCAGATGTGAGGCTTTTAGAGGCAAGTGTGTGGCTTTCTTGATAGGAAATTGCAAACTTTTCTGGGACAGTGCGTGAAAACTTCTCCAAAAGTGATTCAAAATCTTGCAACTTCAAAAATGGCTCATAGAAAAATTCATGTAGGGGACCATGGTCCCACCGGTTATGCAAGAATGTGTGAGGGGGAAAATCATAGATGCTAAAATAAGAGAATTGCAATTGAAATCAAAATATAATCTAAGATCAAGAACATAAATCTAAGATCTAATCCTACACTTATGAAATGAAACTAAGCCATTGAATATATATTAGGAAATCTTATGATTACCAAATTGAATTCAAAACAAAATCAAAGTGTTACAATCCCGTATCAAACTGTCTTTTCCTAATGTTGGTGTGTCACAAAAAAATGTATACCTTTGAATAAAAGGACAATTTTGTGCCTGTTTTGGTCCTACTTTAGGTCCCATCTCATCAATTATCACCCTCAAACAATATTTATAGGCTCCTCAGGTTGGTGAATTTGTACTTTGACGCCTATTATAGTTAAGGGATCATTCAACCCCTAGTGACCTAGTCCTTATTGCAGATTTTTGAAGTTTCAAGCAAGAAAATGAATATTTTATCATAAATTTTGGATGGGTGTTGGCCTCTTAGTTCAAAATTCTTTAAAATTAGGTTTTGTTGTTTATATATACTATTTTTTAGGTAATTTTACAAGGCTCTCTTAGTCAATTTTCACATCCAACTCCAAGAACCAATTGAAAACATCTTCCTCAAGAAGATTCATCTCTCTTGCAGGAAAAGTTGAAGCTTTTGGAAATCAAATTAGGGCCTTTTTCAAGTCTTCAAGCTCACTTCACATCCAAGATCACTCATTGAAAAAGCTTGGAGATAGATGCCTATGGAGATTCATGGAGAAATCTAGGTTGAGGAGGTTCAACTAGCCACCAAATCACTCAAAAAGACTAATTTGAAAGTGCCTCCATCTTCTACTTTCAACCCATTTGCAGATTTGAGTTTTGCACCCCATTTTGATTCCTTGATACATTCATTTGTAATGGTGTAGTTTTTCTAGGTTTGAAGTCTTGCATCATTTCAAATCTATTACTTTCATCTTATTCTAGCACAATAGAATAGGTTTTTGCTTTATTTCATATTTCCTAGTTCTAGACACACTTAGGGCTAGGGTTTATGTAGATTTTCTACTCCATTACAAGTTTAAATACAAACTATTTCACAAAAAGCACTAAAATTCATGGTTATTATTTTTCCATTGCGGTTGCACCTTATATTTTATTGCTCACAACTTTCGGTGTTTTCCACATGGCCTCCTAATGAAGCTTTTTGTTGTTCCGTATCGCTTCGCTTTTGCCGAGTTCCGTGTGCGTGACACGTGCCTTTCTCTCGCCTCTTTTTGAGCTGGGCCCACCATGCAATTAGTATCGCTTGGTGTTGCCCATGTGGCTTCCTCTCGGAGCTTTTCGCTGGGCATCCCTTATTCTTTTTTCTAGGCTTCATTTGCCCAATGCGTGGTATTTTCTTGCACGTTGGTTTTGTGGGAGTTTTTGCTGCACCGTTTGTTCTCGCTTGCTGCCACGTGTTTGTTTCTTCTGTTTTATTGCCTTCTTTTCTCTGAGGTGGTTGTGTTGGCACATTACTAAGCATTCCTTTTGTTTGGTGCCAACTCGAGAAGATCTGGAGCATTGATTTTTTATCAAGGCATCTTTCTCTGTGGTTGTCAGGCGGTAGGCTGGCCTATATAGGCTTCCTTGCTTCTCTTTTATTAGGTTGTTGATTAGATAGATAGAAAATATTCTTGAGCACTGGGAATAGCCTCTATAGTAATTTTATTGAACTTGAAGTTCATAGACTGTGCCAATCAATTCAACCTTTTTTCTTTTCATGCATTTGATAAGACTGTTAATCTGTGTTATTATTTTCCTATAATACATGAAAGCTTGTTCTTCAGCTTTTGTAATCTTTTATAGCTTAATAGATACAGATCATGTTTCTGACTCTTCTGTGTTGGCCAAAGTTATACTAGATTATGCTATGTGGATAGAGGTTTTTCTTATGTTTTAAAGTGGTTTTGAAAAAAATTATCTAAATAAACAACATTCGGTGGTTCGAGCCTTTGCATCCAGCACTGTGCTCATGTAATATCGTTTATGATTTAGCGCATCGCCTTTAGCTTAGATTTAAATTCTTAGTTATCTTCCTAACCTTTTACCTCGCCCCCAGTAAAACGAGGAGCCAGCTTCGGTAAAACCTGAAGGTCACTTAGTTGTGCGTGTAGATACCAGAAATTGGTCTAGGCCTACGAGTACACATTCTGACATAATTTTCTATAGTTTGTTGTCATGATTAAATAATATTAATTATTTAATTAACCTTTCTAACACATATTTCCTCTATTAATTAAATACCCCTTTTTAATTAATTCATTGATTCATTATTAAATTTTATCCAACTTGATTAATTAAATAAATCATATTTATTTAATTATGTTGAGAACTAATTAATTCTTCCCCCTTTATCTATCAATTAAATAATTTATTATTTAAATACCCCTTTATCATACTTTTCCAACTATAAATAAATATCTTTATTTAATTATTCATTTAGTCTCTTTTATCTATAATTAAATATTTATTATTTAATTATTCACTTTATCCATTTCAAATAGTCAAATTCAATAAATTACTTTATTTATTTAATTAAAATCTCTTATTTTTGAATGTTGAATTAAATTAATATTTAATTCATATTTAATTATTTATGTCACATTCCTCTATCAATTAGTTATCTAAGTCATTCACTCACCTTCAGACTTGAGATCTATTTTTAGTTCTCCAGTTATCTCTTGAGTTCAACACCAATTTATCTCTGCGAGAGAACTCTCCATCACAACTAGTCGATTAACTAGTTCTAACTCATGTTTGCATTCGAATGCATTTATTCTTCAACTTCTAACTTTGGCTTTTGCATACAAAGTCTATTTCTTCTATTTTTGGAGATTAAGATTGTGAACTTGTGTTCTAACTCACGTTCTAAATTAGTCTCTATCTGCAGTTGAACTCACGTTCTATCTGACAAAACTCACATTGCATGGCATTCATCAATCTCATCCATCGATCTCTCTTTCAATCTGAGCCGATGGTTCATAAACACAAAATCTATAAAATGGCCTGTCATAATCATTATTCCTCCTCCTGAAATTATACACTTTTGAGAAGAAATAATCTTTGATATTTTGCTTAGACATTCAAAATAGCAATACTTGCATTCAAACATAGAAATCTGAGGGCAAGAACACTAAAAAGGAAAAATGGAGAAGAGCAATGGAGTTAATTCGAAAGGGTGAATGCATATTCGGTGAGATCAATTTAGTTTGTTAATTATCCATCATGTTTTCATATTCATTCTTTATTGTTTGATTTTAGATTAGTTTTGATTTAGATTAGGATTAATATTATTCATTCTAGTTGTAGATCTTATCAGACAGATTTAATCTAATGTTACATTTGATGAACCCGACATGAACACACTTCAAATCCACACATCTTTCTATTTTTCCATTTTTATTTTTTTTTGCACGTTTTTCATACGGTGCACTGCATCTGTTCCGCAAATCAACGCATCTACATCATGAACCGCATCTTCTAAAAATAGAGATGCATCTACTAAAAACAGAGACGCATCTCTCATCCCAAACCGCATCCGAGACATTGAAAACCGCATTAGCCTGTAAACAATCCATGAATTGCATCCGCCTATCAACAGTTCACGTACCGCATCCGCCTATCAACATTGAACCACATATGTGGCTCCAAAAGCTGCATCCTCCTAGTAAAATTTTTCCATGTTTTTACTGATTTTCATACATCCGTATTTTCAATTTTTACTTTTTACATTATTTTGGATTTTCGCTAATGTTTGTGTTAGTTGTGCCAAGGTGGAATAACATAGTGTTTGCAGGACGAAGCATAGAAGACAAATAAAACTTAAGATAATTTTCTACAGGACAAAAGCCGAAGAACAATGAACTATTGAGAAATTTCCATGCAAGACCTAATGTTTCCATGCAGGACCTAATGCCTTTGTCTTTTTAGCAAGCTTTTGTTTTGATAGATAGATAATCGTCATGTGGGTTAAAATGAAATTTATTTTGGTAGTGTAAACAATCTCATTTGGGCTTGATAAATTTATCAGTGTTTTTCGTGCCTGCTTTATTAGTTTAGAACCTTACGATTTAGTAATTGAAGTATCTTCTCCCCTTGTGCATTCGTGTGATCTTGGGTGCAAGAGAAACAGTTACTAACTCTAGAACCTGGGCCTGTCTTGGTGGGAAAAAGTACTCACCCCAAGACGACTCAGACTGGTAACACGTTAAAGCCAAGCGACTTCTAGCTGGTATATAAAAGTGGATTCTTGGGGAAACCCCAAGAATCACGTGCACTATTCCGATAAGATGGACATAAATGGACTCTCACCGACATTGGATAGTGTCCCACCAACGGAATGCCCTTATTAAAAGGCTTGTTGTAGAATTACCAAAAACTTATCTATTTGCTGGCGCAGCACGTGCAAACCTGTGAAGCCATCTTACATACTTATGATTCACGTGTAGAGTTGAAAGGTATGCCATGGGATTTTCATGGGTACTATAGCTTGTCTGCCCTATATAAGTGAGTGTCATGGAGGGGATCTAGTGGGGTGAAGCTACTAATCATCCACCATGAAAATGCGTAGCTGGAGAAATCCAAGTAAGAATTCAGCAAGTACTGTCCAAAAAGCCTAGGGTGTACATGTTTTTTGAGTCTCAACAGTCCTACCATCACGAAATTGAAAATGAATTGATTGTTGTGTTTGTTGTTTGCTGTATTTGCCAAAATCTTGATCAAAACAAAGTCAGTCAAAATAAACTTTCGGAAAATTTCAACTGTCAGAAAACCGAGTCGCATTTGTCAGTTTAAATACTGCATCTATCATAGAGAGTCGTATCTGTTAGGGGAAAGACCGCATCTGTTTGTCAAAAATTTCCATTGTTCATAGTCTACATGGTCCGAGTCGCATCTGCCATATTCTGAGTCACATGTGTTCATGCAAACCGCATCTGTCAATTTTTGAGTCACAAGTGTCTGTCAAAAAATCCAAGTTAACAGAGTCTAGAAATAGAACGGCAACTGTCAGAAAACCTGCATTTGTCATAGGAAAATTCGCAACTGTCAAGAAACACTGCATCTATCATAGGAAAACCCACAACTGTTAAAGACACCGCATGCATTGTCAAAAACCACATCTGTCAAAAGTTGAACTACAATTGTTAGGTGAACTGCATTTGCCTGTTAACATAAAACATTCAAAACTACAAACTGAGTCTGAAACATCACTTTCATTTTTGCTTTTGGTTCTTAAGATCAACCTTGAACATAAACTGTCAAAATTTTGCTCAAAAAATTTGCATCATTAAGTGTCAGATACGTCTTAGTCATAGTAGACGTCTTAGTCATAGTCATCCTAAGTTTCATGCATATAGATACTTTATAGGAAATCACATATCATAAAATAGATAGCTGTCCTCATCATTGGATAAGTTTATGTCCCGGTTTTTCATAATCATTGAACCTAGTCACTTTAGTCCTGTCTAGTGGACCTTTTCAGCTCAACAAGTCTAGTTTGGAAAATTCACCTTGTCAACTTTCCTTGTCCTACAATCAGGTTCCTTGATCAAATCAAATCCTTGCATACATTTATTGCATAGGTGGTAGGTTATACCCATTTTAGAATCACTTGTCGTCATAGTCTACACAAGTTTTTTGTATATTGTCTGTCCTACCATACGTCATCTTAGTATATGTCTTTTTTGAAATCATTTTAGTAACATCCTTATTGTCAGAAAATCGAAAAACATAGAAATAGGACATATCAATTTTTAGGCATAATCTGCATACCCACATTTTGAGCAACTTTTTCATGGTCGAAACAAGGTCTTGAAAGAAATTTAGAGCAATGACAGACCCCAAAAAATTCATCAATCCATTTCGAAATCAACCATCAGGAAGTAAAAGACCCCATGACCTTTGCTTGAAAAACATGTCACTAGGGACACACATGGTCAAATTTACATAGAAGACATAGACACAACAGTGTAAGATCCTGAATTTGCTTCCTTTATGGACGAGTGTTTTGAAAATGATCCCCAATGATATCTAGCAAAGTTGCTAGTAGAAGGTGCCAAACTACCCATAGGATTCAATCTTAGCACTTTGCAAACACATTCAACTCAACCAATGCAAACTACAACATCAACAGTCTCTATTCCCCAAATTACCGCAATGATACCAACTGATATACCAACTCAAACATCGTCAATTGTAAACACAACCCCTTTCAACATAACACAAGGTTTACAATTTACTGTGGGGGAAACTTCCTCCAACCCCTTTGGCACCAACATGACTGGTAGAAGATCCAAAGTTGGTGGAAACATTCCTATACCAGATTAGACCATTAAAACAATAAACATTCCTATACCAAATCAAAACACTCAAACAGGTAGTATCCCTATACCAATTTAGAACATTCTAACGGGATATATTCCTTCACCAAATCACAACCTGTCACAGAACATGGCATATCAGAACACCTACATTGATCCAAACAATGCCAACAACATGTCCTTGACACAAGTAGATGTCCTTCAAAACCAAATGCAAACTCTTCAACAACAGATGGACAACATGTCTATGTCAGGCAAACGAACTATCTTAGCGGAAGACCTATGTCCATGTCCATTTGACAAAGCGCTTTATATGACACCTTTCCCCCATGGATACATTATACCAATTTTGACTAAGTATAATGGGAGAAAGAATCCTTTAGAACACATTAGAGAATTCTCAACAGCTTGCATGGACATATCATATGACCCCACATACTTGATGAGACCATTTCCATGAACCCTTGTTGGGATAAGACTGGAATGGTTTTCAAAACTACCATATGCTATATGATCTTGGGGTGAATTAGCTAAGAATTTTGTCGAACACTTTTCCTTCAACATAGACAATGAGGTAACAATAGCAACCTTGTGCCACATGACACAAGAAGATGGTGAAACCTTCACCACTTTCTTTCAAAGAGGGATAAGTCTAGCTAGCAGATGTCTAGTTGAAACACCAAAAAAGCAAAAGGTCACGATATTCCTAGAGAACATCAACCCACAACTACGAAGTGACTTAAGGGTACACTATTGTACTTCATTCTCAGACTTGGTACCAAAGGCGTCATCCTTGAGAAAGGTCTTATAGACAAAGGGGAAATTAAGGTACCATGCAGAAATCCGGTTGTCCAACATCAGAATGCACCAAATGATAAAAATAAATTTTGGTCTAGGAACAAAAACGTTATAAATGACGGCATTGTTGATGCCAAAAACATACACACAGGACCAACTATCATGCTTAGAGGTTACAACTCCAATCAAGACACGATGAATAGTCCAGATCAAATAGCTAACTATGTCCAAAATTCACAACAACGAAGACCGCAACAACGAAGATTTCCTATGTGTGAATTTACTCTTTTAGGACAACCAATTGAGGTTATTTACAAAGAGTTGATTAAACACAATCTCACCAAACCTTTGGAACCAAGAGAGTATGATCCTGGATAGTTTAAACCTTCATGGTGCGATGACAAAGCCTATTATGAATACCATCAGATAAAAGGACCTGACCTACAACAATGTCGCCAACTCAAGAATATTATCCAAGACTTCATTGAAAATGGAACCGTAGAGGTTGGTGGGCAGAAAAATACTAACAACAGTGATCATAAAGTCTTCATAGACCACTTACATGACCACACGAAAGGAAAAGCCTCCAGTTTGGGACCTAAAAAATGATCCATTAGCCAATTACACGAACACCAACTATGAGTATGGAAAAAGCAAGACCGTATATAGCCTTAGGGCTGCAAATGAACATGTTGACACCTTCAACATTAAGAAGCATCTAGAATGTAATGCAAACACATGCAGAACTAAGATTACTATTCCAAGTCCTTCTTCTGAACCACCTACACAAGCTTCCAAGTTCAAGTACAATCTCCTTGATCAATTGAGTAAAACTCCTGTGCAAATATCTATCTTGGAATTGTTGACCTTATCAAATCTCTACAGAATACGACTGTCCCAACTAACTTAGATTTCAATCATTTCGAAGAGATGGTGGGATATTTGACCAACTCTTATCATGCCATATTTTCCCAACAAGATTACTCAGCTGAAAAGTCTGATCATAATGACCCTTTACATCTTGAAGTCTTAGTCCATCAAACTAGAGACAGATAAGTCTTGGTAGATGGAGGAGTAGGTTTGAACCTGTGTACCCTAAAATTGGTTAAGGCGTTAGGATTCTTAGAAGATTGCGTAGACACCTTGAAGAGTATAGTCATCAAGGCTTATGATGATGAAGAAAGATCATCCAAAGGAGTGGTCACACTCCCTATCAGAATTGGCCCAACAATCATAAACACCAGCTTCGAAGTCTTGGATCTCACTCTTCCGTACAACTTGTTGTTAGGTAGACCCTGGATACATGCAATGAAAGCCGTACCTTCAATATATCACCAATGTCTTAAATTCCCACATAATGGCACCGAGATCACCATTAATGGTGATCCAAATCCTTTTCAATATTGTACAAGCCTAAATGGAATTCCACAAAGACACGTACCCATTAACCAAGAAGTTTCATCATCCACTTTATCCCAATACATTGACTCATCATGTCTTACCAAATCTAGTTCATTCAAACCTCCATCAACTACTCCTAAGCTTGAGATCCAAGACAAGGGCTTTGGAAAATATCATATAAAGGCATCATACTGTGTCAGTCAACTGATTCCACCTAAGGCATATGGCCTACCCATGGTAGATAGAAGATAGTCAATGGTCACATTTCATGTACCCCCTACAACAACATTGACCAAATGGGGAGAGTTAAGTGAAGAAATTGTGGATCAAGGTGATTCTTGGCTGTATCAAAAAGAACATGAATACCCCTCCCCGTCTATTCAAATAGCTAAGAACAAGTATGGAAAAGGCTTTAAGATAATGCAAAAGGAAGGCTATGATGGGCACAGTGGGTTAGGTCTACATCAAAATGGAAGGACGGAATCGATCACTGTCTACCCATGACCAAAATACTTAGGGCTAGGGTGTCAACCGCTTAGAATTGGATTTCTTGGTACTTCGTCATCATTTCAAGAGGATGTGAGTGCTTACGTAAACACCGAGATATCTCATGAACCACCTCCTCCAATTTACGACAAACCCCTAATTTACGACAACCCTCCAGTTTATGATGAATCCCCTTACTCAAGCGATGGTGAATGGGATTCCCTTTCATCTACCAGTACCATGAACATAGATGCCCTATTTGGAGAATTGGACCTAAACATGAAACTTGTACCCAAACCATCTAGTCCTCATCCAAAGAAACACTTATCCAAAGAAGAATGGCAGAAGAACTAGTATTGGGAAACCCTTGATTGTGCATCTTGGGCACCTGATTAACCTTCTTCTGATGACCCACCCCTTACAATGGTCCCACATCAAAGTTTACCTACCCATAGGGAAAAGACCAAGCATGAGTTAGTCCAAAACTTCTGTGATCATCTCAACCACTCTCTATTCACCTTGTCAGCTGCTACCTTTAAAAACTCTGATGATGACATGCCCCTTATATATCCTGAACTTATCGACTAGGATCAACAAGGTACACCTACCATAGATACATTCGAGAATGACGAAGCAATTATTGAGTTCATGGGACTTAAAGAAGGCATACCAAGACGGGATCATAAAGTTGGTTTTACCATAGACTTGGACAACAAAGCATATTTTGGGGAGTCTATTTACACCTCTAGTTGCAAAAATGAGAATAAAAAGAAAAAAGAAAATGAAAAGAAAAATGATGAGTCCTTAGGCGAAAATTGAAAGGCACCTTTGGACGAAGAAACAGTGAAAATAAAGGATGTATCCAAGGGTGAAAACCTCTCTAAGGCACCCAAGGATAGAGGTTTAAATATTCTCCCCATTGAATAGGAAAAGTCACTGATGCTAGTAGAAGAATCTATTGAAGTCAACATAGGCACATAAGAGAATCCTCAGAAGGTATATTTTGCAGCTTCTTTAACAGAGACAAAAAAACCTGAGTTTAAAGAATTCTTCCAAAAGAGACAGATAAACTTTGCATGGTCATATGCTGACATGCCTAGGCTGGATCCATACCTGATATTGCACCATTTACCACTAAAGCTAGGTATTAAGCCAGTCAAACAGAAATTAAGGAAAATGCATCCCCAAATTGCTTTATTGGTCAAGACAGAACTCAAGAAACTCTTGGATGTAGGATTCATAAGGACAATAGACTATGCAGATTGGATATCAAATCTTGTACTAGTAACTAAACTAACTGGGGGTATTCGTATTTGCACAGACTTTAGAGACATCAACAAGGCATGTCCTAAAGATGACTTGCCTTTGTCGAATATAGGTATGATAGTAGATCTTACAATAGGATATGAGATGCTATCCCTCATGGATGGTTTCTCTGGATATAACCAGATTAAAATAGCACCTGAAGATCAACACAAGACTGCTTTCACATGTCCATGGGGCATGTACTGTTGGAATTTTATTCCATTTGGGCTCAAGAATGCAGGGGCTACCTATCAAAGAGCAATGACTTTGTACACACTCTCATGGAAGATTATGTCAATGAAATTATAGCAAAATAAAAAACAAGGGAAGATCACTTAAAGTTTCTCGACAAGATATTCCAAAGGCTAGAGAACTACAATGTAAGGCTAAATCCGAAGAAGTGTGTCTTTGGAGTAAAATTAGGGAAACTGTTAGGGTATATCATTTCTCGAAGAGGCATTGAAGTGGATCCAGAGAAGGTAAGAGCTATAATAGAAATGCCTCCTCTAGTCAACATAGGACAACTCAGAACTCTACAGGGTAGACTACAATCAATCAGGCATTTCATAGTAGAACTGGCAGATAAAATACACCCATTTCAGCATCTACTCAAGAGAGGAGTACCATTTGTGTGGATGCCTAGATGTTAGGAAGCCTTCCAACAAATCAAGAATTATTTGCTTACTCCACCAGTCTTAATGCCACCTACAGAGGGAAAACCATTGATATTATACATTTTAGTGACTCAGTCGGCATTAGGGGCTCTTCTCACACAACAAGATGCTCAAGGTCATGAGAGAGCGATCTATTACATCAGTCATACCTTAGTGGGCTATGAATTGAATTACAACAACATAGAATGTGCCTGTCTTGTGGTAGTATTTGCTACCCAAAAAATTTAGCACTACATGCTCAACCGACAAACAATGTTAATTGCAAAAATTGACCCACTCAAATACCTCCTAAGTAAGGCAGCTTTAACAGGTCGATTGGCTAAATGGGTCACGATACTTAGCGAGTATGACATTCAGTATGTCAAGAGGAAGGCTATAAAAGGATAGGTGATTGCAGTTCAGTTAGCTAATGCACTTATAAAAGTAGACAATCCCTTAGTGGCAGATTTTCTTGATGAATTTCTCTTCAACATTGACATAAAAATTGACTGGAAACTGTACTTTGATGGGTCACATACAAATCATGGTTTAGGAGCTGGTATCTTATTTGTCACACCTCAAGGTGATACCATTCCCAAATCATTTAGGATTGCTTTCCTTTGTACCAACAATATAGCAGAATATGAAACCTTAGTGAAAGGCTTAAAAATGGTAGCTCAGTGGAACATTAAGAGCCTACATGTCTTTGGTGACTCTCAACTGGTAATCCGATAGGTAAATGATGAGTACGAAACTAAGGATGAGAAGCTTGCCCCTTACAAGAGAATGGCTAATAGTTTCAAATAGTATTTCAAGGACATAAATTTTCAACAAATACCATGCATTCATAATAGAGTTGCAGATGCTATGGCAACCGTGGGTTCCTTGTTGGATATTTTGAGTAACGTGCCTAAGTTTGAGTTTCTGGTTGAATAGTTGTTGGTCCCTACCTATGATATCCCTAATACTACGATGGTGTCTACCATTGTTGGTCCTACGTCTTCACGGCATAAGGACATATTCAACTACCTAACCAATCAAACTTTACCTCAAGACTTGTCCAATAACCAACATCGAACCTTCATCCGTAAGTTAGCTAAGTACACCATCATCGAAGAAACCCTATATAGACGTACCTTAGACAATGCCCTCATGAGATGTCTCGATGCTGAAGAAGTACAAACAACTTTACGAGCGATGCACGAGGGTATATGCGGATCCCATTTGAGTGGTCCTACTTTAGCCCTTAAGATTATGAGACTAGGCTATTATTGGACTACAATGGAGAACGACTCATACATCTTTGTAAAGAAGTGTAGACAATGTCAGATACATGGAGATATGATAAGAGTGCCAGCACAGGAGCTTCGTGCAATTACTTCACCATGGCCCTTTGCCCAATGGGGAGTCGACCTCATAAGTAAGATACTCCCTTCATTATCCAATGGCCACAAATTCATCATTACCTCCACCAAATACTTCACCAAATGGATTGAAGCTATTCCCATGACCTACATCACCGGCACCCAAATATCTAAGTTTATCCTAAACTATATCATTTGTTGGTATGGTGTACCCCAATCCATAATCACAGATAATGGCCACCCATTCAAGAACCAAGAAGTATGCCATTTATGTGAAGAATTCCACATCAAGCATCATTTTTGCACCCCATATTACCCACAAGGTAATGGCCAAGCCGAGGCATCTAATAAAACCATTGTTAGAATCCTGAAAAAGACTATCAATGACACTGGTCATGACTGGCACCTATAGCTTAATCCTGCCTTATGGGCTTATCGCACAAGCATCCATACTCCCACTGGCGCCACTCCATATTCCCTCATATTCGAGTCCAAAGCTATCTTACCTATTGAGGTTGAAATACCTTCTCTAAGGGTATCCTTGAAGGGTCATATTAATGATGAAGAATATTGGGTATCTAGGTTACAAGAGCTAGAATTGTTGGATGAATGAAGACAAAAAGGATTAGATCATTTGCAAGCATATCAAAATCATCTTCATCGTAGCTACAATAGGAAGGTTCTCAATAGACACTTTGACATTGGTGACCTGGTATTAATGGAAAATCCTAAGAATCAAGCTGAAAGAGAAAAACTAGGTAAGTTTGAACCTAACTAGTTAGGGCCTTACATTGTCATAGAAGCCTTTGGATCGGGAGCGTACCAACTCTCTACTCCAGAAGGAGAGCTGCTTTTGTCACCTATCAACAGTCTGCATCTAAAGAGGTTCTATGCTTAGCTTCTGAGAATCCGTGTCTTAATCTAGAAAATACAAAAAAATGAGAAAACAAAAATAATGGTTACCTTGATGAAAACCTGGCAAACAGGCGTCTTTGTAACACCAAAAAAATTGATAAAATAAAAAAAGTAAAGAGAAATAATCCGTCCAATAGTGAAAACTACTTTGGTGGTGCTATGGATAAGTACCATGGTGAAAACCTGGCAAACAGGTGCCATGTGTAGTCATACTCACTCTTTCGTCTACCATCATTCCAATTGGATTTTTCCATCATCCCTCATAATAAATGGTTGTCTTATCCATTGCTTGGAATGATTGACATCTAACGTCCCATTCCATCACATTCCCCATTCCATCTTGCAAGTCTTATTCCCAACTAGGGGAAAATCCTTGTCCTATACCATGAGTGTCTTGTACATAGCGTCACATCATCGAAAATGTCTTGAAAAAATCCAAAAACATTAGAAAACTTCAAAAATCCAATAAAAAAAATCAAAACATGTCAGAAAATCCCAAAAACAATGTCAATCATGTTAAGTAAGTCATAGACATAGCCGAACTACGTTGCCTCTGCGACTGGGACGTAGGCAAGGCCATCAATCGATGTGCCCCTGAGGCATTAGGTTAGTCAGTCTAGGTTTGTCATGTATCAAACACATTTAAATCATGACTCTTTGTATATTCAAATTCATTGGTCAAGTTGAACTACGTTGCCTCTACGACTAGGACGTAGGCAAGGCCATCAATTGATGTGCCGTCGAGGCATTAGGTTAGTCAGTCTAGGTTTTTCATGCATCACACACATTTAAATCATGACTATTTGTATATTCAAAGTCATTGGTCATGTCGAACTACGAGGTCTCTGCATGTACAACGTAGGCAAGGCTAATCAATTAATGAGCTCTCGAGACCACACTAGGTCAGTCCAATAGGGTTCATTCACAATCACTATCACACACATTGCATATCATTTACTTAGATGCATGTCATTAAGCAGCATTAGGTCATACTTTAGGGTATCATCTCATGTCATACACTGTCTACACGCACACACTTTTTATCAGTCAAGGAATCAAAACAAGTCATAGAACAACAAGGCAAAAACATCTCAAATTGTCATCAAGTCAATATCATACACATTGTCAAAGTGATCAACTTATGTCTTAGCAAGATATGTCTTTCTTATCAATAGACCTCGTCAAATTTCCGTAGCATCATGTAGCTTGTTGCATAAATGTCATTAGGCTCCAACGTCTTATACGATATGTGTCTTTTCTGAAACTAGGCTTTGTCATGCCTTATACAAAAGTCACCTAGTCAAAACTAGACTCAACGTCTTATTGCGGTATGTGTCATTCTCTCACATTATGCTATGTTAAACATCAACCATCAAACAATCCCACAAGATCAAGTTTTGGCAAATAATTTTATTCGGCTTTATGACTTTACATCTTATTTTGTCTTATCTTTTTATCGATTTGTGAATTTAGTCTCATTACTAGCTTTCTCAAGGAGGTCCTATCAAGGATTTAGAGAAGCAATGATGTATCGGGACTCTTTTTCTTTGGCTGCTATCTGCCAATTGTCTTTTTAGCATTAGTTTTTGAGTCATGTTACTAGTTTCCTCAAGGATGTCCTATCAAGGATTTAGAGGAGAAATGACGTCTCATGACCCATCTTATATTTGTCTGTTGTCTATGGTTTGTCTCGACAACAATGACTGGGGCAATTTTGTCCTTATTTGGCGTTTTGACATTCCTTGTCTATGACTGTCTGTTATTCATAGATGAATGGCTTTGTACACTATGGTCTATCTCATATCATAGTGTGTACTATCCTTTTGTGTCATGTCTTGCCCAATGATGATAACAATCAAGCATAGAATACTTGGCACAATATTGAAGATTATGTCTTTTTCTCAATCGATCAACTTTCATTATATCATTTTTTCAATCAATCATCCTTTTTATTTCTTATTAACATTCTAAATTCATGCATGCTAACTATTCTCTTCTTTGACATAATGATAAAGTATTCTGACACAATACAAAAACATTAGATCATTTGCATATGCATACATTCGATAAGCATTCCACATAGTTCCACATTGCATTTCATATAATTGCATTACATTTCATCATATAGATAGTAACACACATCTTGATTTCATACATTCAACATCATTGTATAATAGGCATTGCATCATCTACATAATAGAAACATCATATTCATTTCACCATTACATATAAATAAGATCATATACATTAATTGCATCCATTATCATAAGTAAATTAAGACATCCATAACATCATAAAATGCATAACTCATAGCATGTAGAAACATTTCATTCATAACACATGTACACACATCATCTAGGAAACATAATCATGTAGAAGCAAATGCATCACCATAAAATAGAATTAAATATCAAATAGAAGCCGCCAAAATCATATATATATATATATATATCACTCAAAATGGTGTGTCATAGTACAATGTCTGAATTTATCCATAAATAAAATATGAGCTCACAGGCTCTCTGATCAAAATACAAATTTCCACATATGTAACCCTGTCATCGTGTCCCGCTACCATTGTTGTCACATGGTGAAGGTGGTGGGAAAATCCTCGAAGGCTCAATCTATGAGGTGGAAGGCCTCTCATATGGACCCGATGTCCTCGATGGTCCTACCACCCCCTCTATACTCTATGTCCTCTGACTCCTGCTCTAGGACCTCTGACTCCGCACCTCTGAAAAGCTAGGAACCCATCTCTCTGCTGGCACCACTGCCTCATATAAGTCCCTGTAGTAATTCTCTCTCTCAATCGATCTGACCAACACTCCTATCGAGGCATAAGATGAGGACCCACTGCAAAGGCATCTAACCTCTGTGAACTGCTGCTCTATCTCATGCCTCCACGCTATTACCTGATCTCTCTCCATAAGAGTACTATCCCTCTTTGCATATGCACTGTCTCTCTAATATCATCGCATCAAACTCGGCTATCATAACTCTAAGTCTCTCCTCCAACGCCTCCCTATCACCATCCCTAGGAGCATCCTTCTCCCGTCTGCCCTCCACTATCTGATCTCTGAGCTCTCTCCTACTCCTCCATCGGTGCCTCCTCATCAACCTCCTCCTCCACATCATCCTCCACATCATCCTCACTATAGCCTGCCAAAATACCGAGAGGGTCTATAGCCATATCCTCATCTAAAACCCCATCCTGTACATCTGCTCCACCTCTGATGTCCAACATCGGTGCATCCTCAACTACCTCCTCATGGATAGGTGATAGTGCACCTACCTGACCCCCTCTCCATCCTCTCTGACCTCCTCTACCACCTCTACCACCACTATCTCTCCCACCAACTCTCCCCACTCTAGCACCTCCACCTCTTCGACATCCTCGAGGTACTGTCCCTCATCTCTCTAGTAGTGCTGGCAAATCTGGATCCGTATAAGGAATATGACGATGCTGGGCCCACCATGCATCATACGTCACTATCGTACCTGGGTCTCTTAATCCATCTCTCCACCCCCACTGTACTGGCTGTAATGCTTGTATATATGCCTCAACTATAGTAACTAGTATCATCGGTCCCCAATGTGGAACCTCTCTAGATGAATGAGCAAACTCTGCTTTGCTTTGAGGCTCATTCTGAACCTCACCAAACTGTCTCAGAACTCTGTCTGACAAGTGTCGTTCAATAATATAAACACTAGAAACAGTCCTCCCGATGAGATACTGTGTCTGTCTATAGAAAGGAAAGTGTACATCCTCATCCACCCACTCCTCACAATCCATGTAAGGTCTCCATGTAAACTGATCAAGTGTGTCTAGTGCATGTCTCCAAAACCCTATGTCTCCCACATGTGTCTGAGTAATCTGACCTATATACCAGAACACATATGATAATCTCTCATCTCGCTCTACTGTGATTGGAGGATGAAAAATCACTATCCTCTCCCAACCCCATACCATCAACAGTGTCATCCTGCAACTCAATGACTGTGCATCTCTATACACAATGTCGTGTAAATGGAAGTATAACATCCCGAGTAGACATGGACCCCGTACATACATCATCTCACTCTCCAACATCCTGACCAACATAGCTCCCCATCCTGCTGGAAACCCATGACCTCATCTGTCTGGAAGCACTATCCCTTCAATCAATGTACACAAGATAGAGTCGATCGGATTGTATCTATCTACTAGCACTAGCCATCTAATCTCATAGTGCTTGATCCTGAGCCTACTCATGACATCCACCTGATAAAACCATGCCAACACAGTCAATCCTTGCTGGGTATCATACATAACTCGCTCACCTCTAATAGGTAGTCTCAGAATCCTATACACATCCGCCAATGTGACAGTGGCCTCCCCAATCGATAAATGAAAAGATGATGTCTCTAAATGCCATCGCTCACAAAGTGTCGTCAACATCCCCCTGTTCGCCCAAATGGCAGGCATCAACAAACAGTGATGAACACCTAGCTTCCATAGAAGCCAAATCTCTACACTCATCAGATTATCCCGCAGATCGAAGGTATCTAGCCATGAATCAGGCGTATAAATATGATCTAGAACCACCTGCATTTGAAAACAAAATGTCAAGAATTTTTGAATTTTCCTTATAATATTTTTCAAAAAATTTTACTAGCCAAATGCGGCTCACTTTTATAGATGCAGTGCATTTTTGCAAATGTGTTGCACAGAGCCTCACATGCGGTGCATATTACATATGTGCTGCACATTTTCCAACTCCTCTATCAACCTACTGCACATGTGGCTCACTAAACCACATGCGGTGCATTTTGACAAATGCGATGCAATTTCATAGCCTACCTGACTACAACATATGCGTTTAATTATTCATATGTGGTTCACTACCACACATTCGTCTATCCCTAATGCAAATGCGTTGTGTAACTACATATCCAGTGCATTGTTATTCACATGCGGTCATTCCCCAATATACCTAAACTAACCAACACGTTATTTTACATATGCGTCGTTTCGCAGTCAGATGCGGCGAATACGACGGCATATGTATCGTTCACGATGCACCGCATTTGCTTAATTAGTTTTCTAAGCCTAGAAAAATGTGCCAAAAATAAATTAAAAGCTCTCATTTTTGCGTACATACCGGTGGTCCTACGTCGGCCAGCCTCCTGAATGTCAATGATCCGATATCCGCAATGCCTCGTGTATGGAATAGGTGCCATTTTCTTTCGTCAGTCAGAGCAATTTTCCTCTTTTTCTAACTCTTCCGGGTGAAAATGAATTAGGTTTAGCCCTAATTTCTATTTATAGGTGGGATAGAAATGCCATTTCTTTTGACCTAATCTACTGGCCGCGTAACCTTTCAACTTCAAATGACTTGCATTCGTCTGTATTAACTCCAAATTCATTTCCATCAACTCCATAGCATTTATGATTATCTAATTGACTTATCGAGAATATTTCCTAATTTTTTTGAAACTTTCAAAAATTTGTCAATTTTCCTAAGGGGGCATACCTTAACTTGTTTCTTGTTGGGGCACGATCGGGGCATATTTTCTCTAACACAACGCCGTACCAACATTGTATCAAAGAGGGGCAAACTGTAGATACCGAAAATTGGTCTAGGCCTATCAGTACACATTTCGACATAATTGTCTATAGTCTGTTGTCATGATTAAATAATGTTAATTATTTAATTAACCTTTCTAACACATATTTCCTCTATTAATTAAATACCCCTTTTTAATTAATTCATTAATTCATTATTAACCTTTCTCTAACTTGATTAATTAAATAAATCATATTTATTTAATTATGTTATGAACTAATTAATTCTTCCCCCTTTATCTCTCAATTAAATAATTTATTATTTAATTACCCCTTTATCATACTTTTCCAACTATAATTAAATATCTTTATTTAATTATTCATTTAGCCTCTTTTATCTATAATTAAATATTTATTATTTAATTATTCACTTTATCCATTTCAAACAGTCAAATTAAATAAATTACTTTATTTATTTAATTAAAATCTCTTATTTTTGAATGTTGAATTAAATTAATATTTAATTATTTATGTCACATTCGTCTATCAATCAGTTATCTAAGTCATTCACTCACCTTCAGATTTGAGATCTATTTTTAGTTCTCCAGTTATCTCTTGAGTTCAACACTAGTTTATCTCTACAAGAGAACTCTCTGTCACAACTAGTCGATTAACTAGTTCTAACTCATGTTTCCATTCGAATGCATTTATTCTTCAACTTCTAACTTTGGCTTTTGCATACAAAGTCTATTTCTTCTATTTTTGGATATTAAGACTATGAACTTGTGTTCTAACTCACGTTCTAAATTAGTCTCTATCTATAGTTGAACTCATGTTCTAACTCACATTCTATTTGATAGAACTCACATTGCATGGCATTCATCAATCTCATCTGTCAATCTCTCTTTCAATCTGAGCCAATCGTTCATAAACACAAAATCTATAAAATGGCCTGTCATAAGCATTATTCCTCCTCCTGAAATTATACACTTTTTAGAAGAAACAATCTTTGATATTTTTCTTAGACATTCAACATAGCTATACTTGCATTCAAACATAGAAATCTGAGGGCAATAACACTAAAAACGAAAAATGGAGAAGAGCAATGGAGTTAATTCAAAAGGGTGAATGCATATTCGGTGAGATCAATTCAGTTTGTTAATTATTCATCATGTTTTAATATTCGTTCTTTATTGTTTGATTTTAGATTAGTTTTGATTTAGATTAGGATTAATATTATTCATTCTAGTTGCAAATCTTATCAGATAGATTTAATCTAATGTTACAATGTGCATAATGTCCCCCAACAACTATATTTCCCATGAAACTGCTGCTACCTGCAAAATCTTGCATCAACTGTTTTGTTTTTGGCATGCCTAGTGGGATGCAAACTAGCACGTTCGCTTGATTATATAGGTGTGTATGAGCCATTGGCCTGTAACTAGGTCACAAACTAGAAGATTCCCTGGCTTGCTCGTACTGCCCTTATTTTTTGTTCACCTGAGAGGTCGGAAAGGTAGTCCTTCACCTCCTCCTTCTCCTCCGTCGCCTCCTTTTCCTACACCTATGGCTGCTAGAAATTATGTAGCCTGGGATGTTGGAAGTCCTTTAGTAGCACCTGTGCCTACTGCTGTATTGGCCCCAATCCTTGCTTCCGCTCTAAAAGCTATCCCTAAGTATTTTGAGGATGAGTCGAAGACACCGACAAAACACCTACAAGATGTGGCAGACATATGTCTGGTACATGGTGTGTCAAATGAAAATGTAGCTCTCAGATTGATTGTTTTCTCCTTCCAAGGAAAGGTGATGAACTGGTATAGAACTCTTGAGGCTAATATGATTGCTACTTGGGACTAGCTCAGAACCCCATTTTACGAGCATTTTTCAAATGTTGGTGATAGTTCTTCGCTATATCATCAACTGGACAACATAAAGCGAGCTCCTCATGAAGCTCTGCCTGATTTCAATGCACTGTTTCATTCAAATTGGCAGAGAGTGCCTGTTGGTAGTTGACCACCCCCGGATTTGGCATTCATGTTCTACTTGAAATCCATTAATCCTGATATTTCCATGATGCTACAGGCCCTTGGTGGAGAAACTCTACCTGATGCTTATGGCCTTTTTGTTACTATAGAAAATAACCTGATTGTTGCTAGAAAATTGGCATCGAGGCCCATCATGTCATTGTTCCTCGAGTTCAATGTCACGGAAGATGAAGCTCCTTCAACCAGCACACCTACAACTCCTCCCCAATCTATGTACGTGTATCCAGGAACAACTCCGATTGTAGCTCTTCTACCTAATCCCTTGAGGGCCGAGATGAATGAGATGGGAGAATAGTTGCAGGCCATGACTAATGAATTGACTACCATGAAGCAACAACAATATAGCTATTAGAAGCTGACCTACCAAAATTATCATGGTGGAAAAGCTCTGTACGAGTCAAATCAGTGGCAAGATAGATCGTGCGGCGATATTCAGGCTCAGTCGAATGGCCAATTTGTTCTAGTGACCCTGCCGATACAGATCGTCCATCCTAGTTCAAGTAAGGAGCTAGTGGCAGGACAAAATAACTTAGCCGAAGACCTTAATTCATGGTGTTTTCCTTGCAATGATGTACACATGCCTTGAAATTTTTAATGGGGAAATTTGCAACAGAAGATTGCGAAACAACGTAGCCAAGGCGACGCACCTAATCTTGACAACCAATCATATGCCTCTCTACAGATGGACAATGCAGTCCTCACTTCTCAAATGCAAGGGATGTCCATTCAACAAGAGTTTGACATAGTTCCAGACCAAGCGCTCTTTTCATAGATGGAGGGAGAAGAGTCAATGTTTCCGAATGACTTTCCTATGACTCAAGTGCTCCGAGTGCAGTTTGATTACAACACATGTTCTAAGTGGAGACACACCAAAGAATTCACATCTCCGCCAACTAATGCTCCATCTCAACTGACACCTAGTCTACTAGTAGGCCCGTCATCAGTCCCACAGTAGATGAATGTGGCTCCTCCTAACTCTCCAAATATGCCTCCTCTGAAGGCAAAGGCTCCTATGAATATCTCAACTGTTGCCAAATAGCCAAAAGTACCAACTATGAAACCTAAGGAGCAAGCAATCATGACTCATCAGTCGCGAGCGTAGTTCAATGTGGTGGAACAACTGAAGAAGTCTTCTGCCAACACTTCTTTGTGGTATTTCCTAGCTATTCTGGAGTAGAAGGTGCTATTACAAAAAGCATTATCGGGAGAGGAAGATGCGAAGGTGCCTAGTTAGCCCAATGAAGAAAAAATATCCAAGCCAAACCTGGATAAAGTGCTAACAAATCAACTGAAAGCAAATCTTGAAGCCAGAAAAGAGAGTAAGCCTAAACCTAAGCCTTTCTTTCTAACACTTATTATTGGTGACAAGATATTACATAATTGTATGATCGACTCTGGTGCTAGCACCACTGTCATGCCTAAGCAAGTAGCTGATGCTTTGGGTTTAAAATATGAGCCTCTTAACAAGGGACTCATGCAACTAGATGAAAATAAGTTTGATACCGTTGGGGTAATAAAGGGATTGCAAATGACATTGTTTGCCTAACCCAGTATCACTGTAAATAAGGATACCATACTCATTGATATTCCTCCTCTATTTGGGATTTGTTTGTCCTGAGAGTTCACAACAAATGTCAGAGGATATCTAGCACTAGACTGGTCACACCTGATCTGGAGCACCAAACATGGAGCCAAGATGAAACTACTATTAAAAACTTTGCATTCTAAACATGTTGTTGACAAGGATTTTCTCAACTTTGAAGTGACACATAGTTCAATTACCTAGTAACAGAGGTTCAATGTGGTATTCCTCGATGAAGAAGAGGCTACTAGCTCCCAGAAGGAGGATGAATAAGCCTTGTTGAATGATTTTATAGATACAAATCCTTTTGGGAATTATCACGCAACTGGGCTCAGGACTTATGTCATACATGAGGAAGAGCAGTCTATGCCCAGAGTTAATAAAGAGTCCAGAGATGAAACACCCGTAGAGTTATGGATTTTGCACTTTGATGGAGCAAGATGCAAAGCCCGAGCTGGAGCAGGAATATGCTTGACATCTCCATCTGAAGAAAAGACCTTGAGGTCTTATCACTTCTAGTTCGCATGGTCAAACAATGAAGGAGAGTATGAAGGTCTTGTCCATGGTTTGAGCCTTGTAAAACAAATGGGAATGAAGCAAATAGCCGTGTTCGAAGATTTGGAGGTGATGGTCAACCAAATCTGAAGGATTTCTACTACAAAGAATGTTTCTATGCGATCCTACCGACATAGAGTCTGGGATCTTATTGACAACTTTGAGGCATTAAATATTCAGGCTAAGTAGAGAGAGAAAAACTCTGAAGCCTACCACATGGCGACTATCAGGTCTTAGTTTGAGCCAGCCTCTGAGTTATTGAAAAATAAGCATGTGGTGAGAGTAATTGTAAGATCTGTTGTTCCAAACAACAATCAAGATAGGAAATTGTTTGATAGTGATGCTCATATTGCATCATTTTTGTAGTCGTCTGGGGAATTCATTGATCAACTACAACAAAAGATCGCCAAAGCCTATGGGGATCAAGTTATCCTATTGAAATCCAACAAGCTTTCGAGAGGCCTAGTCACTCTAGAGAGCCTATTTGATTCTGATGATGCAAGGAGAGACAAAATGAAGCTCAAATCTAACAAAGGTGACTACACCAATTTGCATATCGGAGAAGACAGAAAGCTCAAGGTTGGCAAGGAAATGTCTCAGAAGAATAAAGATAGAGTAAGGCACTTATGTGAGGAATATTCCAGTGTAGTAGCCTGGTCATATGATGATCTTAAGGGATACGACCCTGAGATTATTCAACATACAATTGAACTATCGAAAGGAGTAAAGATGGTTTGTCAAAGACAAAGGCCTTTGAACCCAAAGATTGAATCTCTTATGTCACAAGAATTGAATAAATTGACTGATTCCCAAATAGTGTTTCCAATCAAACACAACACTTGGGTGTCAAACCTGGTACTAGTCCGGAAGAAGAATGGAGACATATGACTATGTGTAGACTTTTGAGACTTGAATAGAGCATCCCTAAAGGATCATTACCCCCTTCCTTCAATGGAGGTAATTCTACAAATCGTAGCTGATTCTGAAATGTTTTCAATGTTGGATGGCTTTTCGAGCTACAATCAGATTCGGGTAAAAAAAGAAGACCAACACAAAATAGTGTTCACCACAAAGTGGGGAACATATGCATATGCCAACATGCCTTTTGGACTCTCAAATGCTAGAGCCACCTTTCAGAGAGCCATGGATATTTCCTTTAAGGATTTAATACATAATATTATACTTATCTATCTGGATGACTTGAGAGTATTTTCCAAATCCATTGATGATCACTTTGATCATTTAGAGCTTCTCTTCTAGAAGTGCGAGGAATTCAGAATTTCTCTGAACCCGAAGAAATGTGTGTTCGGAGTTCCCCAGGGGAAGCTATTGGGATATGTTGGCTCAAAAGAGGGTATTTCCATTGATCCTAAAAGAGTTGATGCTATCTAGGAGTGTCTATTACCTGTAAACAAGAAGGGAGTGCAATCATTTCTAGGTAAGGTCAACTTCATCAGCCGATTTATTGCAGATTTTATAGGGATCGTTCGACCGATTACCTAGATGCTTAAAAAAGACTGGACTTTCAAATGGACGGCGAAGGCCAGAAAAGCTTTTGAGATTATAAAGGAGGTTATTTCTTCTACCCCTATATTAGTCAACTCAGAATTGTCAAAATATTTTATCATGTATGTTTTCGGTGGTGGCAACAGTATTGCCACTGTGCTTATGCAGAAGAATGATGAGGATAAAAAGGAGTCTCCTGTTTCTTTCTACTCATGCACCTTAAAGGAGTATGAGGTAAAATATATTTTTTTAGAAAAGAAGGGCTTTTCTATTGTGAAAGGGCTTAAGAACATCCGACACCTGATATCATAAAATAAGGTGAATTTTTTTGTACCGCATCCTAGTGTGCGGGAATATATCATGGAAAGAGAAATCACAAAGAAAAGAGTTAACTAGATTACCAAGATCCTAGAGTATGATATTCAGATCATGCTTGTCAAAACTATTAAGAGAAAAGGACTGTGTGAGTACCTCACCAAAAACAATGAACCAATGACAGAGCTTGAAGCCTCGAAACCTGTGTTATTGAACAAAGAAAGTTTTGAAGGAGATTAACTAGAAGATAGGATAAATGTCATGCAAACAAGAAGATATCAAACTAATTTCCCTTATTTCAAGGGGTGGTTCTATCATTTTCAAAATAGCAACTATGTTCTCTTGGAAGCAGTACTTTTCAAAAGAAATTTAGTGGCGTTGTGCTAAGGTGTGTAAATGAAGAACAGGCCAAAATAATATTAGATCAATACCACAACGGCCTAGCTAGAGGACATTTTTCTGCAAGAAATATAACAATTAAAATTATATGCGCTGGTTACTTTTGGCCAACACTATTCAATGATGCATTTTCATTAATAAATTCATGTAGTGAATGTTAATTTTATGTCAGAAAGAGCAAGAATGTTGCTATGCCATTAAGACCTATAGTAGTAGAGGAACCCTTTGATTAATGGGGTATAGACTTAATTGGAATGATTAACCTTTTCTCTTCAGATAGACACAGGTGGATGTTGACAGCAATCGACTACTTCACCCGATGGGTAGAAGCACTACCATTGAAGAATGCAATGAAAGTAGAGATTGTTAACTTCTTGGACAAGTTGGTAGCCAGATTTGGCCCACCAAAAAAAATTATTTCCGACAATGCCAAAGATTTCCTCGGCTCTAAGATGAGCCAATTTGTATTGAAATATGGGGTTTTCTTGAAAACCTCTTCTAACTATTATCCTCAAGGAAATGGCCTCATAGAATCCACAAATAAAAACATCATTAGGTTAATCAAGAGGATAGGCTTGAAACACTAGAGAGAATGGAATAAGAACCTTCGACCAACGCTATGGGCAGACTGTATCATGCCCAATAAAATATTAAAGACATCTCCTTATGAGATGGTGTATGGGAACGAGGTGTTGCTTCCTATTGCCATGGAAATCCTAGCTCTCCAGTTGCTCAAATCTCTAGAAATTGAATAGAATGGAGCAATGGAGGTATGGTTTTCTGAGTTACTCGAGGTACATGAGAAAAGAGAGCACGCTCTTGAGGCCATGAATAGCCGCCAATAGGTGGTAAAAATATGGTTTGATAAAAGGACGTCCGATCAAGAGCTAAAATGTAGGGACTTGGTGCTCAAGTTCAACGAGCACGGGGCAAAGCCCAACCAACACAAAAATCTTGATAGCCTCTGGGAGGGGCCTTTCAAAATTGTTCAATGCAAACAGTTTAATTGTTTTGAGTTAGAAGACAAATAAGGTAATGTTTTGAGTATTCCAATTAATGGGATACATCTTAAGAAATTTAATTAGTTCTACCCATTCAGTGGGCTTGTGAATTGTAAATATGTAATTATTTTTCCTATTATAAGTTTTGGGTTTTCCCAGTACTTTTTGAACAACAAAATTGCAACAAATTGGAATATGTTGTAAATGGGAAAAGATATGAAAAATATAAGTATTATATTATTGGCGGGACATTTCCATTACATACAATAGAGGCGAGTGGCCTTCTATCAAAATATATACGTATATCCGCTAAGGAGCGGAGGTTGGAAAAAGGGGAAAAAGCAAAATTGGGGACTATCTTTCTTCTCAAAATCTCAAGCATTGGATGAACCAGCAATTATAGCAACTAGTAGCGCAAGATGAGGGAAACCCATTTTTTTTAAGTCCTCATACCACTGGAGGTTTCAAAATGGTTTGATGTAATGTATCTGCATGAGGAAAAAGAAGCCAACACGGACCTTGGCATGATGCTCTTCATGGGTCTTCAACTCAAAACTGAACAAGAAGGACCTGGTTGGCACAGATCCTCCATGCAACATGTTGTGAACAGAGGGGACCCCATGATCAAAGATGGTGGCTCATACCACTTGCTCCAGTCCTTCGAGGTAGCACCAAAGGAACAATCGCTTGGTCAGCTTCAGGAGTTTGTGCTTGGAAACGCTAATGTCCAAAAGTGAGGTGAAAAAGTCAGAACAGATGCTAGTGTTCACTCTATACTAATCCTCGTATTCCATGTAGTCTTGATCGAGGACCCATTTGATCATTTTCACGTATAACAGGTTCTTGATGCCTTTCATGCGTTTTAGGTGCCTACGCCTAATTTTTCCTAAAAATGTTGCTTGGGTCTTCTTGCAAACCAACTTGATCAATGTCTCCATTATTGCTTACTACTCTAACTTAAGAAATTGCTAAGTTAACTAGGGCCTACTGAAGTGGAATGTTGAAGCTAATTGTCATTAACAAAGCTGCTAGGGGGCTATTTATAGATTGAATTTGAGGTTCACTCGACGAGGCAAGCTATAATTACATCAGATTAAAATGGAGCTATCAGGCCTTGATAATCAGTGCTGCAATGTGTGAGTTGATGTGAATGATTAGGTATAGCTGCAAATTGCTTTGCTCCAGTTGCTGAATTGAAGATATTAAGCCAGGTGTCTGCATGAGGAGCTGTCATCCTGATAAAATGAAGGCAAATATTTTGGTAAATTTGTTGGGCACTGTGCCCATGTACAATTAGGAGATGAGTAAATGCAAGAGAATTTGTGAAGGATATGGCAGGGTTTTTATGGCGTATTGTCCCAAGAAAAGTTTGCACCACCTCGCACGAATGTCACGTCTCTTAAATTTGAAGAGTGGCGATCTCCTCACACGCTCGAAAAGGCTGGAGATGCATTGGGAAACTAAACATTAAAGGTTGGCACATACACTTGCTAAGCTATTTTTCACGAAAACCAAAAAGTAGGTTAGGCATGCAAAAGAGACATTTATGGTGAGAATTTGTTAAAAGGTGAAAACGGCTAAATTATTCGCAAAGAGAGAATTTTTTTTCAAAATCTAAGTCATTTAAAAAGTTGTGAAAGCCTCTTGCGAATATGAAAAGAAAATGGTTGAAATTGTAGGAAGTTCAACATAGGTCTCAGCCTCTCAAAGCATTAAAAAGCGAAGATTGATGGTGCCCTGCATAGACATTTATGGCCAAGAGTCTTATGCTACCCCAGACATCCCAACAAGGCCATCCTAGCCTTTTACCAGTCAACCAAACCAAAAGATTCTTGCCATTGTTTCTTCTAGAAATTAGGCCCTAGTATCAGAGGATTGGGATAATGTGTTGGATCCTGAGTTATCTCAGAATCCCTAGAGCCTAAAGGAGGTTGCATGTGAGAAAATGAAGAAAATGTTGGACTCATTCAACAAACGTCTATGGGACTATGGGCTTCCCCAATACATGGTTTCCTTGGTGCATTATTGCCTAGAAGTGGTCGCAGCATGTGCATAAAACTTCGATCCTTAGACCGGAGTTACAAGTGGCCCTTATTTGAGGGTGGTCATCAACCCTCTTGCTCTATAGGACATGTTATGTATCTCGTTCCCTCTACCCATAAGTGTTGAAGATTGTGACATAAAAAGGATGTAGGAATGTTGGAGAGCATTTTGGATGGCATTAGAGTTTTATTTCGTTGAGACTGCTCAGCTGATAGACACTCCAACACCTCCCAAATTTTCAATTTCTCTGGGTGCTTTGAAGTTGGGGTCTTCTTTCGTCACTTCTATGTTGGCCTTGGTTTCTGGGTTGGATATAGACAAGGCATTTTTCGAATTCCAAATGAGTCTTAGCTTCATGCTAAGGAAGAATAACCAACCCCCGCTTATGGACTTCGCAAGGGTCATTGCAGATGGGATGATCGAGCAACTACGGGATTTTGAAGTTGGCTCTAGATTCATATATTCTTCCTTCCTAGCCTATTTAATTTTGCATCAGAATCCAGACTATTTCTACCAATTCATGGCCTTGGCCATTTTCAATGAAAGTGGTGCTCAGAAGCTAGTGTCGATATGGACTCCCATCCTATTGAAGACTTTTGATTATTACATGTTTTTGAATTCATTCCTAGCTCTGACCTTGCGGGCTTTGGATGGATCTGGAAGTGGCATCACAGTGCGTCTGATGCCATGACATAAGTCATGGTTGGGAGGCCTCTTGCTACCTTGCGATTGGTTCTTTGGCATACACTTCACCATGCTCTGTATGCAAGGCTTTATCCGAGAGCCTTTCCAACTCCTATGTTTTATTTTTGATAGAGTGTTAGTCTTGAAGGCATTGCGATAGTTGACGAATAATGAGAATGATTACTGGGGAGGAAGACATTTGACTTCCTATTTGGTGTTGTCTATCATGTTCAGCTTGGTTTCACTGGTGAAGAAGAACGGCCCGAAGATTAACAGCTTGGAGGTCTTGTACTCTAAATTGGGTAGTCTTGGACTAGTGACTATCAATGACATATGGCAATATAACTCAGAAAATAATCTGTTAGAAATTGGCATAAAATTTCACATGAACCCCGACCATTCTGGGACCCTCGAAGAAATGTCGAGGAGGGAAATTTGAAGTATTATGTAGGACTTGAATATTTTCCTACTAATTAAAATTTACTGCTGTGGTTAAAATTTTACCATGTTGTGGGAAAGCCCAGCAAAAACCAGAAGGTGAGTTCATACCTATGCAACTAGTTAAATAAACTCGGATGGAAGCCCGAAATAATTAGGGACTTCTATATATATAGGCAAGAGATAAAAGAAATAGGTGGCATTTTTCAAGAGGTCAACTTGGATGAAAAATTTGATGACATCTGGGTTCATGAGCACCCAAATAGTGAGAACTCTCCAAACACTTCAGTTTCAGAGCAGTACGATAAAAAGAGAGGAGCTTCAATAGAACTCACTGAGGAGGTAACTCAAAGACCCCCTGCCACTAAAAAAGAGCCAATGCATGAGGAAGATGTCGATAGATAACCTACATAGCAGGAGAGCTCTTTGAATACACAAATGTCAAAGTGTTCTAGCTCCTCTAGATTGGGAAGTAAGAGGCAAAGGAGTTCCAGTCGTGAACGGAAGGTTATTATGAACCTTGAGGATTTTCTGGAGAAGAAAATATAGCAAATGAGAGAGTCCTCTAGAGGAATGGAGTCGCAACATGTAGAATTGGTGGCATTGGCTGTGAGTATTGAGGAGCCTCAGGTATTATTTTCTCCATCTTCTCTCTCTACTATGTTTTTGGTCTCCTCTTCATTTGCCCTGGCCTTTCATCTACCCCAACTTTTTCATCTGCAAAAAATTTTTCTGTCGCTGAACATCCCGGGCAGTCCAGTCCTTTCCCTACTAGTTTTCTATTTTCATCCTCTACCTTTCATTCCACCCTAAGACACAATTGGTCACCAATCCTAACCTAATGAGCCAACAATTTTTATCCCCAAGGACTGGCCCTTTAGTTGGTGATTCCTCGGCCTCTCCTTATATTGCATTATCATCCTCTCTAAGCGGTAAATTCATTCCACCATTCTCCCCAATCATCATTATAAGGCCTAGAAAAACCACTGATGCATTGAGTACGCTATCTTTGCCAATAATAGTCCCTCAGGAGTTTCCTTGGCTGGTGGACTAGTATTTCTTCCTAGGAATATTTTTCGTAGGTGGATACAAATAAAAGCACCTATGCAAGCTGAATTCAAAAGAGAAGGGAAAAGAATGCAGGCAAACAGGGAGAGCCTCTTTTGCAAATGGTATTCCACAAAAGCAAGAATTCACTGATGTTTGCAAAGATCACCCCCAATGTGATCAAACCATTCGAGGAAATGCTACCAAGTGACTATTTTGTCAATGCCATTGGGCTATATTTGCATCAGGCTCATCTGCGGGATAAGGTAGAGCTAATGGAGGAGACTCAGAGGGTGGTTACCACCGATTACCTCAAGCTCAATCACCAAGCAAGGAAAAAAGAGGAGAAAGTATTAGAGCTAAAGAGAAAGGTTGATATTTGGGAAAACAAGAATAAGGCCTAGGAAAATGAGATAAATCACTTGCAAAAGGAGAGGAGTTCTTTTCAAAGCAAGATCAAACAACTTCAGGTTATGAGCATGGAGATTGCTATGGTCCTACAAAATAAAATTGAGTAGAGCCAAACAAATGAAGATAGGCTTAGTGTTGAATTCACACAACTGAATGATAGTACGAAGCAGCTCCAGTAGAGCACAAATGATGAGGTACATGAAATGAATGTTGTTTTGAAGTCAAAAATTGAGAAGAGAAAGTAGGAGAAATTGGCCTTAGAAGAAAGGGAGAAATATATTTCCGCTCTAAGAAGTTAGGTGTCGACATTGGACAAGAGCTTATCGAAGCTGAGGGTAGACCTGAACAACCGAGTTACAGAGTTAGATCTTTTGAGAGCACAACCTCCTGCACAATAGATGAGCTCGTTGGAAATTTCCAAGAAGTTATATGTGTCCTTTTGGGATAAGGTCAAGGCATTATGCCTTACTTTGCAGCCCACCTTGAGGTTTATGGTGTAGGATACTAACCTATGTGGAACCGTTAGTGAAATAATCTAGCAAGTTCAGGAGATGACTACCGATAAAGTTCTGGAGGCCAGGCTTCTATTGGGCAATCTGTATATGACTTCTGATGAGGCCCTAAGCAGCGTAGGTATTGAGGACTGTACAACGATAGCTATGGGCATGAAAATTATCATTTGCATGCACGAGGTCTTCCAACATGTGGCAGAATGTAGAGCCAAATTAAAACAAGTTACCAGTGACATGCACGAAAAAAATTTTCCCTTAACTCAGCGAGCCCTCCCTTTTCCCTTCATTTCTGATCAGGTGATAGCAAGTGTTGAGCACATAATTGTAAATATCGAAGAGCGGAAGCAAGACCATTCTATTTTCTAATCTTTTGACAAGTCCCCGACCATCGAGAATATTGAAGGTATTGTGCATCAGCTGGCACAACTATTTTTCCAACTTGAGTTGGAGGTGAAGGTATGTGGCAGATTTCCTTTTAAGGTAATCATCGATCTCAAATTGGTGCATGAAAATTTGTGAGCCCTCTCCGCACTATCAAATGAGATCTCGATTGGTCTTCAAGCTGCCGTCTCAAGGTTGTGAGTGATAATGGGATGCTTAACCAAGGTTTCTGGGGTTCTTCACTCCGTAGGAGAAATATTCCTGTGAGTCACCAAATTGTTTCACAAAAACCATTGACCTTCTCAGTTGTGCCTTATCTTTTATATGTTGCAACTTTTGGCATTTTCCACATGGCCTCCTAATGGAGCTTTTTGATGTTCCATATCGCTTCGCTTTTGCCTAGTTCTATGTGCATGACGCGTGCCTTTCTCTAGCTACTTTCTGAGATGGGCCCACTATGCAGTTACTATCATTCAGTGTCGCCCATGTGGCTTCCTCATGGAGCTTTTCACTGGGCATCCCTTATTATTTTTGTCAGGCTCCATCTGCCCGTGCGTGGCATTTTCTTGTGTGCCAATTTTTTGGGAGTTGCAGCTATGTTGTTTCTTCTCGCTTACCACCGTGTGTTCTTCTTTGATGTTGTGTGTTCATTTCTTTTGCTGCATTTCCTTATATTCTTTAAGGTGATTGTGCTAGCACATTACTGAGCATTCCTTTTGTTTGGTGTCAGCCCGAGAAGATATGGAGTGTCAATGTTTGATCAAGGCATATTTCTCTATGGTTGTTAGGTGGTGGGCTAGCCTATATAGGATGCCTTGCTTATCTTTTATTAGGTTGTTGATTAGATAGATAGAAAAGCTTCCTGAGCATTGGGAATAGCCTTTGTAATATTTTTATTGAACTTGGAGTTTGTAGATTGTTCCAATCAATTCGACATTTCTTCTTTTCATGCATTTGATAAGACTGTTAAACGGTGCTGTTATTTTCCTATAATACATGAATACATGTTCTTTGAATTTTGTAATCTTTTATAGCTTAATAGATATAGATCATGTTTTCAACTCTTCTATGTTGGCCAAAGTTATACTAGATTATGCTATGCAGATAGAGGTTGTTCTTATGTTTTAAAGTGATTTTGAGAAAATTTATCTAAATAAACAACATTCGGTGGTTTGAGTCATTGTATGCAACACTATGCTCAAGTAATATCGTTTATGATTTGGTGCATCACCTTTAGTTTAGATTTACATTCTCATTTATCTTCCTAACCTTTTACCTCCCCCAAACTAAAATGAAGAGTCAACTTCGGTAAAACCTAGAGGTCACTTAGCTGTGTGCATAATGTCCCCCAACAACTAAGTTTCCCATGAGGCTGCTGCTAACTGCAAAATATTGCATCAACACAAAATAGTGGTTTGACCAAGGCAAACCCAAAATTAGAAACCCAAATATCTTTTGTTTTGAATGTTATTTAGTAGATTTGAGCTCAGATTCTTGTGAAGAAACAAAACAAAGACCAGAGGCCTCAGTTTCCACTTGTAGTTTTTCAAAAAAGTTGAAAGGGACTAGGTCACCCATAATGGTGACCTAGTCCCATTGGAGGTTCTCGACATTGAAAGTTGTAGATTAGGAGACTTAGTTGACAAAAAATGATTTTGGATAGTTTTCTCGAAAAGGGACTAGGTCACCCCTCTTGGCGTAAATGTCCTAGCTACTTCAAAACTCTAATTTTCTAGTTTTTTCGAGTCTTCCACAACTCCCTCTTCATCCCACAAAAGTTCTAGGTGCACCCATTTGGTTTAATATCTTATTTACTTAGTTTAATCTTCTTTTAAGCATTCTTATAATACATGATGTGTCTTCCAACATTATGGGCTCTATAAGACATAGATTTTCTGGATTAATGCTAAATGGTACACAAATTACAACGATTACTTCTAATCTAAAAAATAATCTAAATCAAAACAATAAAGAATGAAGCAAGTAAACATAATTTGAACTAAGAAAATCAACTGGAAATCTCTCACCGAATATGTGTCCACTCCTTCGAATTATCTCAATTGCCCTTGTCCATTTTTCTATTTCAGTATTCTTGCCCTCAGATTTTCAGTATTGATGCAAGTATAACCTTGTTGAATGTCTAAGAAAAATATCAAAGATAAGTTTCTTCTCAAAAGTGTATGATTTTGGGAGGAGGAATAACGATAATGATAGGCCATTTTATAGATTTTTTGTTTTTGAATGATCGACTCAGATTCAAAGAGAGATTGACAGATGAGATTGATGAATTCCGTGCGATGTGAGTTTTGTGTTAGATAGAACGTCAATTAGAAAAGATTACAAGATAAAGATTAAATTAGAATGATAACTTAATCTTGTGTCAAGACTGTTTGAAAATAGAAAGAACACGAGTTCCAGAACTTAATCTTTAGTTAAGAGTCTTCGAAAATAGAAGAAATAGACTTTGAATGTCAAAGACAAAGTTAGAACTCGAAGATGAATAATTTGAATGCATACATAAATTAATTAATTAATTACATAAAGATATTTAATTAATAGATGCATTCATGCACATAAGTTAGAACTACTTATTTGACTAGTTGTGATAGAGAGTCCTCTCGCAGTGATGATCAGATACTGAACCCGGAGATAACTAGCAGATTTAAAATAGATCTTGAGTCAAAAGGTGAGTGAATGGTTTAGATAAAGGAACGACAAAATAATCCGACATAAAGAATTAACAATATGAATTAAATTTTAATTTAATTCAATATTCGAAAATGAAAGATTTAATTAAATAAATAAAGATAATAAAGATAATTTATTTAATTTGTCTATTGAAAAGGTGGAATTGAATAATTAAATAATAAATATTTAATTATAGATAAAGGGGGTTAAATGAATAATTAAATAGTAAATATTTAATTATAGATGAAGTATGACAAGGGGGTAAAATAATAAATTATTTAGTTAAGAAGGAGAATTAATTAGTTAGTGACATAATTAAATAAATATGATTTATTTAATTAATCAAGTTGAATAAAGGTCATTATGAATTAATGAATTAATTAAAAGGGGTATTTAATTAATAGAGGAAATATGTGTTAGAAAGGGTTATTAAATAAGTAACATTATTTAATCATGACCATGGATAATAGAAAATTATGTCGAAAGTGGTGCTCATAGGCCTAGACCAATATTCGGTGTCTACAGTTTGCCCCTCTTTGATACAATGTTGTTATAGCATTATATCAAAGAAAATATGCTTGATCATGCCCCAACATGAAATAGGTTAGGGTATGCCCCGTCGGGAAAATTGACAATTTTTTGAAAAATTTCAAAAAAATCAGGAAATATTCCTGATAAGTCAATTTGATGGTAAAAAATGCTATGGAGTTGACAAAATTGAATTTGGATGTGATATGGATGTGTATGAGTCATTAGAATTTGGATTGTTAAGTGGCCAATAGACAAGGTCAGAATAAATGCCACCCAAACCCTAAGTATAAATAGGAATTAGGTTGAAAACCAATTCATTTGCATGCGAAAGAGTTTGAAGATATGAGATTTTTCTCTGACTATTGGATGAAGATGACTCCCATTCCATACGCTGCGCATCAAGGATATCAGATCCGGACCTTCAGGCAGCCAGCCGATGCAGGAGCTCCGGTATGTACCCGAAAATGGACTCTTGAAAGTTTATTTGCACGTAGTTTTAGGCCTCGTAAACTTAATAATCATATGCAGTCTTTCAGGATCGACGCATATGCCATTGTATGCACCGCATTTTCTTGCAGAACAATGCATATGCTAAAATGTGATTAGGCTAGGATAGGCATTTTAGGCATTAAATGCATTTGTAAGAAAATGCTCTGCATATGCATGTATGGAATGCATCTGCATTTAGGATGTATGCATGTAGGCTACTTAACTGAATTTGCATTAGTGAAATGCATATGCATCAGGTAGACATGTTATAGGAAATGTACCACATTTAATTTTATACATCGCATTTGTAGTTGGTATAAATTGGATTGGTAATGTGAAACGCATATGAAATATGTGACGCAAATACTTTGTCTTGCAACACATTTGTATGAATGCACCGCATCTGTTAAAGTGAGCCGCACGTGGCTGGAAAAGTTTTGGAAAAAAATTTCTAAGGAATTTTGTTTGAAAAACTTTACATCATGGTTGAAATGCAGGTTATATTAGATCCTATTTACACGTGAGAGTCATGTCTGGACACATTTTATCTAAGAGATCATTTGGGTAGTGCAGAGATACAAATTTTGTGGAGACTTGGTCTTCGTCATTGTCTTTCCATTTACATGATATTGCCTGGGGTCTGTGTCTATTAGGGATGTTATATTTCCATTTACATGATATTGAATACAGAGATACATAGTTGATGAGTTGTGGGGCCACTCTTCTGATGGTTCGGGCATGGGAGAGGATAGTTGTTTTTCATCCACCGGTTACTATAGAGCAACAAGATAGATCTCCGTATGTTTTCTGGTACACAAGAAACATCACTCAGAGCCATGTGGGAGCTACGAGATATTGGAGACATGCACTCGACACCTTAGATCAGCTCACTTGGAGACCATACATGGACTGTGAGCAATGGTCTGATGAGGATATAAATTTTCCATATTGTAGACAGACATAGTACTTGATTAGGAGGAGTGTTTCAAGTGTTCACATCATAGAGAGACACTTGCTAGAGCGAGTTTTCTCATTCTTCTAGAGAGGTTCCATATTGGGGGCCCATGATTCCAGTAGCTACTGCAGAGGTAGAGATACAAGATTTGAGACCATTACAGTGGGGATGGAGAGACGGAGTAGCAGATCGAGGGACTACAACTACATATGACGCATGGTGGGCAGAGCATCATCCGATTACATAGATCTAGATCAGCTGACACCAGTTGAGAGATGAGGCACAGGGCCGAGAGGACATCAGAGAGGTAGAGGTGGTAGATTTGGAGGGAGGGGTGGTGGGGATGATGGCAGAGGAGGGGTAGGTGGAAAGGGTGGTAGACGAGGATGGAGAGGGAGGAGAGGGGGTCGGCTAGGTGGACTTTCACCTATCCAAGAGGTAGTGGTAGAGGATGTATCGATGTTGGACATCGGAGGTGGAGCTAATGCACAGGTCAGAGATGAGCATGCTACCGAGGAGGCAGTTGTAGAGGATGTCGAAGAGGATGAGGATATGGATATGGATATAGATCCTCTAGGTATTCTGGTAGGGTATGGGGAGGACGATGTTGAGGAGGAGGCTGTACACATCTAAAAATGGTCACGGTTAACCAAACCTGTTAATTAATTAATTATGAATTATTTAATTAATATTCTTAAGTCATCTACGTATAAATAAATTTAATTATTTATTTATATTGTTCATTTTCCAATTCTTCTAATTTAATTAAATAAATAAGTTTATTTAATTAATGCTATCTTTCTCTTAATTAATTAAATAGATTTCACAATTTATTTATATTAATTATCACAAGTTTAAATTCTAAATTTAAATGATATTCTTCATTTCTCATTTAATTAAATATTTTCAGTATTTAATTAAAACACTTTCTAATTTCTTCACTCTTCTCAATAATTAAATATTTTCAAATATTTAATTAAAAACACTTTTTCTCTTCTCACATAATTAAATATTTTTAAATATTTAATTAAAGGCTTTTCATTTCTCACACGTAATTAAATATTTTTAAATATTTAATTTTAGGCTTTTCATTTCTCAGACATAATTAAATATTTATTTATTTAAATTATGAGAGACACCTTTCATTTGTCTCTTCATTTTCCATCCATCTCTTAAACTTCCATCCTCTTTTCGAATTCTCGATCTCTCACCATTCATTTTAACAGGTTTGAACTCAACCGTCGATCTTAGCCAATTGAATTCTTGCCTTCGAAAATCTATAAATACGACCCTCTTATGAGTTGAAAAGGACCTTGAATCCTATATTTTCATGCGTAGTTATTATAGTCTCATTATAGCATTTTTAGCATTTAATTAGCATTTCAGTTTCATAGCTTAAAATAGATTAGTAATGCACATGCATTTTCATTAATCTCATTCTCTCAAGCTGCCATTCTACAAGCTGTTGTTTAAAACAAATTGAGAGCAAGCATCTTGAAACAAATCCCTAGAGATAGAGGACAATGGGATGAATTTGAAGGAACTGCTTGTGTTTTAGAATTTGCATTTTGCTTTCTTTAATTTAGTTTCTTTAATCTAATGTTTCATTGGTGTATTAGTTTAGATTCATTTTGATTCGCACAATCTAACATACACATTTTTGGCACCCACTGTGGGGCCAAGCCCCACATTTAATTTTTATTTTTGCAGATTTTTCTGGCAGGTGATGGACAAAAATCATGTTTTGGCGCATACGAGTCTCGGTTTGGTGTATACGAGGACTGTTTCGATGCATTTATGAGATCTTTCGGTGCATACGTTAAATGTTTCGGCCCATCCATGGCCTGTTTCGACACATAGACACTCTGTTTCAGTGCATTCTGGTGAGATCTTTCGGTGCATCCATGGCCTGTTTCGGCGCAGAGACGACTTGTTTCGGTGCATACAGTTGTAAAATTTTTAAATTCTGATTCCGATGCAATCTGCGGATAGGATTTTTCAAATTTTATTTTTAACAAAATGAAGCAATCCTAGGGTAGACATCTAAATCTGAATTAACCAATCCTAGGATAGTCACCAAACATAATTTTTCTTTTTAGTATAGAGAATTTGTCAATTTGGGGATTTAAAATTGAACCATTATTGTTTGTTGTGATTGTGGGTAATAGGTTTATGCTCTCCCCTTAACTGGGTGATCAGAACACCAGACTTACCTTTTATTTTTTTTGCAATTTAATGTTTTATTACATCCTTTATAAGGCCTAATCTTGTGGGAAAAAGTACTCACCCAAGAGGAATGACCTAAGTGGGAACACCTAAAGCCGAGGTTTCCAACCCACTTTAATGAAAAGATGAAAATCCAACTTGACAGTAGTGGGTAGGATAACCATCCCCAAAGCCTTTGTTCTAAAGGTTGGGAGGTCTCTCGAGGGAGTATATCTATTGCAAGGGGAGGGAAGAATCTGCCCCCAAGACACTCACCATATAGTCACCACATATTGTTTGCTCAAGGGATTTGGTATCCACTTTCGTCACTTTGAGTACGCACCTAGAAAAGACAAAAAAATGGGTGAACTCTAGGGGGTGACAAGGTTGTGTGAGTTGACGCAATTTTAAGCTGTGGGCTATGATTACTATGATGACCTAATTGAAAAATTAAGAGTGAGTCTGACTGAAGTGCGTATCTTGTTTAAAACCTGTGGAAATCTCAAAAACATACACTCTTTGTATAGATTTTAGGATTAACAAAACAACTATCTGCTTCTATGCTGTGTTTTTCACATTTAAATCAGATTAAGATCATCCAAAACAATTTTTTTTATCAAATTGTCGAAACATGTCGGTCTCAAGAGTAATTTAGCACATCCTGGGTCTGTTTTGGTGCATCTTTGCTTTGTTTCGACGCATCTGTGCTTTGTTTCAGTGCATCTGCGCTCTATTTTGGTGTATCTGTGCTCTATTTTGGCGCATGTGTGCTATGTTTTGGTGCATTTGTGCTATGTTTCAGTGCATCTGTGCTCTGTTTTGGTGCATTCAATCTCTGTTTTAAAGCATTTGTTTTATGAGCCTAGGTGATTTTCTAACTTTCAGAAATCAAGTCTTATTAGTTTAGTCTTTCCCATGCTCAAAGTTTGGAGTCTACAACATTTGCTAAGAAGTCCCTAGAAAGAAAGATTAGAAAGCCCAAGAAGTCTCTCAGTTATAAGAAGGTATTGAAGAAGAGGAAATTTCTATATCAAAGTCAAAAGGTCCTGCTTGAACACAGAACCTTTATTCATCGTTATCATGACTATATTAGAGGTTTCACTGACGATTATGTTGTAGAACCCTTATACTCAAGAGCTTTCTTTCAAAGAAAAGCCCTTTCTCAAAGGCATAACCATAGTCAGCGTATTCATTCTTCTTATATTCCCCAACCTACAATCACATATGCTACTCGTCCAAATCAAATTCTGCAATAGAGAACTCAAACGCATTAGGCATCCACTAAATTCATCTTTCTACAAAGCTGAGATCAAACTTCACAAAGTGCAAAATCATCTTTATTTTTGATCTTTGGTTTAATTCCCACAAACAGTATTTTCATCCTTTCAATTAGGGAATCACAACCTAAAGATTAAAAATCTGTTAAGTCATAGAATCTTCATTCTATCTTGACTTTCATATCCATCACTGTGCACTATTTCATTTCTTTGATCAAAGTTAGTAGAATTTGAGTAAAGCTTATGCTTGTTATCACGAGATCTCGAAAGCATATAGGAGAAGATGAAAGTATACTAAGCAAAATGGGTGACAATAGTGAGAGGGAGGAAAACCTCTTTAAAAGTTCAAATATTGAAGAGATAACGAAAGAAAAACTTCAAGCAGAGCAAGATCCTCAATTCCATAGTCTTATGGAAAGGATTTTAGAATGAAACAAGGAGAGACATTTTCTTTCTTTAGCTAATCAAGGAGCTAAGTTACTTGCCGATTTTGACACAGAAGGGATTAAAGAAAATCCTGAAACTCCTCTTGATGATTTTAGCGCCCTTACTCAACAGATCAAGGAATTACAAGGGCAAATAAAAGAAATGCAAGGGGGAGCAACAAATAAGTATGTTTTGGATGAAATATGTACTTATCCATTCGATAGGAATCTTTGAATGATTCCTTTTCCAAAACATTGTGAAATCCCTATGTTTGATAGGTATAATGGGAAAACTGACCCCATTGAACATGTAAGGGATTTCTGAAATATGAGCTTAGAATTTTCTCAAAACGATACCTACTTAATGCGGTTGTTTCCATGAAGTCTGGGTGGACAATCCATGGAGTGGCTTTCAAAGATCACTTGCCCCATCAAAACCTTTGAAGAATTGATGAATAATTTTATATCACAATACTCTTACAACATTCAACATCAGATAAACATGCTTGATCTTTCTAAGGTAAAACAAAAATTAGGGGAATCTTTCACTACATTTTTGCAAAGATGGAGAAGGGTGTTTTCTAAATACTCCCATCCTGTTCCTAAAAAAGAAAAGATGGAGATCTTCATTGATAGTCTTAATCAAGAAATGAGTTACAGACTAAACCTTCACTATCCTCAATCATTTGAAAAATTGATTGAAAACACAATTACCATTGAAGGTGCATTGATCAAGCGTAGAGTTCTAAAAATTGATAAAGAAGGTTCAAATTCGTACAAAAACAACAACAATGACAAGTCATGATTTTGGACTCGAAATAAAAATGTTGTAAATGATGGGGTAGTAGGTGCTAACAACGTGAATACCAAGGCTGTCGTCCTTAATGTGTTAGGTGTTCAAGGTAACAATAGTACTGGAAATTCTAGCACCCAAGGCATTGTTTCCAATCAAGGAAACACAACTAACAATCGTGGAAATAATTTTTCCAATAATCAAAATTCAAATGTGCCCAGATCATCATATTTTTTGAGTCGATGGAGTTTTTCTCCCTTGGGCCAATCTTTGGAATCCATTCTCAAAGAATTATTGAATCAAAATGCTATTAAATTGCCACCACAAAGAGACTATGAGCCTCGAGTTAAACCACCATCATGGAATGACTCACACTTTTGTGATTATCATAGGTGCAAAGGTCACAAGACAAAAAATTTCCAAGGGTTAAAGAATATTGTTCAAGATTTGATTGATAATAATACCATCATAGTTGAGGGACATAATGTCAATAATGACCATCAAGCATTCAAGAATCCGCTCCCTAATTATCACAAAGGGGAATCCTCGAGTGACAAGGGCAAGAATGTTAATAACATCCATGAAATTATTATCAATCATATCTATACTGACGATCCTCAAATCAATGCTATCCGAATTAAAGGTAAGCAAGAATATCGAGAGGTCAATGTTACGACAAGGGGACAAGCCAAGATCATTGTCAAAGGCAGCTCCTCTAAAGCAACAATTCCCCCTCCAAGTCAATACAATTTGGTTGATCAACTGCGAAAAACATCTGCCCAAATTTCTATCTTGGAACTGTTAAAGTTATCACCTACACATAAGGACATTCTGGAAAAGGCCCTTGTTGATACAACTGTATCTCCTGATCTGGATATCGATAAATGTCAAGCAATGGTGGGACACTTTTCCTCCTACACATGTCTATCTTTTTTCTGAAAAAGATGATTCATCCATAACCCATCCACATAATTCATCACTCTATTTAGAAGTCATGGTTCACAAAGCCTACATTAGATCTGTTCTCATAGATGGGGGAGCCGGATTAAACATTTGTACTTTAAAATTAGTCCTAGATTTGGTGTATTCAACAGACTCTATAGATCCATGGAGGAAAATTAAAATCAAGGCCTATGATGATGAGGAAAGGACTTCCAAAGGTCTCATCATGTTACCAATCAGAGTGGGACCTATTGTGAAGAATAAATTCTGTTAGGTTCTCGATCGGGATCTAACCTATAACATACTACTGGGTTGTCCATGGATCCATGGCATGCAAGCTATTCCATCTACTTATCATCAATGTTTTAATTTTCCATACGATGGACAAGAAGTAACAATACCCGCTAAACACATTAGTAGTCAAACTTGTTCTAACCTAAGAGCAACATAGAACACACTCATCCCACATAATAGAGAGGCCTTGGCCATCTGTACCTCCAAACACAAAGAACAAGCGCAAGAAATGATAAGAAATTTTGGCACCAAGTTAAATTTGAAAGATAATGCGGTGGGAGAATATTCTTTATCTCTCTCTAATTTACCTCTATCCCCAAGATCCCATGGTTAACCGTCAACATCTACACAACAGGCTGCAACAATTTTAGCCTCAACTTCAGCCCCCATCACCAAGTTTAATGGGATGTTTATCAAAGAAACTGAAGTAGAAGACAAAGCTATTCTTGATTGGCTCTATAAAGATGAAGAATCCGTACAACATATCAAGTTACCCACACAACAATATGGAAAGGGTTATGCTATCATGCAACAAATGGGTTATGAAGGAAATGGACCTATAGGTAAAAGGAAAGAGGGTATTGTTGAACCTGTCCAATTAAAAATAATGCACCCAAAGGATAAGACTGGGTTAGGATATGGTGAAGATACTAGGGAAGAAGTAGCACAAATACCATCAAAAAAGGAGTTAGCTGAAACCATTCTGTGAATTCAAGAAATCAATTTTGACACTAACTCCAATGAATATGAATGGGACACCATCTATGATGATAAATTCTGGAGAGATAGACAGGTGGTTGTCATAAAAAAAATTCACACCCACACTCGTACAAGGGGAAAGCTCAAGGCCTCCACTTGATTACGTTCTGCAAAGAGATCATGAGTCAAGTGAAACTGATTCAATTCAAAGCAAAACAGATTATCCATAGGAGGATACCATCTTAGATCTCCCCTATAATGACGTTGAAAATAACATCATGATCCTAACAGCCCATGACCTTACTCATCCTAATGATTCATTACCTTTGATACATCCCAAACTCATTGATTGGGACCAAATAGCACCCATTGATGTTCCAACTTTTCAAAATGATGAAACCATAATAAACTTTCTTTGTTCATCCCATCCTGAAACAAGTTCCACTAGGGAATCACAAAATCAGAGTTTTCAACAGGAAAGTGCCAAGTTTCTCAGCTATGAAATAAATAATATAAAAGAAAGATATAATGGTGAAAACCTAACAAAGGTAGTATTAGATCAAGAAAAAAGAAAAATAAAAGAAAGATCTAATGGTGAAAACCTAACAAAGGCAATATTAGATCAAGAAAAGAGAAATATAAAAAGCATATCCAATGGTGAAAACCTTTCAAAGGCGCCAGAGGATGGGAAACTTGACACTCTTCTGGAACATTATCAAGAAAGATATTCCATTCTAATCGAACCAACAAAGGCACTCAATATAGGTACTACAGAAAAGCCCAAAGTTTTGCAATTGGCTGCATCTCTAACAGGTGAAGAAGTACCTGGATTCACAAAATTTCTCAAAGATAATCAAATCAGTTTTGCATGGTCCTATGGAGACATGCTTGGATTGGACCTAGATCTCATCATGCATCATCTATCTATTACACCAGGGGAAAAGCTTGTAAACATAAACTCAGAAAAATGCATCTACATGTGGCATTATTGGTTAAAGAGGAATTGGAAAAACTTTTAGATGTTAGATTCATACAGTCCATGGACTATGTGGAATGGATTTCCAATATCATGCCTATTTCAAAGCCAGATGGAAGGATTAGGATTTGTAAAAATTTTAGGGATTTGAACAAAGCATGTCCCAAAGATGACTTTCCCTTACCAAACATTGACATGATTGTTGATTTAACTGCTGGATATGTAATGTACACATTAATGGATGGATTTTCAGGATACAACCAGATCAAGATTGCACCAGAGGATCAAGAAAAAACTACATTCACATGTCCTTGGGGTACCTATTGCTGGAACATAATGCCTTTTGGGTTGAAAAACACAGGAGCTACATACCAACGTGCAATGACAATGATTTTTCATGAGATGATGCATACATTCATGGAAGATTATGTTGATGACCTTCTCGCCAAATCTAACACTAGAGAAGAACACATAGATATCTTATCAAAGATCCTCAAAAGAATGGAAAAATTCAAAGTGAGACTTAACCCTAAGAAATGCATTTTTGGAGTAAAATCTAGAAAGCTATTAGGTTACATTGTATCAGAAAAGGGAATTGAAGTGGATCTAGCTAAGGTACAAGCAATTCTTGATATGCCACCACCAAGGAACATTATTCAACTATGCTCTTTACAGGGATGGTTACAATCCATTCGAAGATTCATTGCTGAACTGGCGGATAAAAGTTTACCATTTACACATCTCTTACACAAGAATGTTCCATTCAAGTGGGAGTACAAATGCGAAGCAACATTTGATTAGATAAAGCAGTATCTCATGAATCCACCGGTATTAATTCCACCAGTACAAGGTGCGCCTCTCATACTATATATTGCTACCACAGAAGTATCTTTAGGAGCATTATTGGCACAAGAAGACAACTCAGGAAAAGAATGAGCTATATATTACATCAGCCAAACCCTAACAAGTCATGAGCTAAATTATACCTTCATTGAAAAATCTTGTTTAGCAGTGGTGTTCACTTTTCAAAAGTTACGACACTACATGCTAACTCATATAGTAAAGCTTGTGGCTAAGATTGACCCACTCAAATATCTTCTAAGTAAGGCAACCTTAACTAGCAAGTTGGCTAAATGGGTTATGATCCTGAGCGAATTTGATATTCATTATGTGGATTGAAAAGCTTTAAAGGGACAAGTAATTGCAGATCAGTTAGTAGAAGCGCCAATGCCAGTAGAACATCCAATACACATTGATTTTCCTGATGTCAACGTGTTCACAATAGATATCCAATGGTCAAGGTCACTCTACTTTGATGGCTCTTACACTCAACATGATTCAAGAGAAGGGATTCTTTTTATTACACCTCAAGGACATATAATTACAAAGTCTTTTGAATAATGTTTCCCTACACCAACAACATAGTAGAGTATGAGGCATTATTGATTGGCATGAAAATTGCAGTGAATTGGAAAATCATAGAGCTTCAAGTTTTTGGTGATTCACAACTTGTTATAAATCAAATCAATGATGAATATCACACTAAGGATGAAAATTTGGTACCTTACAAAAGGATGGTGGATGATTTCAAAAAGTACTTTGTGGATATCAAGTTCATATAGATTTCATGCATTGATAATAAAGCAACAGACGCTATAGCTACAATCGCCTCTCTACTCCAGTTGACAGAGAATCTAAAAAGGTATGATTTCCTAGTGAAACAATTATTTTCTCCCGCCCATGACAATCCTAAAACTCAAATCATATAACATCTAATGAGTTCCGATGATTCCTTATATGGCCAAATTTACACTTACCTAAAAGATAATACTTTACCCTTAGGCTTGTCTAGGAATCAAAAACAAAATTTCATTCATCAATCATCCCGTTACACCTTAATTGCTAATGTTTTATACTGGCGTGGTCTAGATGGTACCCTCCTTAGATGTCTTGAATGTGATGAATTGAAAAAGGCCTTACAAGAGGTCCATGGTGGAATTTGTGGGATGCATTCAAGTGGACTAACTTTAGCAAAGAAACTTGTAAGATTAGGGTACTACTGGCCAACCATGGAGAAAGAATCATTCACCTTTGTGAAGAAATGTTCAAAATGTCAGATTCTTGGCAATCTCATTCATGCTCCTGCTCAGGAATTACAACCCTTCACCACAACATGGCCTTTCGCTCAGTGGGGATTGGATTGGGTTGGCAAGATACATCCATCATATTCAAATGGACATAAATTTATCATTACAGCCACTAAGTATTTCACTAAATGGATTGAAGTTGTCCCTCTAAAAACTGTTACAGGCAAACAAATCTCTTCATTCATCTTGAATTATATCATTTGTAGATGTGGCATTCCTAACTCCATTATCACAGACAATGGTAGACCCTTTAAAAATTAGGATGTTGAGGAACTATGTGAAAGATTTCACATCCAACACAGGTTCTCTACACCTTATTATCTGTAAGGGAATGGTCAAGCTGAAGCTTCAAACAAAATAATTCTAAATATTTTGAAGAAAATAGTGAATGAAGCAAGTTGCGATTGGCATGTCCAATTGAATCCAACATTATGGGCCTATAGAATGAGCATTCGCACACTGACAGGAGCTACTCCTTATGCGTTGGTCTATGGGGTAGAGGCTATTCTACCACTAGAATTTGAGATTCCTTCACTTCAAGTATCACTCAAAGGGCTAATCAATGATGAAGACTACAGAGTATCAAAGTTGTAAGAGCTAGAACTACTTGATGAATGGCGTCAAATTGCGGTTAATCACTTGAAGGGATATCAACAAATTATGTCCTGTAGCTACAATCACAGAGTCAAACCATAAAATTTTTAAGTGGGTGATTTGGTTCTTAGAGAAAATCCTCAAAATCAATAGGATTGGGAAAAGAAAGGAAAGTTTGAACCTAATTGGCTAGGCCCATTCATTATCGTTGCAACATACGGATTGGGGGCATATCAGTTGTCAAAAGCAGAAGGGGACCTGCTCGAAGATCCAACCAACAACATTCATCTGAAGAGGTTCTACACCTGAGAAAATATCAAAAACAATAAAAAAGTCCTGAAAAAAAATAAAAAAAATCATTGCCTTGATGGAAACCTGGCAAACAGGCGTCTTGGTAACAACAAAAAAATCATAAAATCAGGAAAAAGTGCAATAAAAACAAATGGTGAAAACCTGGAAAATAGGCATTGTCTGTAATTTCATTCGGGTCTCTCATCTATTAGGATTCATTCTACATATCCATCTTTTCATTGGCATCATCATCGCATTCACATCACATCATCTCCTTGAAACGACAAGGATCCCATCATGGCTTAATGATTTGAGGGTTACCCATCACAATAGTTGTGTCTAGCAGGAGTAAGAGTACAAGGTCACTAGGGGGTAGTTCGCTTCTTAAAGCTTTTCTAGCAGATAGTTGGTAGCATGTGTCTAGAATTGGAATATCGGAAACAACAGTCTTGTCCAATTAAAATGAGCTTACATGACTATTTTGACAAATGATTTAAAAAAAAATTAGATGATCTTAATCTGAATAAAATGAATGACAAACTTAAAAGCATAAGTTGCAAATTGTTGTTTTGATATTTGATGACATCATATCTTTAGAGTGGTTCAATGATGTACTGAACTAGAATCACAAGGAAGAAGTATGATTTTTCTTTGCTTGTTGTTTGTAAGTTAATCCTTAGTATGATGCAAATTGGTCATGGGACATGATCTACAATGTATCATTGATGACATTTCAGAATTTGCATAGGAAAATGGTTAACTTTGGTCTATTTATGCAAGCAATACTCAGGTCATCTTGGTTCAATTATACCTTGATGCTTGTATTAACTTGCTACATCAAACATTATGAAAGCAATAATCAGGTCACCATTGGTGCTAACATACCCTTTGATGCTTGTACTAACTTTCAACTTATCAAAAGGCTCAATGATGACAACTAAACACAACAGGAAATGGCAATAAGGAGAATAGTTCATTATTTCATTTAGGATTACATAATTCATTATTAGGACTGCATAATTCATTTGAATTTTGAGGGCCTTTTCAAATAAATTTTTGAAGGTTGATCACATTCTTGAATATCTTTTTCAGATAATGGTGGAGTATGACTGAACATTTGTTACATCTCATTTTCATTATCGTGCATTTCACATCATTTTTCATTATCATTATCATTACACTTACATACTTACATCAGCATTTCATTTCATTATCATATTCATTATCATCTCATTTTATTCATTATGATCATTATCCATTATTACACATCATATACATGGTCATTATTTTAATCATTCATTAATCATTCATTAACATATACATTTGCATATTTTACAGACACATTCATAAATAAAATTGCGTCCATTTCATTCTTTTTACATCATCATTATTATCATGTTCATTTACATCATATATCATAAGTTCATTACATAAGTCATTTTCATTACATCACTATTATCATTCATATTACATCATAAATCATGTCACGTTCATATCATTCATTACATATTACATCATCATAGATCATATTCTCTCATTCCATCTAAAGCATTTACATCCTACATCATACATTCATTACATACATCAAGAAGAAAAAATCATTTATATCATATCATTATTGCATCATCATACACAATATAGCATATAAAAGTAAAAACATGTGCATAAATCATCCATAATGCGTGCATAATAAAATCACTACTGAATATCATAGATCTCATGAAAACAAATGTCCAGGAATACAAGGATATCAAATGTTTCAAAAAGATATATCGAATACAATGGCATAAATGTGTACAAAAATTCTCATCACTGAGGGGCATCTGGCCAAGGAACATGACTACTGCTACCTCCAGAGGTAGTAGGTCTCGAAAAATCTCTGATCTCTCATTTGACTGACTGACCCACACTCCTAGAGTGACTACCTGAATGGGTCCGAGTCCGAGTACCTGACTGTGTAAATGCTATTCTCCGCTCAGGTGGCACTGCCTGAAAATACCTCATCCTATAGTACTTGGCCTCCCGAGTAGTCTCTAGTCCATCTGCTACAACCTCTCCAATAGAGGTTCTCTCAATTGATCTCAGCAGTCTCTCGGCTACCCGCTCAGCCTATATACATCGCTCTCTGAAGCTGTCTCTCTCGACTACAAGCTGAGCTATCTGTGGGTCAGGAGGTAGTGGTTGTGCGATCTATGCCTACAACTAACTAATGGTCACCTATGCCTATGCTAACTGACTCCAAAGAGTCTAAACCTTAGCCTACAAAGCATCCACCTGTCCCTATGATGGAGCCCTGATAGTAATCCATGGAGCTAAAGTTCTGGCCTAACCTACCACTCTGGATGTCCATGGCCTCGTGTTGAGGGGAACATCAAAGAAAAATAGTTGCCTTCCACCACCCCCATCATCCTCATCATCCACACTATCCAATTCATCTGACTCCTCATCCATCTCCTCCTCCTCTGAGCTCTCATCATCCACATGCATAGGTACTCCACCCATATCCTTGGCCTGATCTGCCTGTACCCGTCCCTATGCTGGTACCTATGCCTGACCCTATGGCTGCCTTGCTACTAGAGGTCCCCAGGGCTATTGTCGCCCCCTCTATAAAACTACCCCTCACATCAATGGGGTAGGCTCCTCTAGACTGATAAATCTTGGGAAGGGATGTGTGAAAAAATAAGCTAAGTAATCATCAGTCATCCCTACATCGATAACCTCTGGATGCATGGCCCATTGAGCTAGCTGTAACTCAAAGTACTCTGCCTTGGCTGGCTCAATAGTCACAAATGCACCCCACTCTAATACATCCTCTCAGCATTTGGCATAATGTGCCACACCCTGCGGCATCATCTGAACCAATCCTAGCTATCTCAACACTCTCATCACCAAAAATTGTTCGATGATGAAAGAGGTCCTCCCAAGCAAGTATCTGGATCTGGTCATGTAGGGTAACTCTATATCATCAGTCTCCCATGGGTCACAGTCCACATAGAGTCGCCAGATGATAATATCTAAATCATCAAGTACTCGCCGCCAGTACTCTAATTTTCCTAGCCTCGACTAGAAAAGGGGCCCTGTATATGCATAAACGTATGGAAATCCAATGGGGTGATCTCTCCAAACGATGGGGTGTGTAATCGCAAAGTGCCCCCATATGAATATCTGTAAAAGAGTCACCCTACAGGAGAGACTATTCCCATCTGTGTACACGACCTGATGAAGATCATTGTACAGATGGGCAAGCATGCATGACCCCTATGCATATCTGGTGTAGAGGAGAAGCATGTCCTCCAAGATCCTACCCCACCCAACTGATAGTCCCTTTACACTATGATCAGGACAAAGGAAACCACCGATCATACCTACTAAAACCAAAGGCAGTGGGGCATATCTCTCCATCATCTCCTTCAAGGGAAGCTCATATCCACAGACATGAGGATCCTAGAAGACTTGTCTCAGTGCAGTTGTCCCCCCAATCTCCTTGTGATCATAAATCACAAGCTCTCCAACCATAGGAATACCTAGAATCTTGTAAACTTCCTCTGGGGTCACCATGATCTCTCCTATCGGCAAGTGGAAGGTGTTGTGCTCACCGTGCCACCTCTCCACTAAGGTAGTTAGCAGTGCCCTGTTGACCCGATATTGCAGGATACTTAATAGAGCTCTCAAACCACATGAATCTATAACTCCTAAATCCTCATGAGATAGTTGGGGAATCATCTCCCATGTATGCAAAAATCTCTCTCTGATCTAGAGGAGGTTAAATTCCTCCTTTACAATATCATCAAGCAATTGTGCAAATCAATCAGCAATGGATATCATTAATCAATCAATACATCAAGCAAGTTCAAATCAATTTCTATTTGCTTTACATATCGCATGGAAGAAAATTTATCAATCATTTATACAATTTTTTTTTTATATCACATGGAAACAAATTTAACAGTCATCATGACTCAATATCTATCTATTTGACTTTCAATCGGGAAAGCAAATCTATCATTTCTATTTGTTTTCATATCGCATGGAAGCAATTTATCAGACCTATTTATTCTTCAAGCACGAAGACAAATTTATCAAATCTAATCATTGATGATATTCAAAAGCATAAAATCTGTTGTCTAATCTAGCAACAATTGTCAAGCATGCATCAATTTTTCTTCACAAATTGAAATTCAGCAAAAATCCATGGATGCGCCAAAATAGTCAATTAATGCGCTAAAACCATGGATGCGCAACTTTACTCCATGGATGCACTAAAATAGTCTATGGATGTGCGATTTCATGAATGCGTTATTTTATCAAGAAAATGCACTAAAACAGTTCACCTATGCTCTAATCTAGCCTATGCGCTAATCTATCATCCTCTGCAAGTAAATTTCATGGATGCGCCATTTGATCTATCCTATGCGCTAAATCACCTATGCGCGACTGTTTTGCATCTATGTGCGACTATTTTGCATCTATGCACCACTTTAGATGCATCGATTTATCTAATCTATGCTATAAACTATGACTTGTATGCACAGAAACAAAATTTTAAAAATAAAAGAAGCATTCAAAAATCATTAAAGATTTTGCAAAGAGGTTTTGATCGACTTACCGGAGGTCTGTATGCAGGTGGTCTCTGATGATGGTGACCTCGCTCGAATCTGTGGCACTCATAAGGCATCGACATCACTAATATCTCTCTCAGAGCTCCAAAATTCTCAAAGGTTACTATTCAAATGAAAGTGGCTTCTCACCTTTTTCACCTTTTAAAGGGGTAAAAATGACATTTTTACTAGGAAAAGTGCTATTTCGAGAGTTAAATCGCCAATTTTTCTCCGAAATCATCTGAAAATCTTCCAAATCAGTCTTATAATCATTCTCATCATGCGATTTATCTCTCGAGGGGGCATATAGCATCATTAGTAAATTTTTCAAAATCAGGGGCAAATTCTTTGAAGCAATGCGTAAAACACATCACTTCAAAGAGGGGCAAAATGGACACATATAAAAATGGTCACGGTTAACCAAACCTATTAATTAATCAGATATGAATTATTTAATTAATATTCTTAAGTCACCTACGTATAAATAAATTTAATTATTTATTTATATTGTTCATTTTCCAATTCTTCTAATTTAATTAAATAAATAAGTTTATTTAATTAATGCTATCTTCCTCTTAATTAATTAAATAGATTTCACAATTTATTTATATTATTATCGCAAGTTTAAATTCTAAATTTAAATGATATTCTTCATTTCTAATTTAATTAAATATTTTCAGTATTTAATTAAAACACTTTCTAATTTCTTCACTCTTCTCAATAATTAAATATTTTTGAATATTTAATTAAAAAGGCTTTTTCTCTTTTCACATAATTAAATATTTTTAAATATTTAATAAAAGGCTTTTCATTTCCAACACATAATTAAATATTTATTTATTTAAATTATGAGAGACACCTTTCATTTGTCTCTTCATTTTCCATCCATCTCTTAAAATTCCATCTTCTTTTCGAATTCTCGATCTCTCACCGTTCATTTTAATAGGCTTGAACTCAACCGTCGATCTTGGCCAATTGAATTCTTGCCTTCGAAAATCTATAAATAGAGCCCTCTTATGAGTTGAAAAGGACCTTGAATCCTAGATTTTCATGCGTAGTTATTATAGTTGCATTATAGCATTTTTAGCATTTAATTAGCATTTCAATTTCATAGCTTAAAACAAATTAGTAATGCACATGCATTTTCATTAATCTCATTCTCTCAAGCTGCCATTCTACAAGCTGTTGTTTAAAACAAATTGAGAGCAAGCATCTTGAAATGAATCCCTGGAGATAGAGGACAATGGGATGAATTTGAAGGAGCTGCTTGTGTTTTAGAGTTTGCATTTTGCTTTCTTTAATTTAGTTTCCTTAATCTAATGTTTCATTGATGTATTAGTTTAGATTTATTTTGATTCACACATTCTAACATACACAGAGGCACCTATGGAGGAGGAGGAGAGAGAGCTCAAAGATCAGATTGTGGAGGGGAGATGGGAGGATGATGCCCCTAGGGATGGTGATAGGGAGGCCATGGAGGAGAGACTAAGATTGACAAAAGAAGAGCTTGATTCCATGCGGATAGAGAGACATAGTGCACTTATGGAGAGGGATTAGGCCATAGCCCGATGATAGGAGACCGAGCAACAATATACTTAGGTCAGATGCCTGGTCAGTTGGTCTGCATCTAATGGCATGGTATGGGATTTAGTCAGAGCCATAGAGAGGGCTACATATTATAGGGACTTATATGAGTTCACGGTGCCAATAGATAGACGAGCTCCTAGCTTTTTAGATGTTTGTAGCTAGAGATCACAAAGCAGGAGTCAAACCAGGACACAAAGCATAGAGGGTGTGGTAGGACCATCGAGGATAGGTTTGTATGATAGGCCTTCCACCACACAAAGAGTACCTCTTAGGAATTTTCCTGCACCTTCACCACGTGACAATAGCGGTAGTGGGACACATTGATACTATTATCTATGTAGACATTGTATTTTGATTAGAGAGTCCGCAAGCTCATTTTTATTTGTGGATACATTCTGACATTGTACTGTGACAGGTTATTTTGAGTGATATATATATATATATATATATGATTTTGGTGGCTTCTATATGATATGCAGTTCTATTTTATGGCAATGCACTGATTCTATATGATTATGTTTCCTAGATGATGTATGTATATGTGTTATGAATGATTTTTTCTACATGTGATGAGTTTATGCAGTCTATGATGTTATGGATGTCCTTATTTACTTATGACAATGGATGTAATGTTCTATATGATGTTATTTATATGTGATGGTGAGATGTACATGTAATGTTTCTATTATGCATCTTATGATGATTGAATGCCTATTATGCAATGATTTCATAAATATGTAATGAAGATGTTAATGCAATGTAACTTATATGAATGAAATGCAATGTAACTATATGAAATGTTTATAGAATGTATGAATATGTAAATTATCTAATGTTTTTGTTGTGTCATAGGACTTTATCATTATGTTAGAAAAAAGAAATGTTAGCATGAATGAATTTAGAATGTTAGTAAGAAATAACGAAGGTTGATTGATTGAAAAACATATGATCTTCGATATATTTCCAAATATGCTATGCTTGCTTGTTATCATCATTGGGTGGGATGTGACAAAATGGATAGTACACACCATGATATGAGATACACCATAGTGTACAAATTCATCCATCTACGAAAAATAGACAGTCATAGAAAAGGAGTGTCGTAACTCATACTAAGGACAAGATTGCCCTAGTCGTTTTGTCGAGACAAACCAAAGACAACAAAAAAATAAAAGAAAGGTCATCAGACATCATTGCTCCTCTAAATCCTTAATAGGACATCCTTGAGGAAGCTAGTAACATGAATCAAAAATCATAGTTAAAAAGACAGTTGAGAGAAAGCAGTCAAAGAAAAAGACTCCCGAGACATCCTTGAGAAAGCTAGTAACCAGACTGAATTCACAAATCGATAAAAAGTCATAAAGCCCAATCAAATTATTTGCCAAAACTTGATCTTGTGGGATTGTTTGATTGTTGATGTTTGAAATAGTGTAATGTGAGGGATGACACATACTGCAATAAGATGTTGAGTCTGGTTTCGACTTGGTGAATATCTATGTAAGGCATGACAAAGCCTAGTTTCAGAAAGACACATGCCATACAAGACATTGGAGAATGATGACATTGATGTGACAAGCTACATGAGGCTATGAAAATCTGATGCCCGTTGACAAGAAAGACATATCTTGCTAAGACATAGGTTAATCACTTGGACAATGTGTTTGATATTGACTTGATTATAGTTTGAGATGTTGCCTTGTTGATTCATGTCTTGTTTTGATTCCTTGACTAACTAAAAGTGTGTGTGTATTGACCGTGTATGACTTGAGAAGATACCCTAAAGCACTGACCTAATGCGGCCTCAGGGGCTCATCGATTGATTAGCCTTGCCTACGTTGTACACATAGAGACCTCGTAGTTCAACCAAACTTTAACTAACATAACTGACTAAAGATATGCACATAAGCTGATTATATGGAACGTGTGTGATAATGAATGTGAATGAACCCTATTGGACTGACCTAGTGCGGTCTTGGGATCTCATCAATTGATTAGCCTTGCCTACATTGTACACGTAGGGACCTCATAGTTCAATACGACCAAAGACTTTGAATGTACAAAGAGTCATGATTTTAATGTGTGTGATACATGGCAAACCTAGAGAAATAGATCTAATGCCTCAAGGGCACATCGACTGATGGCCTTGCCTACGTCCACTTACAGAGGCAACATAGTTCAACTATGTCTATGAATGACTTAACACGACTGACTTGACTATATTTTTGGGATTTTTTGACATGTTTTGATTTATTTTTTTTTTTGTGTTTTTGAAGTTTTCTAATGTTTTTGGACTTTTTTTAGGACATTTTTCGATGGTGTAATGCTATGTACTAGGTCTTTATGGCACAAAACAAGGATTTTCCCCCAGTCAGGAATAAGTCATGTGAGATGAAGTGGGGAATGTGATGGAATGGACATTAGATGTCAATCATTCCAAGCAATGGATAGGACAACTATTTATTATGAGGGATGGTTAAAAAGTCTGATTGGAATGATGGTAAACGAAAGAGAGATTTTGACTACACATGGCACCTTTTTGCTAGGTTTTCACCATGGTACTTATCCATATCACCATCGAAGTGGTTTTCACGATTGGGCAGATTATTTCACTTTAATTTTTTGTTGTTTTTCTAAAAAAAATAATTTTTTTAGATTAAGACAAAGACTCTTAGATTCTACACATAGAGCCTTTTCAGATGCATGCTATTGATTGGTGAAAAAATTGGCTCTCCTTTAGGGGTAGAGAGTTGGTATGCTCCTAATCCAAAAGATTTTGTGACAATATACGGCCCTAACTAGTGAGGTCAAACTTTCCTGCCTTTTCTTATTTAGCTTGATTCTTGGGATTCTCCATTAAAACTAGGTCACTAATGTCAAAGTGTCTGTTTAGAAATTTCCTATTATAGCTTCAACGAAGACGATTCTAATATTCTTTCAAATGGTCTAGTGCTTTCTGTCTTCAGTCATCTAGTAATTCTAGCTCTTGTAATCTGGATACACTGTATTCTTCATCGTCAATGTGACCTTTCGAGGATACCCTCAGGGAAGGAATTTCAGCCTCAATAGGTAAGATAGCTTTGGACCTGAATACTAGGGAGTATGGAGTGGTTCCAGTGGGAGTATGGATGCTTGTGCGGTAAGCCCATAATACAGGATTTAGCTGTAGGTGTCAGTCATGACCAGTGTATTTGACAGTCTTCTTTAGGATTCTAATAATGGTTTTATTAGACGCCTTAGCTTGGCCATTATCTTGTGGGTAATATGGGGTGGAAAAATGATGTTTGATATGGAACTCTTCACATAGATGGCATACTTCTTGGTTTTTGAATGGGCGGCCATTGTATGTGATAATGGATTGGGGTACACTATATCGACAAATGATATATTTTAAGATAAACTTGGATATTTTCATGCCGGTGATGTAGGTCATGGGAATAGCTTCAATCCATTTTGTGAAGTATTTGTTGGCGATTATGATGAATTTATGGTCGTTGGATGATGGAGGGTGTATCTTACCTATGAGGTGAAGTCCCCATTGGGAAAAAGGCCATGGTGATGTAATCAAACGAAGCTCTTGTCCTAGTGCTCATATCAAATCTCTGTGTATCTGAAACTGTCTATATTTATTTACAAAGATATATGAGTCTTTCTCCATTATAGGCCAATAATAACCTAATCTCATAATATTATGAGCTAAAGTAGGACCAATCGAATGGGATTTGCATATACCCTCGTGTACACCTCGCAAGGTTGTTTGTGCTTCTTCAGCATCGAGAAATCTCATTAGGGCATTATGTAAGGTACGTCTATATAGGGTATCTCCAATGATGGTGTATTTAGATAACTTACGAATGAAGGTTCGACATTGGTTATTTGATAGGTCTAGAGGTAAGGTTTGGTCAGTTAGATAGTCGAATATGTCTTTATACCAAGGGGAAGTAGGACCAACATTTGTACACACCATCACAGAATCTAGGACATCATAGGTGGGGACCAACAACTGTTCAACCAAAAAATCGAACTTAGGCACGTTACTCAAAATATCCAATAAGGATCCCACGGTTGCCATAGCATATGTAGCCCTGTTCTCAATACATGGTATTTGCTAAAAGGTAATGTCATCAAAATACTATTTGAAACTATTAGCCATGTACTTGTAAGGGGGGAGTTTCTCATCCTTAGTCATAATCATCATTTACTTGCTGGACTACTAGTTGAGAATTGCCAAAAACATATAGACTCTTAATCTTCCACTGGGCTGCCATTTTTAATCCTGTCACTAAGGCTTCATGCTCTGCTATGTTGTTGGTACAAGGGAAAGTAATCCTAAATGATTTAGGAATGGTATCACCTTGAGGTGTAACAAATAGGATACCTGCTCTTGAACCACGTTGTGTATGTGACCCGTCAAAGTATAGTTTCCATTCGGTTCTAGTGTCAATGTTGAAGATAAAATCGTCAGGAAAATACACCACTAAAGGATGGTCTACCTTCATGGGTGCATCTGCTAACTGATCTGCAATAAAATGTCCTTTTATAGCCTTCCTCTCCACATATTGGATGTCATACTCACTAGGTATCATAACCCATTTAGTCAATTGACCTATTAATGTTGCCTTACTAAGGAGATATTTGAGGGGATCAATCTTTGCGACCAACATTGTTTGGCGATTGAGCATATAGTGCTGAAGTTTTTGAGTAGCAAAGACTACTATAAGACAGGCATGTTCTATGTTGTTGTAATTTAATTCATATCCTACCAAGTTATGACTGATGTAGTAGACTACTCTCTCATGACCTTGATCATCGTTTTGTGTGAGAAGAGCTCCTAATGCCGATTGAGTTGTTGAAATGTATAGTATCAATGGTTTTCCATCTGTAGGTTGCACTAAGACTAGTGGAGTGAGCAAGTAATCCTTGATTTTTTGGAAAGCTTCCTGACATTTAGGTGTCCACACAAATGGTACTCCTTTCTTGAGTAAATGTTGAAATGGGTATATTGTATCTGCCAGTTGTACAATGAAACGCCTAATGGATTGTAATCTTCCCTGTAGTGTTCTTAATTGACCAATGCTAAATGGAGGAAGAATTTATATGATAGCTCTTACCTTCTCTAGATCTACTTCAATGCCTCTTCTGGAAATGATATACCCTAGAAGTTTCCTCGATTTCACTCCAAAGACACATTTCTTTGGATTCAACCTGATGTTGTAATTCTCTAGTCTTTGGAATATCTTGTCTAGAACCTTCAAATGATCTGCCCTTGTTTTTGATTTGCTATAATGTCATCTACATAATCTTCCATGAGAGTATGTATAAAGTCATGGAAAATCATAGTCATTTCTCGTTGATAGGTAGTTCTTGCGTTCTTAAGCCCAAAAGGCATAACATTCCAACAATATGTGCCCCATGGAGACATGAAATCTATCTTGTGTTGGTCTTCAGCTGCGAGTTTTATTTGGTTATATCCAAAGAAACCATCCATGAGGGATAGCATCTCATATCCTGCTATAAGATCTACTATCATATGTATGTTCGGGAAAGGGAAGTCATCCTTAGGACATGCCTTGTTGATGTATCTAAAGTCTGTGCAAATGTGGATGCGCCCAATTGGTTTAGTCACTGGTACAAGATTTGAAATCCAGTCTGCATAATCTATAGTTCTTATAAATCCAACACCCAAGAGTTTCTTAAGTTCTGCCTTGACCAGTAGAGCAATCTATGGATGCATCTTCCTTAAATTTTGTTTGACTAGCTTAATACCTAGTTGCAATGGTAGATGGTGCAATATTAAGTCTGGATCTAGCCTAGGCATGTCAATGTATGACCTTGCAAATTTTATTTGTCTCTTTGTGAAGAATTCCTTAAACTCAGGTTTTTTTGCCTCTGTTAATGATGTTGCAAAGTATATGTGCCAAGGGTTTTCTTCTATATTTATTTTGACTTCAATAGACTCTTCTACTAGCATTGGTGAATTTTCCTATTCAATAGGGAGAATATTTAAACCTCTATCCTTGGGTGCCTCAGAGAGGCTTTTTTCCCTCAGATACGTCCTTTATTTTGACCATTTCTTCATCCAAAGGTGACTTTTCATTTTCATCATTTTTCTTTTTATTTTCATTTTTGCGACTAGAGGTGTAAATAGACTCCCCAAAATATGCTTTGTCATCCAAGTCTATGGTAAAACCATCTTTATGATCCCCTCTTGGTATGCCTTCTCGAAGTCCCATGAACTCAACAATTGCTTTGTCATTCTCAAATGTGTCTATGATGGGTGTACCTTCTTGATCCCAGTCGATAAGTTTGGGATATATGAGAGGAATGTCATCATTCGAGTTATTAAAGGTGGAAGTTGATAAGGTGAATATAGAATGGTTGACATGGTCACAAAAGTTTTGGACTAACTCCTTGTTCTTTTTTCTATGGGTAGGTAAAATCTGATGTGGGACTATTGTAAGGGTTGAGTCATCAGAAGATGGTTTGTCAAGTGCCAAAGATGCATGATCAAGAGTTTCCCAATAATAGTTCTTATGCCATTCTTCTTTGGACAAGTGCTTCCTATGACGGGCACTAGATGGTTTTGGTACAGGTTTTATCTTTAGGTCCAATTCTCCAAATAGAGCATCTATGTTCATGGTACTGGTAAAGGAAAGAGAATCCCATTCACAATCGCTTGAGTCGGGAGATTCATCATAAACTGGGGGAAGTGGTTCATGAGATATCTTGATGTCTGCACAAGCACTCACTTCCTCTTGAAATGGTGACGAAGTACTAGGAAACCTAATTCTAAGTGGTTGAAACCCTAGCCCTAGGTATTTCAATCGTGGTGAGACAGTGATCAGTTTCATCCTTCCATTTTGATGTAGTCCTAACCTACTATTCCCATCATAGCCTTCATTTTGCATTATCTTAAAGCCTTTTCCATATTGGTTCTTAGCTATTTGAATAGACATCGAGGGGTATTCATTGTCTTCTTGATACAGCCAAGAGGTAATATCACCTTGATCCACAATTTCTTCACTTAACTCTCCCCATTTGGTTAATGTCATTGTAGGGGGAACATGAAATGTGACTACAAACTGTCTTCTATCCAGCATGGGTAGACCATATGCCTTAGGTGGAACCAATTGACTGACACAGTATAATTCCTTTATGTAATATTCTCGATAGCCCTTGTCTTGGATCTCGAACTTAGGAGTGGACAATGGTGGTTTGAATGAAATGGACTTGGTAAGATGTGATGGGTCAACGTATAGCGATAAAGTGGATGATGAAGCTTCTTGGTTAACTAGTACCTGTCATTGTGGAATTTCCCTTAGGATTGTACAATACGAAAAAGGATCTGGATCACCATCAATCATGATCTTCATGCCATTATATAGGAATTTAAGACATTGGTGATATGTTGAAGGTACATCTTTCATTGCATATATCGAAGGTCTACCTAATAACATGTTATACGGAAGGGTGAGATTCAAGACTTGGAAGCTAGTGTTCATAATTGTTTGGCCAATTATGATAGGGAGTTTGACAACTCCTTTGGATGATCTTTCCTCATCATCGTAAGCCTTGATGACTATACTCTTAGAGGTGTTGACGCATTCTTCTGAGAATCCTAATGCCTTAACCTATTTTAGGGTACACAGGTTCAAACCTACTCCTCCATCTACCAAGAATCATCTGACTTTGGTTTGATGGACTAAGACTTCAAGATGTAATGGGTCATTATGATCAGACTTTTTGATTGAGTAATCTTGTTGGGAAAATGTGGCTTGATGTGATTTGGTTAAATATCCCACCATTTCTTTGAAATGATTGACATCTAAGTCTATAGGAATAGTCGTGTTCTATAAAGATTTGTCGAGAATGGCTCGATGCTCAAGTGATAAAGTCAATAGTTCCAAAATGGATATTTGTGTGGGGGTTTTGCTTAGTTGATCAAGGAGGTTGTACTTGAACTTGGAAGTTTGTGTAGGTGGCTCAGAAGAAGGACATGTAATAGTTATCTTAGTTCTGCATGTGTTTACAACACATTCCAGATGCTTCTTAATGATGATGGTATTGACGTTTTCATTTGCAGCTCGGAGGTGATTTATGACCGTTCCTTTACTATAGTCATACTTGGTATTGGTATAATTGGCTTATGGATTATTCTTGGTTCCTGAATTGGAGGCCTTTCCTTTCATGTGGTCATGTAATGGGTCTGTGAAGACCTTATGATCATTGTTCTTGGTATTTTTCTTCCCATTGAGCTCTATGGTTTTGTTTTCAACAAAGTCTTGTATAATATTCTTTATTTGTTGACATTGTTGTAGGTTGTGTCCTTTTGTTCGATGATAGTCACAATAGGAATTGTCATCCCACCATGAAGGTTTAAACTATCTAGGATAATACTCTCTTGGTTCCAAAGGTTTAATGTGATTATTTTTAACCAACTCTTTGAAAATTATCTCCATTGGTTGCTCTAGAGGGGTAAATTCACGTGTAGGAAATCTCCTTTGTGGTCGTTGTTGTTGTGAATTTTGGAAATTATTTTCCATTTGATTTGGACTATTCATCATGTCTTGATTTGGGTTGCACTCTCTAAGTGTGATAAATGGTCTCGTATGTATGGTTTTAGCATCAACAATGTCGTCATTTGTAACATTTTTGTTTCTAGACTAGAATTTGTTTCTATCATTTAGTGCGTTTTGATGTTGGACAATGCGGTTTCTGCCTGGTACTTTTATTTCTCCTTTTTCAAGGATGATTCCCTTTTGTACCAATTCTATGAATGAAGTACAACAATGCACCCTTAAGTCACCTCTAAGTTTTGGATTGATGTTTTCAAGGAATATCGTGACCTTTGGTTTTTTAGGTATTTCAATTCGACATGTGCTAGCTAGACTTCTCCATCTCTTGAAGAAAGTGGTGAAATTTTTGTTGTCTTCTTGTGTTGTGTGGCACAAGTTTTCTATTGTTACTTCATTATCTATGTTAAAGGAAAATTGTTTGACAAAATTCTTAGATAATTCACCCCAGGATCGTATTCCATATGGTAATTTAGAAAACCACTCTAGTGCTATCTCGATAAGGGTTTGTGGAAATAGTCTCATCAAATATATGGGGTCATATTATATGTCCATGCATTCCATTGAGAATTATCTAATGTGTTCCAAAGGGTTCTTCCTCTCATTATACTTAGGAAAATTTGGTATAATGTATCCATGGGGGAAGGGTGTCATATAAACCACTTTGTCAAATGGACATGGACATAGATCTTGTGCTAAGATAGTTCATTTTCCTGACATAGACATGTTTTCCATCTGTTGTTGAAGAATTTTCATTTGGTTTTGGAGGACATCTACTTGTGTCAAGGACATGTTGTTGGTGTTGTTTGGATCAATGTAGATATTTTGAAATGCCATGTTCTGTGATGGGTTGTGATTTGGCAAGGGAATATATCCCATTAGAATGTTTGGATTTAGATTGGGGATATTTCATGTTTGAATGTTATGATTTGGTATAGGAATCTTCCCTATCTGAATGTTTTGATTTGGATTGGGAATATATCTTGTTTGAATGTTTTGATTTGGATTAGGAATATTTCCTGTTTGAATGTTCTAATTGGGATTTGGAATATTTCCTGTTTGAATGTTCTGATTGGGATTGGGAATATTTCCTGTTTGAATGTTCTAATTTGGTATAGGAATATTCATGCCAACTTTGGATATCTTACCAGTCGTGTTGGTGCCAAAGGGGTTTGATAAAGTTGCTCCTGCAGTAAATTGTAAACCTTGTGTTATGTTGAAAGGGGTTGGGTTCACAATTGACGATGTTTGAGTTGGTATGCCAGTTGGTATTGCTGCGGTGATTTGGGGAATAGAAACACTTGATTTCATAGTTTTTGTTGGCCGAATAGATAGTGTTTTCATAATATGAATATCAAATCCTGGTGGTAGTGTGGCACCTTCTACTAGCAACTTTGCTAGATAGCGTTGGGGATCATTTTCCAAACACTCATCCATAAAGGATGCAAATTCAGGATCTTGTACAATGTTGTCTATATCTTCAATGCAAATTTGTCCATGTGTGTCTCTAGTGATGTGTTTTTCAAGAAAAGGTCTATGTGGTATTTCTTTCCCTGATGGTTGATTTGCGAAAGGATTGAAAAATTCATTGGGGTCCAACATTGCTTTTTCTTTCTTTTGAGACCTTGTTTCGACCATGAAAAGTTGCTCAAAATGGGGTAATGCAGACTATGTCTAAAAATTGATATGTCCTACTACTATGTTTTAGGATTTTCTGACAATAAAGGATGTTGCTAAAATGATTTCTAAAAAGATGTATACTAAGATGACATATGGTAGGATGGACAATATGCAAAATCTCACGTAGATTATGATGATAAATGATTCTAAAATGGGTATAACCTACCTCCTATGGAATAAATGCATGTAAGGATTTGAATTTGACCAAGGAACTAGACTATTGAGCTAGAAAGATTCACAAATAGGACTAAAGTGACTAGGTTCAATGATTTAGACAAATCAAAACATGAACGTATCCAATGACAAGGAAAGTTTTCTATTCGATGATATGTAATTTCCTAGGAAGTATCTATATGCATGCAACTTAGGATGACTATGACTAAGACGTAAATGACACCTAATGATGCAAGGTTTTTAAGAAATATTTTTCTAGTTTCTGTCCAAGGTTGATCTTAAGAAACAAAAGTGAAAATGACAGTTATGTTTTCAGACTCAGTTTGCGTTTTTCTAAGTTTTTGTTGATAGTCAAATGCGGTTCACCTATCAGATGTGGTTTACAATATGCATGCGGTGATTTGACTAAAAAGAGGTTTCGAATGTTAGCTGGTGATTTTGAATTGTGAAAAATGCGGTTTATGTTTTGATAGATGCGACTCACAGTAACAATTGTGACTCAGAATAAAGACTATGTGAACCTAAACTTGTTTGACAGACATATGCGGTTTTTCCTTTGACAAATGTGTCTTGCATCTACACATGTGACTCAAATTTTGATAGTTGTGGCTCGTAATACTTTGTTGACAGACACATGTGGCATTTCCCCTAACAATTGTTACTTGCTAGGACAAATGTGGTGTTAAAATTGACAGTTGCGACTGAATTTGATAGTTGTATTTTTTTAGAAGATTGTTTTCCGACTGACTCCATTTTGTTGATCAAGTTTTTTTGACGAATACAGCAAAAACAAGCACAAAAATTAATGTAATTTGAGTTTTTGATGATAGAACTATTAAGACCAAAAAAAATTTACAACCTAGGCTTTCTAGACAATATTTACTGAATTCTTACTTAGATTTCTCTAGCTACGCATATTCAAGGCGGATGACTAGTAGCTTGACCTCACTAGCTCCCCTCCACGACACTCACTTATATGTAGCAGCCAAGCTACTGTACCCATGAAAATCCCATGGCATACATCTCATCTCTACATATGAATCGCAAATATGTAAGATGACTTCACACTTCCGAACCTGCTGGACCAGCAAATAGGTAGGATTTTGGCAAAATTACAACATGGGTTTTAGTAAGGGAATTTCATTCATGGGGCACTATTCAACTCAGTGAGAGACCATTTATGCCCTTCTCATCGGAATAGAGAGTGTGATTTCTGGGGTTTCTCCCATAAATCCGTTTCTATATACCGAGTGGAAGTCATTGGCTAAAGCATGTTACTGGTCTAAGTCATCTTAGAGTGAGTACTTTTTCCCACCAAGTCAGGCCCAAATTCTAGAGTCAGTAACCATTTCTCTTACACCTAGGATCGCATGTTTGTGCAAGGGGAGAGGATACTTCGATAACTGAATCGTAAAGGGCGACATAAATGTGCTTTCGCACCAAACAAAGCAAACACTAATTCTTTTTAATCCAAATGATAATGATTTAGCTACAAAACAAAAATATATTTTAATAAACCAAAGTCATTAGATCCTACATGCAAACTGATCAGTAGTGTTTTTTTGGTGTCTTCAGCTTTCGTCCTTCAGAAAATACTGGTTTTTGGTTTTATTTGGTCTTCTATGCTTCGTCCTACAAAAACTAAGTTAATCCACCTTAACACAGCTGTAAACAAACATTAGTGAAAAATGAAATACCAAGAAAAATCAAAATGAAAATGTGAATGTACGGAAGTGAATAAAAGATGAAAAAATTGATTACTAGATAGATGCGGCTTTTCAAGCCATAGATACATTGCGGTGTTGATAGTCGGATGTGGAGCAAAATTGTTGATAGGCATATGCGGTGCAAAATGTTAGATGTGTCACAGAATGTAGCAGATGTGGTTCACAAAAATAGATGCGTTGTTTCCTTGAGCGGATGCGGTGTGCCGTACGATTCTTAAAAAATAAAATAAATGGAAAAACAGAAAGATGTTGGGCGAATTTCAAGCGTCGGGTTCACCAAATGTAAGACATAGATTTTTTGGATTAATGGTAAATGTTGTACAGATTACAATGATTACTTCTAATCTAAAATATAATCTAAATCAAAACAACAAAGAATGAAGCAAGTAAACATAATTTAATCTAAACAAATCAATTGGAAAGCTCTCACCGAATATGTTTTCACTTTGAATTACCTCGATTTCCCTTCTCCATTTTGTTGTTTCAGTATTCTTGCCCTCATATTTTCAGTCTTGATGCAAGCATAACCTTGTTGAATGTCTAAGGAAAATATCAAAGATAAGTTTCTTCTCAAAAGTGTATGATTTTGGGAGGAGGACTAATGATAATGACAAACCATTTTATAGATTATGGGTTTTTGAATGATCAGCTCAGATTCAAAGAGAGATCGAGGGATGAGATTGATGAATGTCATGCGATGTGTGTTTTGTGTCAGATAGAACATGATTTAGAAAAGACTACAAGATAAAGATTAAATTAGAATGATAACTTAATCTTGTTTCAAGACTGTTCAAAAACAGAAAGAACATGAGTTCCAGATCTTAATCTTCAGTTAAGATTCTTCGAAAATAGAAGAAATAGACTTTGAATGTCAAAGACAAAGTTAGAAATCGGAGATGAAGAATTTAAATGCATACATAAATTAAATAATTCAATAAAGATATTTAATTAATAGACACATTCATTCACATGAGTTAGAACTAGTTAACTAACTAGTTGTGATAGAGAGTCCTCTCGCAGAGATGATCAGATACCGAACCTGAAGATTATTGGCAGATTTAAAATAGATCTTGAGTCAGAAGGTGAGTGAATGGTTTAGATAACTCAATGATAGAAGAATGTGACATAAATAATTAATAATATGAATTAAATGTTAATTTAATTCAATATTCGAAAATGAAAGATTTAATTAAATAAATAGAGATAATTTATTTAATTTGAGTGTTGAAAAGGTGGAATTAAATAATTAAATAATAAATATTTAATTATAGTTGAAATATGACAAAGGGGTAAAATAATAAATTATTTAATTAAGAAGGAGAATTAATTAGTTAGCGACATAATTAAATAAATATGATTTGTTTAATTAATCAAGTTGAATAAAGGTCATTATGAATTAATGAATTAATTAAAAGGGGTATTTAATTAATAGAGTAAATATGTGTTAGAAATGGTAATTAAATAATTAACATCATTTAATCATTACCATGGATAATAGAAAATTATGTTGAAAGTGGTGCTCGCAGGCCTAGACTAATTTTCAGTGTCTATATGCTCTATTAGTTTAGGTTAAATAGTTAGGTTTTCATGTTATATTTTAGTAGTTTTCATACTCCACTACATAGTCCATCTCTAGCATTGAATGAATAAAAAGGTTTAATTCCCACATGGTTGGTAAAGGGAAACCCTCTTCCTTCTAGGTGAAACCCTAGAATATTTTAGAGGACCCATTCTCTTACCCATCCAAAGCATTAATTTTTTTTGCTTAAATAAGTATCCTAGAGCTTTCCATCTTTCACTAGTGAAAAAGAATCCTATTTGGCATTTATTTCTTTGCATGATACAAAAATATGGCATATATCTTATACTCTTGCATTTTACATTCTAGAAAATTGCATTTTTCATTAGCAAACACAAAAAAAATCTCAAAATTACTCATACTAGGACTAGGTCGCCACCTTGGGCGACCTAGTCCTAGTAGACATTTTGCATCAGTAGCTTCTACATTTTCTTTCCAAATTTTGTACTTTCTATTTCCTTTTGTTTATGCTTAGTTCCAGATCTGTTATTCTTTGTTAAATGGTTGTTATTAGCTTAAAATTACATTTATGAGTAGCATTAGAGATTTACATGTTTCATTTTATGCTTTAGTTCCTAGTTCTTTCAGAGGTTAATTCAGTGGAACATACTACTGAAAATATAGAAACCTCACATGATTCAATGCACACATTTCTTCACTATAGGAATACTATATCATCTAAAACTTTTAGTAGTGATGATTTTAATAAGTTAGATGAAGCCCTTCAAAGCTTCCTCTCACTCACTTCATCCAATAAGTTGTGTGATAATATAGTTACAACTTCCCCACCCTTTTCTTCCAAAACTTTTACTTGTGATGATATGGGTATGTTAGATGATGTCCTCAAAGATTTCATCTCCCCTACTTCATCCACTATGGTTTTTTGTGATGACCAAATTAAAAAAATATATGTCAAAACCATCCAAACTTAATTCATTCTTTATCAACCTTCTCCTAACCCTTTAACCCCATCCCAACCTGAGTTTACCCTTTACCCTCCTAAGAACGATGTTGTTTCCCACATTCATTATACCCGTAATAACCCACAACCCCAAAAACTATCTCCCTCCACTTCCCTACCATTACCCAATCCCACCTTACCTGTGGCTCCTCGTTTCAACTCACAACTTACAGAGTATGATTTTATTGAACAACTTAAAAAAATTCACACTAAGATATCCCTTTGGGACCTCCTTCAAAATTCCCCTAACTATCACTCCATGCTTCAAACAACATTACAACAGATAGTGGTCCCTCTCGACATGAATACTAATGATGTAGCAGCCCTCCTACACAACATGAACACAACTAATGTGGATATTAATTTCTATCAACGTGAGCTCCTACCATTAGAATTATGGAAAAAAACTGAAGCCTTTATAATTATAGCCTAGTATGATAGGATAGGTATCAAACAAACCCTCATTGACAATGGCTCTGTCCTAAATGTTTGCAATGTGAACCTTCTTGATAGGTTACAAGTGGATAGATCACAAATCCAATATTATTCCTTATGCATTAGAGGATTTCACAATGTTACAAAGCAACCTCTTACTGTCATCACCTTAGCCATTACTGTCGGCTTGGTTATGTTGCAAAACCCTATCCATGTAAAGCCCTATGATCTTTATTATACCCTCCTCTTGGGACCACCATGGATATATGAGATGCATGCGGTAACCTCGACTCTTCATCACAAAATGAAATATGTCTATAAGGACAAATTTTATCAAATTGACATTGATCCTGAACCCGAGAGTTGCTTACAAATCATAAAGGGTGCATGAAGTCCTCTCTACACCTTAATGCCTAGCTCTAATATTGCCCCTTCTGAGAAAAACCAACCTAAAGATAAACCCATGTTTAATTTACTTGGTGACAACTAGGGCTCTTTAGAATTTACTCCTTCCTTTATGGGTGAGTGTAGTGTCACGTGCAAAGAGGATACCAACAATGATCAATCCATTTTCCTCTCTACCCAACATGAGGAGCACCCTTCCCACACATCTACCTCATCTCTTTTGGAAGAGACAACCACATATATTTTTTGTTTTGATGAGATAGAACATCAACAACCCCCTAACCCACAAGAAATGGAAAGAATCTATGGACGTGGTTATGATCTTGTGAAACAATTGGGTTACAATGTTAAAGGATGCGGTAAGCATGAGCAAGGCATCTGAGTACCCATTGAGCCTAATACGCAAGGAACTTAGACTAGTCTAGGGTTTTCATTTTCTAAAGCCACAAAAGCTAATCAATGACCCTCTCTCAACATCAATACTATATCATGGACATCAAGAACCAAACTTACACTGAAACACCCTAAATTTCTTGATGTGGATGCTCCCCTCTTCACCTATGTTCATGGCGATGGCGATTTAAAACAATTGTTAGGTGCTTCAGATATGACTTCTCACTCCAAGAGACATGCCTCTTGTGCTATGTTGAGTTTTGAGTCTATCGTTAGTCACATTCACGAACCTCACACTATCTTGGAACCATATGATCCTAAATTCCCTAAGTCTAATGCACTCCCTTTAGGAGATACCCTTGACATACCAATGGATATTGATGAAAAAGACAAAATCATAAAAATTGGGAAGTGCCTAGATGATGAAGAACAAGAGGATCTTGCAACCTTGCTTCATACCTTTCCTAAAATATTTTCTTGGAAATATTCTTACATGCTAGGAATAGATCCTGAGATAGTTACCCATAATATTTTCCTTGCTAAAAATGCTAAGCCCATTCTCCAAAAGATTCAAAAAATGAATCCAAAGGTAGCCTTGCATGTTAAAGGAGAACTTTAAAAACTCCTTGATGCAGGTTTCATTTTCCCCATTGATTATTCTCCTTGGATATCCAACATTGTCGTAGTGGCAAAACCCAATAATCGTGTTAGGATATGTATGAATTTTAGAGACTTGAATAAGGCGTCTTTAAAAGATGACTTTCCTCTTCCTAAAATTGATATGATCATGGATCCCACTGATGTACATGCTTTGCTATCCTTTATGGATGGATTTTCTAGGTATAATAGAATCTTCATTAACCCACAAGATCAATACAAGACAACCTTCACATGCACATGGGGAACATTTTTTTGGGTTATGATGCATTTTGTTTTAAAGAATGCATGGGCTACTTATCAACGTGCAATGACCTTAATCTTCCATGATTACATCAACAATATATTAGAAGATTATGTTGACAAAATTCATGCTAAGCCCTTAACCTGTCAAGATAATGTGAGTATTCTCTATCAAATCTTCAAGTGTATGCATAAATATAACATGCGCTTAAATCCTAAAATGTGCATCTTTGGAGTAGATAGTGGTAAAATCTTAGGTTTTATCATGTCTCACAGAGTCATCGAGGTGAATAAAAAATAAAAATGATGCTATAATTAATATTCCACCACCTCGTAACATTTCCAAATTGCATATGTTACAAGGAAGGATACAAACCATTTATCATTTTGTTGCCTGCTTAGCCGATTGTATGTTACCCTTCATGCATCTCCTTAAAAAGGATGTCAATTTCAATTGGAATAATGATTGTAAACAAGCCTTTGAGAGTTTGAAAGACTACCTCATCACTCCACCTTTTTTACAACCTGCTACACCCAACAAACCTTTCATCCTTTATATCATTGCTTCTTCCCATGCTCTTGCTGCCTTGTTGACTCAACAAGATTCTAATGGTAAAGAGAATCCTATCTATTATATTAGTAGAACACTCCTTGATTATGACACTCATTACTCCAGAATTGAAAAAAAATGCCTAACTCTTGTATTTGCTACTAGTAAGTTGCGACATTACTTACTCAATGTTGAAGTACAAGTGATGACAAAGTCTGATCCTCTAAGATATCTTTTCAATAAAACATATCTTTTAGGACATATTTCTAAATGGGTCATATTGTTAACAGAGTTTGAACTTAAGTTTATTGCTCAATAAATGTTCAAAGGACAAGCCCTCACTGTCCACTTAGCTGATGCTCCTTCACCATTAGCGTTACCCACCAGTGACTCTTTCCTTGACAACAATGTGTTTACTATAGACCTTCCTACATGGGAATTGTACTTTGATGGATCCAAGTGTAGAATAGGCTTCAGTGCTAGAATTATCTTAATTCCACCTGTGGGTAAGCCTATTCCCTTATCCTATCATCTCAATTTCCTAGGTATGAACAACACAACTGAGTATAAGGTGCTAATTGTTGGATTACGTGTTTCTCTCATCCTAGGGGTTAAATATATTATCTATGGTGATTCATAATTAGTGATTAAACAAATGAATGATATCTATCAAACTAAGCATGATAAAATTTCTCTATATAAGGATCTCATTGTCAATCTATTAGAGGAGTTGACTACTTTTCCATTGATAAAATCCCTCACAAAGATAATTGCCACACAAATGTAATGGCTACTGCAACCTCTCTTATATCTCCTATAAACCCTTATGAACAAGTCATCTTTACCATTCATCCTATTATGAAACCCTCCATCAACAATCAACCTACTGATGTTTGTCCCACTTTTCTAGATAATTAGTGTGAATGGTATGATTCCATCTACAATTATCTTAAATATGGTACCATTCTCGAACCCACAACTAGAAATACCCGCCGTCACCTCAAAAAGTTAGCCACTAAGTATATCATCTTGCTGATACATTGTACAAAAGATCCTTTGATGGAATCCTTCTGCAATGCCTCAAGGATCTTGAAACTCATGTTTCCCTCAAACAAGCCCATTCAAGTACTTGTGGAGGACATTTTGGTGGTAAAACCTTAGTGCAAAACTCCTTCGCATGGGATATTATGGGAAAAAAATGGAAAAATACAGCTATGCATATATTAAGCGATGTCATCAACGCCAGGAACAAAGTCATTTGATCCATGCTCCTACTTTGGAGCTTCGTGCCCAAATACCTATCTGGTCATTCTCTATGTGGGGCTTGGACGTAATTGGTAAAATCTACCCACCTCCTCCAGTTGGACATATGTTCATTATTACTGCTACCGATTATTTCACCAAATGGGTCGAATCTATTCCCCTCCGATCCACAACTACTGAGGTGATATATCATTTCTTATTGGAACACATTATCACTCACTTTGGCCTTCCTTCCACATTAGTCTCAAATAATGGTACTCTCTTTAAGAAAAATGATGTGAAGAATTACCTTAAGACCTTCTATATCCATCAATTTTCAACACCTTACTACCCTCAATCTAATGGTCAAGCCGAAAGTACTAATAAAATACTAGAGAAAATCCTTAAGAAGACTATCAATCAAAACCAAAAAGATTGGCATACACAATTGCAATATGCACTATGGGAATATTTCATGAGTGTTCATTCTTCTATGGAAAATACCCCTTTTAAACTTGTTTATGGAACTAAGGCTATCCTCCCTTTATAGTTATAAATTCCCACGTTGATGATTTCTCTCCAAAGTCTCATTGATAATGACACTTATGTGGAAAAATGTCTACATAAACTTGAAATTCTTGATGAAAAATGCATCAATTCTCTTGAGCATCTTCAAGGTTACACTAAATAATTGCAACGCAAACACAATGTTGGTTTCATTCCTTGAACCTTTAACAAGGGTGATTTGGTCTTATATGAAAACCAATGCGACACCACTATCAATTACACCGACAAAGGTAAATTAAATCCTAATTGGTTAGGCCCCTATGTGGTCGATACCAATTATAGATCTGGTGCTTATACCTTAACCGAGCACAATGGTACTCCTCTTTGTGATCCCATTAATGTCGCGCATTTGCGTAGGTATTATATCTAATCCCCTTTTGAATGGAATGAATTATAGAGTAGTTTTGTGAAAGCTATTGGACTCTATCCTAATGGATTTCTCATTGCTTCGTTCTCGAAAAATCATTATGCATGTGTCCTGAACACTAAAGTGATTATTTAATTCCTTTTTTTTATAATTACTTTAGATTTCATACTATTCAATTTTCATGTCTTATGTGTTATATTACTTTAAAAATCATAAGTGCATACCATATTTAATCTTTATGTTGTATCTAACATACATTCTAAACATATTTTTATTAGATCACATACATTCTATTAAATCATGTTTCCATTAATTAAATACTCTAACAAGAGATATTTAATTAATCAAATTATCATTTAACATCCACACAAATAAATTACACCATATAAAATACAAATGCATATTTATACATATATCAAAAGTCTTTTATATATATCATCATAATATACAGTGTCACTGAGGACTATGATTACCAGATCCCTCAAGCTTTGGTACTCAGTCTCCATTTGTAGTAGGACATTGGGTGAAAATCCTGCATGATCGTGACCATGATCCACTAACTCTGAGTGCAAAATCCAACCCTCCCATCCACGCAAGTGTCAGTTGTTTCTCACCTACTATGTGGTCCCTCTCTATGAGTAATTGTGCCACCTCTCTCTCCAGTCTCTCCACCTCTGTTGAAGGATGTGAGTGTTGCACCTATGGTACAACTCTCATTCAGTAGACCTGCCTCCTTAGGCCCTGATAGGCTGCCCAAAATCTCACAAAGGGTCTCAAAGGTCTCTGGCTCTCGTTGCACGATCGGTGGGGAATGTAGTCAGTATTCAACTCCTCTTCCTCGAACTTCGCTGACACTATCTTTGTGGCTACCTAATGTAGGAACCATTGCTAACCCTCTATAGGCCCTACAAAATCACACAAGAGTCTCATCAATAACACATCATCATATAAAAATATATATACATTAAATCACACATTAAATACATCTCTGAAAATTAAAATTAATTACCTATACCTCTAGCAGAATGTGGAATGTCCACCTCATCCTATGTAGGGGGCATAGACGATGTGCTCACCTTCCCTCAGTGATAATTGTTGGCACCTGCTGCTGCTACTATCCGGGATCTAGTCATATGTATTGGTGAGACCTCTCCCTACTTGTATCGGTCCTCAACTCCTGCATCATCATCATCGCTTAGGGGTGGATACTCTATACTCTTCTCCTCCTCCTCCTCTCCCTCCTGTCCATCATAATATGGGTCTGCATCCTCATCATACTCCTCATCAATAATATCAAGTAATATGTCAGTGGCCCTATACCGTGTCTCCTTGGCTTTGTCCTCTCTCTCTCTCCTCCCCCTCATCTAGCATAGGTTGTGCCTCCCCCACTAGCTCATCCATTACGAATACTAGCATTCGTCGTGATGCCTTCCACCACTACTCATGGTCCCATGTGGTCCCAACATCATTGACATCATCCACGGGTGGCTGGTCATGATTTGAATCATCTGAGTCACTCTCGATGACATCATCTAGTGTAAATCATTCCATATCCCCTAGTCTCCAAGAACTCTGAATAGACCTCTTGAATGATGATCGTGGTCATGGTGGTATCTGTATCTATCCAAATTGCCTCATCACCCGATCATAGTAGAATGATCGTACTATGTGATAGTGTCATCCTACCAGGAACCTGCTCATCTATAACCTCCTTAGTTGTTTGGTATAATATGTCCACTATAGAACAAGCTAGTATGACCTCCATAGGATATCCTCCTCATCTAGTTGATTGAATCTCACTCTCCAAAAGTGCAGATCACTGTACTACCATAACCATCACAATGGATAGCCAAATTCTCGTGGGTAGCCCACTATTATCGGATACGAGAAGCCAACTATTCATGTACATGTGATATTCTCTAGGCACCATACCTATAAGAGTGTGCAGTGTACCATACTATCTAGCTCTCGAAAAACAAAATGACCAAGGTCATAGTACAAATGTGCTAGAATGTATCATCCCTAGGCATAAACAATTGGATGCCCTACCATGCCTCATACTAGATATACCCATCCACCCTCCAGATGCACTACTCAGCTATCTAGAAAGAACCAATGCCACTATATGCATCATAATATGTCTCACCATTGGTTCTCATAAATATAGTAACAATGCCAACTCTATCCATCCTATGACTCTATCATCATGTATGGGACCGCTAAGGCAGTACTACATGTCTTCCTGTTGCTCTCGAAAGGACTGTCCCCTTTGTAGCTACACCCACTCCCCCTGAATAGGGACTTAGAGTATGTGATGAATGTCCTTTAATGTAATGGTCATCTCGCCTGTGGGTAGGTGAAAAGTGCATGTATTGACATTCCACCTCTCACATAATGCGATCAACATAGAATCATTATATCTCATGGGTGGCATGAGATATGACCAATAGATCCCCACTGCCTATAGATGCTCTGTCTCCACTACCGATAGGGCTAGATCCAAGTCTATCAGGAAACTTAGCTATCTCCTGCCTAATCAGTATCGTGAACGTGTGGGTACCTATACAAAATATCACAATATGCTCTCTAAATCATCTAGTTTCTTCAATTTTACTCTAATTCATCATGCAAGTGTGCTAATGTTGTTCTAGTGTGCTTTTCCTATAGCCTTAGGCACTTTAGAACCCTTTTGGGACACTTCGCGAAGAAAAGGGACACTTTGCAAAGAAAAGGGACACTTTGCAAAGAAACAAGACACTTTGCGAACAAAAGGGACACTTTGTGAATTTTTTTTTCCAAGATCCTAATATAGTCTAAATATGCATGAAATTCATCCTATAATTAAAATATCACAAATCAAAGGCTCTAGAATTAACTAACCTCATGATGGTGGTTGTCTCTCACCACCTAATCCCGTAGTACGTCCAATCTTGCGGGAGTGAAATCACATTTTCTCGGCATTCTATCACTCTCTTCTCATCACTCTTCAATGCTACAAAACATAAATGATAAAGTAAGTGCATTTTTACTATTTTTCATTTCTTTTTAACTAACTTGCTTTTCATACATGTGCACAATTGTACCTTTTCACTTTATAAACCTTTAGTCTTCTTTTTCATTCAAATCCACATTTTGGGTGCAAGTGAACTCCATTTTTGATGGTTTTTTTGTGTCTAAATCATGTTTCCATGCCCTACATCATCACTAACCTATCATTATGAGGCATAGTACTTGGAAATTCCCTATGATATGTGTGTCCTTATTTGATGTGGTTAGATTGCTACCTTGATTCCACCTCCGTAAAGTAAGAAAAATCAAGGGGGGCATACATCTACCCTCGAATTTGATCTTTAGGGATTAGATGAGAGGATTTCTAAGAATTCTAATGATTTTTTCTTCCAGGATGCGGTTCCTAATGTTGTGATTTTGCAGATAACTACACTGGGGGCTTCATTCTCCCACCTTTTAAATGAGTATCCTTTTATGAAAGAAAGGTGCATTGTTTTGTTTGAGTCCTTTAGCTTACATATGCGCGTAGAGTCATATGGCTGCTAAAGTGGGGGCTAAATGTGTCACCAAAAATTGTATACCTTTGAAGAAAAGGACAATTTTGTGCCTATTTTGGTCCTACTTTAGGTCCCATCTAATCAATTATCACCCTAAAACAACATTTATAGGCCCCTAACGTTGGTGAATTTGGACTTTGAGGCCTATTATACCTAAGGGATCACTCAAGCCCTAAGAAGAAATATCAAAATCATTAAAAAATCACCGTTCCCACTATAAATTCTTTAGTGGGACTAGGTCGCCAAAGTTGGTGACCTAGTCATTTTTGAGGATTTTTGAAGTTTCAAGAAGGAAAATGAATATTTTATCATAAATTCCTGATGGGTATCAACCTCTTAGGTGAAAATTCCTGACAATTAGGTCTTGTTTCTTATATATACATGTTTTTAGGTCATTTTGCAATGCTCTCTTAGTCATTTTTCACATCCAACTCCAAGAACCAAGTGCAAACATCTTCCTCAAGAAGATTCATCTCTCTTGCAACAAAAGTTAAAGCTTTTGTACAAAAAAATGGGGCTTTTTCCAAGTCTTCAAGCTCACTTCACATCCAAGATCACTCACTGAAAAAGGTTGGAGATAGATTCCTATGGAGATTCACGAAGAAATCTAGGTTGAGGAGGTGGAACTAGCCACCAAATCACTCCTAAAGACTGATTTCAAAGTGCCTACATCTTCTACTTTCAGCCCATTTGCAATCATTATTAGATTCATTTGTGATGGTGTAGGGTTTCTAAGATTGAAGTCTTGCATCATTTCAAATCTATTACTTGCATCTTATTCTAGCACAATAGAATAGGGTTTTTCTTTATTTCATATTTTCCTAGTTCTAGACACACTTAGGGCTTGGGTTTATGCATATTTTATAATCCATTACAAGTTTAAATACAAACTAGGGTTTTAACCAATGAAAAACCCACATTAGAAACCCAAATATCTTCTATTTTCCAAGTTATTTCGCAGATTTGAGCTCGGATTTCCATGAAGAAAAAAAACATAGACTAGAGGCCTCTTTTTCCACTTCCAATTTTTTAGAAAAGTTGAAAGGGACTAGGTTTCCCATAGTCACGACCTAGTCTAATTAGAGGTTCTTGACACTGAAAGTTGCAAATTTGAAGACCCAGTTGACAAAAATGTCTTATGGGACAGTTTTCCTGAAAAGGGACTAGGTCGCCCCTCTTGGTGTAAGTGTCCCAGCTGGTTCAAAACTTTTATTTTCTAGGTTTTCTAAGGCTTCCACAACTCCCTCTTCGGCCCACAATAGTTTCCAGGTGTACCCATTTGATTTAATAACTTATTTTACTTAGATTAATCTTCTTTTAAGCATTGTTATAATACATCATGTGTTTTCCAGCATTATGAGCTCTATTACTTTAGGTTAAATAGTTAGGTTTTCATGTTATATTTCAATAATTTTCATATTCCATTACATATTCAATCTCTAGCATTGAATGAATCGCAAGGTTTAATGCCCATAGGGTTGGTAAAGGAAAACCTTCTTCCTTTTAGGTGAAACCCTAGAACGTTGTAGAGGACCCATTCTTTTACCCATCCAAAGCATTAAATTTTGTGGTTCAGTTGGATTGTTCATATCACCATGAAGCCTCCATAGTTCATGTACAAATATTTTGATGTGATATCTTGGTTGGTTGATCGAGGAAATGTTGAAGCTCCAATGGTGGTTGTGAATATTGATAGTACTTCATTATGCAAATAATGTTGAGAGTATGTGCAAGATCATGATGGGCCAAAAAGTGGCGATATGTAAGTGATATGATGGCCCATGTGGTTGACAACTCTTTTTTTACCCAAAATTGATGAACGAAAAGGGATTTTAAAGGATATTTTTAGCTTTCCACCAATATAAATTATTGTTTAATTTGAATTTAATAAATAATTATTATTCATTTTCTATTTGAGTTATGACTAAAGTCATGATTGATAGGTTGATTGAAAAAAATCTATATCTTTCAAACAGTATGACATTTTTTGAATCTAAAACATGCATCACATTCGATGCTTCACATACTATAGGATTAAAAAAAATGAATTTCATAAATTTTTGACCAAGTTAAGGTGGTCAGACATACCATTTTTTATATTTGTTAAAAATTTTCATAAAAAAATCATAATTAATTATTTACTTGGAAACAAAATACAAAAAAATATGCATCGCATTGGGACATGAGTTCTCCACTTATATCTAAAATATTATAAAAAAATACTATCATTTTATTTTGGTTAAGGTGGTCAATCAGACAACTACATCTTATTTTTTCCTTGAAATTTAAGTACTACTACATTGAAATTTTAAATTTTCACCAAATAGATTTTTTTTAAATAAACCTAGTAGCTTAGAAAATACATTCAATTTTCTACAAATTCTATTCTTACATGTTTTTGAAATAATATAGATAACTTATTCATTTTTTTAATGCCAAGTTGCCCATAGACATGTAAAATAGACATTCACTCTAGTTAGCATCCAATTCTCCTATTAATCAATTAAAACAATTTATTGATTAATTCCCTAGCTTCATCATACTTAATTAAATAAATCAAATTATTTCATTAATTCCTTAAGTTCTTCTCATTTCATTCAATAAATCAAAATGATTTAAATCAAATATTAAAACTCCTAAAATTCTCCAAGTTAATTAATCTGGATTAATTAACCTCTAATCATAATCACCCATTCTCTAGCTTTTGACTCAACTTGAGTCAAATCTAAACTCTTAACTAACCCACCCCACTTGCACCAATAGATCATTTCTTTGATTTATTATTTCTTCTAATTACTTTAAAAAGGGCATAAAGATGGAGTATTCCTCCAATTTTGAATCTCCCTCCCAAATGACTTGTCCATCCAACAAATAATTAAATTCTCTTACATGTCTCTTACATAAGTCAAACTTGGCATTTAATTCACCTTTCATCCCCCCTAAACATGTCATTTCATCCAAATTCAAATTTTAAATTGGCACATTGGCAAAAAATTGCACAACTCTCATCCTCTCACATCTTGACAAGTGGAATCTTGTCATTGTTTCATGAATGATCCCACATTCATCCAAATCCCTCGAACCTCTAACCTTGAACCTATAAAATCAAGGCACTAAAACACAATTTGACACTACTATGCAACCTAATGCAGAATCTCAACATTGGCATTGGCATCATCTTTCATTTTGGGAATCTTGCTTATCAGGGGATGGGAAAGGGCATGCTTTCTACATCATGAGGAGCAAAAATCCCCCTATGGGATTGAATTTTGAGTGATTAAGGAATAGTTTTCATATTCATCTTGCTTTCATGTTCATATTATTAGTTTGATAATGTGGTTATTTACTTTACATTGCTCAATAATTTCATAGGGAAGGCTTTGTCTCATTTGTTCAATATTGACATATTTAACTCATATTTTTCATTCTTACATCGATGTAGATTTTAGTCTTTGCATTCTGGCGCTAGAAGGAGGCCTTGCAAGTTTAGATTGTCTGTAAAATCCTTTAAAAAAAAATTATGCATTTTGACAGTCTGTGCTTCCGTGTTCTGCATTACAACAAAAAATGAAGAAAAGGGGGTGACTTTACATACTGTGCTTGCACTTGCTACTGTCTAGTACAATGTAAAAGTAGGGCTTGTTCTTCTATTTTCTACAAAATCACAAAATTTGTAGCTACATTCTTAAGTTGAAATCACAGTTTGCTTTCTTGCTTTTTATTATAGTGAAAGGAAGGATTACAAATGGTTTGAAAGGAAACCGATTGTTTAATCTAAGTCATATCAATCAAGGTTGTATGGTCATAATTGCTTATGTTTCTTTCCACCACTGAATATTCTTATGCATTAGTTAAAGGTGTTGAGGCCAACAACAATACATTCCCTTTGCAGAGGGAAAAGAGACAGAGAACAATGCTAATATTGTATTCATTTTGTCTTTGTCAAATTTTACCTTGGTGTTTTTTTTTAAGCCATTGTGGCCAAAAGCAACACTATCTAATCACTGACCATACCATTCCCAGAAAAGGTTATCCTCTAGTCATAAATAGAGAATATGGTTTCTCAAGCAAGCCAAGTGAAAGACCGTGGGTCTAACATTCAAAAATCGATAGCTCAGTGTTGTCTGAAGAATGACTTCTCCATCATGGCCTCATTTACCATTCCATCAACCCTCTACACAAAAAAATTTTGAGTGTAACAAATCTTCATCTAAGGCAGCTTCTCCTTGCAGATATCCCCGATAGCTTAGACAGCTTTGTCTTGAGGCGTCATCTTCAACTGAGGCTACTTTAGACTTGTGCTTCTTGGAAATGAACGGTTTGTGTTTTATAGTCATTTGGTCGAACATTTCTTTTAGATTAATGAGTCGGTGGAAATAATTTTGACCTTACTCATATATCCAATAGATCTGGATGTGTATACACTAGCCATTGATCATTAAAGGTATTAATTGAATGCAGACATTGAGAATTATTTTTGATGTTTCCTTTTTGTTGTGTGTTAATGATTGACTATAGTTGATTGGATGGCATATCATTTTCATCCCATCTTCACCACTTTAGAGGAGATAAAACATGGATTTTTACTAGTGGACCCACTACATGGAAGCAACTATGACAAAAGACATCGAGGAGCCATATATCCATGACTTAATTTCCTTCTCCTTTTGTGTCTTATATAACCTTTTACCCTTCTTCTGATTTATAACATCTTGGAAGACTTTCCTCTATTCTGCTGCTACCATATCACTTTACCACACTTCCAATTTCCTCATGACCTCATTTTGAAGTTGCTGATGTAGTTGCAACTTTGTGAGCTGGTGACAAAAATAGATTAGCTAGCGACTTGTGAGATTCTAACTATGTTTACTTAGCCAACGACCTGTGATAAAGAACATGAACCATTTATATATTTGTTTGTAGAGAGATCGCAGGCAGGAGGCTTAGTAATTTATTTGGTGGTACATCTAATGGTGTGGATGTAAAGTCTGTGTAATTATTATAACCATTTTCCACTATTGCAACTTTCTGATTGAGCGGCACCAGATTTGAAAATCTTTCAGGGACCTTACATCATTAAATATCACCATTTTCATTATTATCAATGGATTCATAGTGCATACAATCTAGAAATGAACACATATGAAATACCTGCCATTTGCATTAGCCTAAATGTTTCTGATTCATTCACTCACTTTACATCTGCCAACAACATTAATTTGAAAATCTCCAAAAAACTATTTCATCCACCGCAATTACATTAGCAACTACTATCTTCAATACTCCTTTGTATGATAAGTAAAATCCATGAGAATAAATGTGTGTATGTGCAGGATCATCATGGAAAAACAGGCCCTTAAGTGGCAATTAATTCAGAAAAATCAGAGTTAGGAAACTTGATGTAAAAATTTGAATAAGTTATCTATATTATTTATAAAATATGTAAGAATAGAATCTATATCAAATTGAATGTAGTTTCTATACTACTAGGTTTATTTAAAAAATAAAAAAAATCTATTTGGTGAAAATTTTAAAATTTCAATGGAGTAGTACTTAAATTTCAAGGAAAAAAATAAGAAGTAGGTGTCTGTCTAAGCACCCTAACCACAATAAAATGATAATATTTTTTTATAATATTTTACATATAAGTAGAAGACTCATGGCCCGATATGTTGCATATTTTTTTATAATTTTTTTCCAAGTAAATAATTAATTATGATTTTTTTATTAAAACTTTTAAAAAATATAAAAACTCGTATGTCTAACCACCTTAACTTGGTCAAAACATCATGAAATTCATTTTTTTTTTAATCCTATAGTATGTGAAGCATAGAATGTGACACATGTTTTGGATTCAAAAAATGTGATACCGTTTGAAATTTATAGATGTTTTTCAATCTTCATATCAATCAAGACTTTAGTCGTAATTCCAATAGAAAATCAATAATAATTATTTATTAAATTCAAAGTAAAGAATAATTTATATTGGCGGAAAGATGAGAATCTCCTTTAAAAACCCTTTTCATTTCATCAATTTTGGGTAAAAAAAAAGTCGTCAACCACATGGGTCATCATATCACTTACATATCACCACTTTTTGGCCCATCATGATCCTGCACATACCCATGTGTGCTTATAGAGAATGTGTATACTTCTATTTTTTCTTGTCAAATAGTTCACATGGTTAGTCTATACTCCCGCGTGGTATTAGACAATTGATGTGGCTTGTCCGTGCCTCTTTGTTCTTGGTTTTCACCTACCATTTGCATTAGCTTGAAAGTTTATTTGCTAATCTTTTCATGTCAAAAAAATACAAAAAAGTAAAAAATTGCCTCCTGTTATACTGTATACACCTAAAACCGGTCTGGAGAATCCGATTAATTAAATACAAATTATTTGATTAATTATCCTAAATTCCTCTACTTTTGAATAAATAAAAATATTTATTTATATAGTTCACGTTCATGTTCACATTCAGAATTAAATTCTTCTAATTCTTCTATTATCTCATCTTAAATAAATAATCAAAATTAAATACTTGTTTGATTTAATTATCATTTCCCTATTTTATTCTATCACATCAATCTTAAATTAATTAAATAAAGGTCATACACTTTATTGATTAATTGTCATATTCTTCTATTTAATTTAATAAAAAACTTCTATAGTTTGTTCTATTAAGTTATTTATCTCTCTTTTGCTAATTTAAATAAATCAAAAATATTTAAATTTAGGCATCATGAATATTCCTCTGTATTTCCTCAAAATTGAATTAGATATCCTATGTCTAATTTATGTCAAGTTATGTCAAAATTAATTCATTGAAACTTCATGGGAAGAATTGGAGACAAATTGCAAATTTATCTCTCAATCCTCTTCCATCAATCCTTCCTCTTCTCTTTCCTAGTTTTTTCATGGGTAGAGAAAATCTCCAAAATCTTCTCAATCTTCTCCACCTCTCACAATTCAATCCTCCAAATTGAATCCAAGCCTCTCTTTGCCATCCTTGTGCATTTCTACAACCAGGAAATCTATTAATAAAGCTTCATTCAACCAAGAATCTAGATCCAGATTATCAAGCTTATACACTCTTACTCTAAAGGAATTCAAGCATCAAGCATCAAAGCATCTAGCATCTAAGCATCCACCATTCTAGCTTTCATATCATTTCTACCTCTTGTAGCTCCATTTATCAATTCTTATGTAAATCCATTATATATTATTTTATTTTATCATCTAGCATTATCATATTAGCTTCATATCATTGCATCAACATAATTATGTTCTTCAGATTGTCATTTTAATAGTTATAGTGTTATTTAAATCTGAGAGCACAATAGCTTAATAAATATTTGAAGATAGGAGACAATGAGATGCTTTCAGTAGATTATTAGATTGATCTTTGATACAATGTTTGATTAAAAAAAGGAAAAGAAAGGGAAATTTGAGCCTAACTGGCTAGGTTCTTTTGTTATCATATCAATATATGGATCAGGGGCCTATTAACTATCAATGTCAGAAGGGAATTTGTTTGATGAACTTATCAACAATATCCTTATTAGAAAGTTCTACACCTAAATTTCCTATTGCACAGGTCAAACTTTTGGAAAATGATTTTCTTGATGAAAACCTGGTAAACAGGCATTTTGGCAACATAAAATACAAAAAATACAGAAAATAGAAAGAGAAAAATGAAAAAAAATGGAAAAATATACAAAACAAAGGGTGTAATAACAACATATGGTGAAAACCTAGAAATAGGTGTCGTATGTGTTTCTAAACTAGATTTACCATCTATTTTGATACATATCAGGATCATTAGTCTGGAAATCATTACCATTTCATATCATATCATTAGTCTTTCCATCATTGCATCCATTATCAAATCATGTCACATGGTCATCTCGCACTCTAGCTTGGGGGCAACATCTGGATATGACGAGGGGCAATGAAAACATTGGTCTCACCAAATAGGAAAACAATAGTACGACAAGAAAACAAAAAACAATGATCGAATGCAACATCAATCACCATCGAAAAGGCATCAACCATTTGTATCATATTAGAAAATCCATAAACAAGTCAAAAAGTCAGTCTAGAAAGGAAAAACCAAAATCATGAGTCTGTGTCAGTCAAGTTGCGTGGTCTCTGTCGGTGTAACGTAGGCAAGGCTAATCTTTGATCAACCCCTGAGACCCCTAGGATAAGTTAGTAAGATAGGTCTTCGGTCATAATCTTGGAAAATCATAAAAACATCACAAATTAGGATGGATGGTCTAATATGAATAATGATTGAAACACTCTAAGTTAAAGTGGATAAGTTGTATTTTTGGTTGATATTATCATTTCTTTGGAATAACTCGATGATGTAAATGAACTAGAGAAACAAGGAATAAGAATAATATTTCTATTGTTTGTTGTTTGCAAGTTAATCATATAAATGTGGGAATTGTCGGGAGATGTGCTATGCAAATGTTTCACCGATGACATTCAGAATTCACACATTGAAATGATTAATCTCTGCCTATTTACGCAATGAATGCTCAGGTCATCTTGATTCAATTATACCTAGATGCTTGTGTTTGCTTGCAATATCAAAAATCATGAAAGTAGTACTCAAGTTGTCATTGGTCTAACATATACCATTTACACTTGTACTCACCTTCAAAATCTTAAAAATCTCTATGATGATACCAAGCGCAAAATTACTGTTAAAATGACAATGGTTTGCATATAGTTGCATGATAAAATTAGATTTCATTCATAATAAATTCTACATCTGTAAAGTTATTTTTGCATAAAGGATTCCAATTAATGATTATTTTTTCTAAAAATGTGATTGAGTATACTTGACGTTAAACCAAAAAATCATCAAAAACATATAGGAACATCATCTCATCATTGCAAAAATTTTATCATCTCATCATTCATGAATTTAACATCAAATAGCTATACATTTATTATACCATATTTTCCACATCATATCATTTAAATAAATACATCATGTTTCATTAGATCATATCATTCATTACATTATTATCATAGGCATTTGATCAATTTTTAACCCATACATCATTTTTCATCCATGAAAAATATCACAAAATTTAAACCATCTATCCATTATCATTCATCACAAAATCATCATTTTATTATCATTATCACATTAAAATAAATGCAAGTCATGTCATTATTATCCGTACATCCATACATCTTAAATCATCATTTATGACATCATAAAATGCATACATCATAGATCATCATTTAGAACATCATACATTATTGTTCATAACATCCATACATCATATATTCTGCATATGCATTCAAATAGAATCATCACATGAAGTAAAAGCATTCATCACATGATACATCATCACATAAAATAAATGCATCCATCATAGAATCATAAACAATCATAAATAGAAATCACTGCATATCATATATATCATCAATGTCAAGTATACAATGACGTCTGAAATAATAAAAGATAGATTATCAAAAATGAGCTGACTCGGAGTATACATCATGTCTCAAAAATAATGTCTCGAAATCACAAATGGTGTCTAAGATCTGTTGCTACCAGAATGAGCAGGCATAACGAGACTAGTACAACCACCACCCTTGGAAGAACCAAGATCTCTGGGATCTCTCCGTGAAGGTTGTGTCACACCCTCGCTAACTATCCGGGTACGTGTCCGACCAAATCTCGAAGGGGCATAGCTAAATCTACGATCAACAGGCACTGCATCATGATACCTATCCCTATAGAACTCTGCCTCTCGGCCAACCCATAGAACCTCCCTCATGTAAGTAGCAATAGATGTACCATTGACTACTCTTTGTAGTGTCTCGATAGTCTCCTGTGTCCTCTTGACAATCTGTCTAGCACTATCCCTCTCAGCTATCAAGGTATCAACCTGAGCCTGAATAGCTACGAACTATCCTTGTACCTTTGTCAATGCCTAGGCATGAGCCTGTGCCTGAGTCTGCATCTAAATTTGCATCTGAACAAGCAAACCTTGTGCCTACACAAACTGTCCCTACATAGTCTATACCTGTGCCTATAAACTAACAATCTATCTCTGATGATCAACCGACAACATTTCCACTACTCACCTCTTGCGAGGCCTGCTCGATGATGGACCGATACTGATTGGACCAACCCCTCTACCACCTACCATCAACGTCATTACTGCTATTGTCCCCATTGTTGCTCTCGATACTACTGCCTGACTAGGTATCATCCCCATTGCTATCCTCCTCACCCTTAGTAGCATCCTCCTCCACAGGTAAAGGTGTTGGCTCATTAGGAATTGTAATCTGAGGATGTGGATGAAATGCCAAAAATGTGGCATACTCCTCTGTCACAGGTGCCTCTGCAATATCTCTACGCATATCCTAGGTTGATTGCTATAGAGTCCTGTACCCCTCTACTAATGTCTCATATGATAAACATGGCCCTCAATCTACTACATCACTCCATCGTCGAGCATAATGGGATACCAACTGAGGCATACACTATACTATACCATACTGTCTATACACCTGCTGCAATAGAAATCTTTGCAACACAAAAGGGGTCCTGCTAATCAAGTACATGGAATCACATAGGTACCCAAGCACTGCAACATCCTCATCCCACTACTTGTAGTCCAGATAAGGCCACCAGATGACACTCTCCATGTCATCTAAAAATTGTCTCCAATGCTCTAACTTACCCATCTGAGCTTGGGTAAGTCTACCTCTATACCAGAAAACATAAGGTCTACCTGTTGGTCTATCAAGAACTTGAAATGGTCGAGCAATGGAAAAATGCTTCCATTCCCACACCTGTAAAAGGGTCATCCCTGCTGATAGGCTGCATGCTCCCAAGTACACCATTGAATGAAAATCATGATAAAGGTGGGCTAGCATACACATCCCCCATGCATTTCTAGTCTCGTGCACGACCATACTCTAAAGAATGCAACCCCAACCCATAGCGAATCCCTTTGACCTGCGATCAAGACAAAGGAAACCTCCAATGAATCTAGCTAATACTGCTGGTAGTGAAGCATAGGCATCAGCTATTGTCTACCATTAGACACTCCGTCCTACAATGTGCTGATGCTGAAAAACTCTATGGAGAGCATCTTTCCCACCAGCCTCATGTGAGTCATAGACAATGGTCTCTCCCATAAACGGAATCCGCAATATCTGCCACACATCCTCGGGTGTTACTGTCATCTCACCGATGGGTAAATGAAAGGTGTTATGGTCACTGTGCCACTGCTCAGCCAAAGTAGTAAGGAGACCCCAATTAATCCTAATCTGGGGCATATCAAGGAGACTCAAAAGACCACATCGACCTATAACCTGAATTTCATAATGAGTCAAATGACGAATCAAATTAGTGGTCCACAAAAACCGCTCTCGCATCTAGAGATTACCCAGATCCTCTTATCACCATGAAAAAGTTTAAAATTAGTGCACTATGTCAAAAATCAAAATTCATTCTACTATCAAATCCAAACAAAATTTGGTATGAATTTTTTGGTCAAAATTCATGAACAAACATCAATAAACCTCACCTATCGTGAGGTTCATCACAAACATTATCTAATCTCACCTATCGTGAGGTTTATCAGATATGAATCATTCCTCCCCTATCACGAGGATCATCATGAATAGGATTATTCCCACCTATCATGAGAGTAAGTCTTATTAATCATCAAAATCAGTCATTAAGAATTTGGATAATCAAATCATACCAAACCGAAGGATGGACATGATCGAAATTGATGAAATCAAGGTTAACTGTGTCGAAATTTGCAAATCTGACATGGATGCACTAAAACAAACATCCAAAGTGCTAAAAAAAAAAGCTCTATTTCAGCACTTCGATGTGCTAATAGGCATTTGAAGTGCCACTTTACTCAAAGCACTATTCCAACACTTTGATGCGCTAAAATAGGCACTCAAAGAGCCACTTTACTCAAAGTGCTATTTCAGCACTTCTATGTGCTAAAATAGTCTATCAAAGTGTCGCTTCAATCAAAGCGCTATAATAGACGATCAATGAGCCATTTTATTTTATCAAAGCACTAGAACATTCTAGGTGGTAAGATTAGGCGTCGAAGTGCTAAATCGGACTACCTAAGTGTTAAATCATGAAAGCGCTAAACTATCTAACAAAAGTGCTACTTTCTCAAAGTGCTAAAAAATCCTAAGAAAGTGCTACACCGGAGTGCAAAGCGCTACAAAGCGACATTGATGCGCTAAACTAAAGAAAAAATGCTAAAGCATAAAAATTAATGAAAAATGAGAATGGACGAAATACGAGGTGGATTACGAGTAATAATAGAGGTCTATAGGCAACCGGCCGCTAGTGACATCACATGTACTCTAAATAGTGAGTGTAGTAGGGGATACGCATCTTGCTCCAACTGGCTCAAAAATCTCTATCACTAGGTGTTGAAATTCAAAAAGTGCAAATGAATATGAAAATGTCCTTTTGGACTTTATATAGATTTTTGAAAAGGGATTTTGGTGGGTTTTCTTTTCTTTTAATTAATTTTATTTATGGAATTAATTGAAATTCATTCACAAACTATAGTTTCTTCATCAATGTCGGGAGATAAAATAATTTTTTATTCAAATCATCATCAAATCATCAAATCATCATGAAAATTAAAAAATTCTAAAAAATCATCAAATCATTAATTTATCTCCCGAGGGGGCATATTATCATCAATCATCTAAAAATCAAGATCTAGGGCATGTCTGGGGCACACTAATTTTTTTTTCATCAATGCTGGCAGTAGCAACAAAATTTTTCTTCGAAGCAATGGATAAACACATCACTTCAAAGAGGGGCAAAATGTATACACCTAAAATTGGTCTAGAGAATCCGATTAATTAAATACAAATTATTTGATTAATTATCCTAAATTCCTCTACTATTGAATAAATAGAAATATTTATTTATATAGTTCATGTTCAGATTCACATTTAAATTCTTCTAATTTTTCTATTATCTCGTCTTAATTAAATAAAAAAAATTAAATACTTTGTTTGATTTAATTATCATTTCCCTATTTTATTCTATCACATCAATCTTAAATTAACTAAATAAAGGTCATACACTTTATTTATTAATTGCCATATTCTTCTGTTTAATTTAATAAACAACTTATATAGTTTGTTCTATTAAGTTATTTATCTCTCTTTTTCTAATTTAAATAAATCAAAAATATTTAAATTAAGGCATAAGGAATATTCCTCTATATTTCCTCAAAATCAAATTAGATATTCTATGTCTAATTTATGTCAAATTATGTCAAAATTAATTGATTGAAACTTCACAGGAAGAATTGGAGACAAATTGCAAATTTATCTCTCAATCCTCTTCCATCAATCATTCCTCTTCTCTTGCTTGGTGTTTTCATGGGTAGAGAAAATCTCCAAAATATTCTCAGTCTCCTCCATCTCTCACCATTCAATCCTCTAGATTGAATCCAAGCCTCTCTTTGCCATCCCTGTGCATTTCTATAGCTAGTAAATCTATAAATAAATCTTCATTCAACCAAGAATCTAGATCTAGATTATCAAGCTTATACACTCTTACTCTGTAGGAATTTAGGCATCAAGCATCCAAGCATCCAAAATTCTAGCTTTCATATCATGGCTTCCTCCTATAGCTTCATTTATCAGTTCTTATTTCAATCCATGCTATATTTGTTTCTTTTATCATCTAGCATTATTATATTAGCTTCATATCATTGCATCAACATCATTATGTTCTTTAGATTGTCATTTTAATAGTCATAGTGTTATTTAAATCTGAGAGCACAATAGCTTAATAAATCTTTGAAGATAGGAGACAATGAGACACTTTTAGTAGATTATTAGCTTGATCTTTGATACAATGTTTCATTAAGAAGTGTTTTATTCTTTATACCTTATTCACACTTACACATACATCTCTTGGTAAACCTAATAATGATGGCGAATATGTGTATAACCCCACCCAAACTATCTTTTATGGCACATCTCTCCCCTATGGTGTGAGGATTTCATCACACTTTAAGGTGACCTCACTCATCTAGTTCAACATAGATCTGAGAATCTTCCGTAGGTTGAAAGAACACACAGGTAGTGGAAGGCCACACAAGTATAAAAGGCTGACCTATATATATATTGTGTTCTTTTTATTCTTTGAGAAGGTTTTGTATCACTGAAAATTGTATACTACAAATTATCAAATAAGGTGACATGTATTCTGCTAATGGTAGCGGATTTGATGGAAGCTCAATGCCTCCATTTGTATTTTCCTCTACCAAATGGAAACCTCCATTCATAATTAACTCGACATTTTCTGCATATCTTGTAATCATCAGATGGCAAGCGGTCTGTTGAGTAGATTGAGTAGATAATGAAATGGTCTTCCCTATCCATTTCACTGTTGGGCTACAACTAAATGTGTAAACTATATGCAAGCCCACATCATTCTCAAATGTCAGATATTATTTCATGCAAAGAGAATAAGGAAGCCTACAAATAGTGATTTGTTTCATTAAGTGTTGATTCTTGATTTGTGTATTCGTAGGTTGCATTTCGAGTGAATTTATGTTTGCACTACAAAATCAGTAAAAACTTGAATTTTTTCTTCATTAAAGTTGCACGTAGCCTATGATTCGTACATGGAGGGGTGGATATCTTGGTCCATCATCCAAGATAAAACTATATTAATCAAGGCTAATTGAATGTGAATTCTAATAAAAAAATTTCAGTAAAGCATGAACTTTTTTGTTTCTAAAATGCTATATCTTTCACATGATCTGAATTTGAATTTTTCAAGGAATTTTAAAATCTATCTTTATTTAAGGAATTATGTTTTGCTTTTTAATATTGTAAATCATTCCTTTGAAATAAATCTTATGTCTATGATTTAACTTTGTATCGTTTACAGGTTGACATCGGAGCTGAGCATTAGAACCAAGCGAAAACAAAGGCGAACAAAGCAGAGTTGGATAATTGGACATTAGACTTGAAAAATAATTTCTTAATGCTTGTGTTTTCTTACAATCTAGAGCATCCATTTAATATTGTTATTTTCTATTTTAAACCAACTCACTTTTCAATTTAGGCTTAAAATCAATCATTGATTTGATCGTTTCAAAGTTGGATTAAAATTGAACATTAGAAACCTACTAAAATTTCAATTTGGGTTCTAAAAAAATTGAACAAGGAAACTTTCACATTTCTTTTTGGTGCTTTAAATAGAATCAAAATCGCGGTTTTTATGGTCTAAAATGAACAAGTGTTTTTCATGCTTTGCAATATTTTTCACAACTTAATATCATTTAAAAGGCATATGTGCTTCTCTCACGTTTCACAGAGATCTTGAGAATCAAAAGGCTTTTGGTGATATTAAATTGTTAAAAAGATTTCCTCCAAATTTCAATTTGGGTAAAATTGAACAAAACATCTTGCGAGTGTGAGTAAACCTATTGCGTGTGTTCTCCCTTTGTTTCTAAAAAAAGGTTGATTGAACTATGGATATGTTTGCTCACTTTTGTTTATCTTAGAGGGCCCGCCTTGTGGGAAAAAGTACTCACCCAAGGGAATGACCCAACTGGTAACACACTAAAGCCAAGTGTATTTCCAACTAGGATATAAAAGTGGGTACTGGAACAAAAGACAACATCGTGTGGTTGGCTCCGATGAGAAGGGAATAATTGGTCTCTCACTGCATGGGTAAATTCCTACAAATGAAAAGTCTGAATTAAAATCCCTTGTTTAGAAAAGGCCAAAATCCTATCTATTTATTGGTGCAAAAGGTCATGTCCTTTGAAGCCACCCCACGTATGTACATGCAATTTTTTTGTAGAGATGACAAGTATGCCATGGGAGATTCATGGGTATTCATGCTTGGCTAACTCGAGAAGTGAGTGCACTATAAGGGGGAGCCTCTATGGTCAAGCATCTAATTATTCGTACTGAATATGTGCAGCTTGATTTATCCAAGTGGGAACCCAAAAAATATTGTCTTTTCATCCTAGGATTGTACATGTTCTTGGAATCAAAAAAAGTTTTCTTGGATCCAAAAGAGTGGAAAACAAACATTCAATGAATCATCAACATTTCAAACCCTTTGGAAGAAGAAATACCTTGGATGTGTCCACATGTTACTATCTCTAGAAGGCTTCTAAGCATTCAGATATCTCAATTTGTTTGTCCCAAATTCAACATTAGGTAACTTTTGCCTTGATTTCCACCTAATACACTCTGTGGGATAAAATAAAATTAGGAAATTGGACATTCAGTTTATAAAACATTATCAAGAAAGTGTTTTTGTCAAAAAGAACTGAATCTAAGCAAGATAACAAACAATTGAACCACACATGTGCTTGTTCTCTTTTGGCTCATATGGTTGAATTACTCTTAAGGAAAAGCATGTTCTTCAATATCTTAGTCTAGTCAAAAAATTCTCTTAGGTTCATCTAGGATCAAGTCAAACACTTCACCCATTCCAAATATCAATCAAATTCTATCCCACTGACAAACTCTTGGGAGCTTTGAAAACATCACTTATGCTAGAATTTTAGGAAAAATCCATCATCACCTTGCTTGACTTAACACAATCAAATTATCAATCCTCTTGAGTGAATTTACCTTTAGGATAACACAACTTCCTAAGGTTTACAAGTTCAAAATCACCTTGTTTGGCTTAACACATCTAGCCAAATTATCCCTTTTTGTATGAGTTTACTCTAGGATAACACAACTTACTAGGGTTTACAAGTTCATCAGCACCCTATTTGGTTTAACACACATATTCAAATTATCCAATCCATAATCACCTCGTTTGACTTAACACACTTAGTCAAACTACCCCCTTGTGTACAAGTTTACTCCAGGATAACACAACTTCCTATTGTTTACAAGTGCATTATCACCTTGTTTGACTTAACACACTTAGTCAAACTATCCTCAATCCGAATCAAATGAAATCAAGTCCTAAATTCTAGCATTCATCCAAAGTTCCTAAAAGTTTAAACACCCATATCACTCACCCTTTCAACTTTCATTTCATCATTGGTCCTAAGCCCCTTAGAGGTCAACAAGGTCAAAACACAAGAAAAACATGGAGTTTAAACTCAAGTCATACATCATGAGTAATCCAATTCAACCAAGTTATCCAAGTGTTGCAAGGCCAATGGATTATCAAAACTCACATTTATGCAATCCATACATGGCATCATTATCTCCTCCAAGCCTCAACAATACAAATGTGAGTTTTCCCAATTTAAATTTTGGAACATCTTTTCCTATGGTAGATTTCAATCAAAGCCAAAACCTGCAAATCTATCAACCAAACACTCAATACCTATGTCCTCTTCTAAACAACATTATTCCACAAAATCCATACATGGCAAATACAATTTTACCAAACATGAATATATTAAATTTGCACCTAGTAAACTTTCAGACAGATATGCTTGCAAATCAAAACAATTTTGTTCACAATCCAAGAAATATATTGAGAACTCCATATGTTGATTCAAGTCAAGATAAGACCAAGAAAAAAGAAAGTTACCTAAATCAAGGCAATATGATTCTCAAACACAACAATGTTCAAATTTGACCTATAATGCCAAATCAAAACATCACACTGAATCAGAGCATTATCCAGAATCAACTTGTCCACAATCCCAAGAAAGCACCACATGGATGCATTCCAAATATTCTTACTAAACAACCAAGTCAACTATATCAAGAATGTCAAGATCAAATTTTATGGGATCAAATTGCTTCGATTACCAAAATAGTTGATCTATTATGCCAAGAGACATCTCCACCCAAAATCAATACACTCTTACATTGGTTGCACTGTGTCATCAAAGCATTGAATTTTCTCCACAATCACATCAAGAACAATATCTCCAATGTCAAGAAATTGGATATCAAGATCAATGACATCAACAACAAACCCAACCACCCCATCTTGAAGATCAATCACCACATTTCCAAAATCAATCACCATAAGGTCAATTTAACATGCGAATCTCACAAGGTAATAGAAAGGAATACACACCACTTGGGGAACCAATTGAGTCTATCTTGCAACAACTAATCCAAGAAAATCTCATTAAAATCCCCATTTATGTGAATTATCAAGAACCCATGGTGAAACCACAAGGGGATGATGAGAAGCACTTTTTTTATTTTCAAAAATTAAAGGGACATACAACATTATATTGTATTCGACTCAAAAATATCATCCAAGACCTGATTGATGAAAAGCTAATAGCTATTGGGGGCAATAATTAGAGTTCAACCACTAGCGATAGAATTAACAATTTCTCCACCACAATTTTTGAAAACATTGATCAAGATCTATTGATTAATGAACACATTAAAGATGTTTCCACCTCAACCAACAATAAAATCAACACACACCAAGAGCCACTTTTCAATCATGATCAAAACTCACCAATGATACCCAACAATGATCCAATTCAAGAAATGTCAACATCACTTGACCCTATGGTTGAAAAAATTGAAAATATCTCCACCATAATTGTTGAAGACAATGATCAAAATCAATCCATTAATGAGCATTGTGAAGATATGTCTACCCCATCAATTGATCAAATCAACATTCATTAAGAGCCACTTTTTAGTGATCTATTTCAAGATGTGTTGTCATTATTTGATCTTACTAAAATAATCCATGATCCATCAACCAATGATCATATTGAAAGTGTCTCTACATCACCTTATGAGTTAGAGGACATATATCAATAATTCATTCCAAAGCATGATCAACATCTTCCACCAAGTTCTAGCAATGGTCTTTCCCAAAACACAATGACATCCTTCGACCTCACAGTTGTGAATATTGAAAGAGTCTTTGACTCTACATTTGATCCAAATCTGCTCAAAGATCAACATGATATTGATCCACTTCCCATTCCTGATAACAATGTCCAAGAACCCACTATAAGCAATCTATCCTTTGAAATCAACCCATGTCAAGAACTTGATCCAAAGCATGTCAAAAAAAATTCCAAAATTAATCAGGATAAAGAATTTGTATCTCCAAGATACTATAATGATCTAATGGGCACTCTTCTATCTATACAATATGTCACAAATGATGATCATATCCATATAGCACATATTCCTTCATCTACCCATGAGATTATTTCTTGGATGGACATGTAGATGATCCTCATTCAAAACAAGAGTCTCATACTCTTACTGAGGAAAAAGAGTCTCCTACTCAACATTTGTACATCTGGTCAAGATTTAGAAAAATCTAAACATATCAAAAATAGATCATGAAGAAGGCTTCTACAAAAGTTGTGAATCAAAAACATCATATGAAAGCATATCAAGAATGAATCATGAGGAATAATTTTACAATGAATCTTTAACATCATTTGAAGAAGCATTACAATCTAATATATCACAAGATCAAGCTAAAGATATCAATTAGGAAGTCATCCCACATATGGAGGACCCTATCACTTATAAATTTGGATCACTTAGCTTTCTTAGAGAAATCCATCTCATCAATAAAGAAGATGCCACTTTTGAAGATCCACCATAGAGCAGAGAAGGATTAACACCTTGTTTCCAAGGTAAATCATATCCTGTTGTAGATAAAAATTTTGACCAGATGAATTATCAAGGCAGAGGATTAGGCCTACAAGAACAGGGTATCCTAGAACCAGTGCAAATTTTTGGCAATCCTAAGCATCAAGGCCTTGGTTATTCGATAATCAAGGGATATAAACATATCAGTGAAACTTCAACAAAATTGGGGGCAACTTCATCTTAAGAAAATGTCAACATAGGGAGCACAAAGGATCCTGATGATGAAACCAATGCCCATACTATGACCTAGCACGTCATGAATCTTCATCCACCCATC
>CM021104.1:592885910-592911003 GCA_007115665.2 Sequoiadendron giganteum | reverse complement strand
TGATTCATTCCCTAGCTTCATCATACTTAATTAAATAAATCAAATTATTTCATTAAGTCCGTAAACTTCTTGTCATTTCATTCAAATAAATCAAAATCATTTAAATCAAATATTAAAACTCCTAAAATCCTCCAAGTTAATTAATCTGGAATAATTAACCTCTAATCATAATCAGCCATTCTCTAGCTTTTGACTCAACTTGAGTCAAATCTAAACTCTTAACTAACCCACCCCACTTGCAGCAATAAATAATTTCTTTGATTTATTATTTCTTCTAATTACTTTCAAAAGGCCATCAAGATGGAATATTCCTCCAATTTTGAATCTCCCTCCGACATGACTTGTCCATCCAACAAAGCATTAAATGCTCTGACACAATTCAAACTTGGCATTTAATTCACCTTTCATCCCCCCCAAACATGTCATTTCATCCAAATTCAAATTTCAAATTGGCACATTGGCCAAAACTTCCACAACTCTCATCCTCTCACATCATGAAAAGTGGCATCTTGTCATTGGCTCATGAATGATCCCACATTCATACAAATCCCTCAAACTTCTAACCTTCAATCTATAAAAGCAAGGTATTACAACACAATTTGACACTACTATACAACTTGATGCACAATCTCAAAATTGGCATTGGCATCATCTTTCATTTTGGCAATCTTGCTTATTAGGGGGTGGGAAAGGGCATCCTTTGAACATCATGAGGAGCACCACTTCCCCTATGGGATTGAAATTTGAGTGATTTAGGAATAGTTTTCATATTCATCATTCTTTCATGTTCATCTTATTAGTTTGATAATGTGGTTATTTACTTTACATTGCTCAATAATTTCATAGGGAAGGCTTTGTCTCATTTGTTCAATATTGATAGATTTAACTCATATTTGTCAATCTTGGATCGATGTAGATTTTAGTCTTCACATTGCCTAACTCTAATCTTTTAAATTTTCATTGCCACTTAGGGCCTATTTTTTCCATGATGATCCTGCATATACCCTTGACTAGATTCGATCCTTATTTGTGAGGAAAGAGGTTTGTTATATAGAAAATGTGATTCAAAATGGATGATCGAGATTAAAAAATTTTGAATCAAGATCAACAATTGAAAGGTGTTGAGAGGATAGAGACATGTAAAACCTGTGAAAAATAGATTGCACAATTTGTGTGATTGAATAAATAGATTGAATGATTAGTGGGATTGACGAATAGATTGATCAATTAGGAATAGATTGATTAGTTGGGGAATCATAACTTTCTCAATCAAGAATAGATTGATTTATTAGGATTAGATTGAGAAATTAGAGGATCATAATTTACTCAATCAGAAAAAGGTGGATTAATTAATTGATTTAATTCATTCATTCATTTTGGAGTTGAACATGCAAATCAAGTATGACTTTTGCAAACAAAGTTGCATTAGTTTGATTTAATTTTTGCTGGTGTTTTGAATAGTTTGTGAACTGAAATTTTTTTGGGTAAATAAAAGGAGGGTTCCCCAAGGCTTTATAGGGTTTTCACCTAGAAGGAAGGGGGTCTACTTTACGCACCTAAAACTTGGGGTTTTATTCAATATTAAGGGTTGAATGTGATTGAAGTGCATATATAGAGTATTCTAAAAGCAATAATATGATAAATGAAACTAACTATTGAATACAAGCTAATTAAATCTATATTGTTGTAAAACACATGATGTTATGCAAAAAGGATAGAATAAAGACTATAGAAGGAAAGATAACATAACAGTTAAAAAAAATGCACTTGGAAATAGATGAGTATTGAAGTGAAGATTGTAGAAGTCTTGAAAATATAGAAAATATAATTTTTTTACCAACTAGGACCCTTACGCCTAACTAGGTGACTTAGTCCTAGTTCTTGCAAACTCCTTTGAGCTCCATTCGAGCCAAATGGGTACCCACATCTCCATAAATTCCTAAAAAACTCATGTAGTGGGACTAAGTCACCACTTTTGGTGACCTAGTCAATTTCAACTTTTTTGCAAATCTTAAAGTGGAATCAAAAGTCTATAGTCTGCAATCTATTTTCCTGTTGAAGTTCAGGTCCAAATCCGCAAAATCACCTCCAAAATTATTATTATTTTTTTTCTAATCTAGGGTTTGTCTTGGTCAAACCCCTATTTTTTATATAAACTTTGACAAAGATAATAAATCTGCATAAACCCTAGCCCTAAGTGTGTCTAGAACTAGGAAAATATGAACTAAGGCAAAATCCTATTCTAATGTGCTAGAATAAGATTCATAAACTACACTTCAATGATGCAAGAATTAAATCCAAGAAACCCTACAAAATTACAAATGAATGCAAATGGAATGCAAACCTTAAATCTAAAGATAAAGAGAAAATGGAAGATTGAATCACTTTGGAAAAAACTCTTTAGGTGTGATTTAGTGGCTAGTTGCATCTCCTCCACCTAGTTTTCTTTATGATTCTCCATAGAAACCCATAATAAATACTTTGAAATGTGATATCTTGAGTAAGAAGGGAGCTTGAAAACCCACCAAAACCCTAGTTTTCTACCCTAAGCTTCAACTTTAATGTATAAAGAGAAATGAATCTTCTTTCGGAAGATGTTCAATACTTGATTCTTGAGTTTTCTTGTGAAAAATTAAGAAAGGATCCTGAAAATGACCTAAAAACATGTATTTATAAGAAACAATGCCTAATTGTCAGTTATTTTCACCTAAGAAGCAGACACCCATCAAGAATTTTTAGCAACGCGGAGATTTTCCCACTCAAAAATGCAAATAACCCAAAAAGGGACTAAGGGCGACTTAGTCCCACCAGGGGTTTTTGATGTGGGATTTATTATATTTGAGTAATTTTGATGTTGTTTGTAGAGACTTGTATGATTTCTTAGGTGAAATAGCCCTCAAATTCAAAGATAACGAGTGTTAAGGGCCTATAAATGTTTTTCTAGAAGGGTGATTGATGCAAGGGTGTCGAAAGTAGGACCAAATTAGGCACAAAATTGTCCTTTTATTCAAAGGTATACATTTTTTGGTGATACATTTAGCCCCCACTTTAGTGCCCATATGAATCTATGTGCATATGTAAGCTAAAGGACTCTAAAAAATGCAATTTTTTTTCATAAGAGGATACTCATTCAAAGGTGGGAAAATGAAGCCCCCAATGTAGTTTCTTGCAAATACACAACCTTTTTAGTTGTCCAAAAATCATCTTATCTAATTCTTAGAAATCAAATTTGAGGGTAGTTGTATGCCACCCTTGATTTCGCTTGCTTTACGGAGATGGAATCAAGTTAGCAATCTATCCACATCGAATGTGGACACACATATCAGAGGGAATTTCCAAGAGCATGCAACATAATGATATGTGAATGTTGATGTAGGGTGTGGAGACATTATTTTGACGTAACAAATGGCATCAAAAAGGGAGTTCACTAGCACCTGTTATGTTGTTTTGAATGAAAATAACTCTAGTAGGTCTAAGATAGTAAATGTATAAATATGCTTACATGAGTATGAGAAAGAGTAAAAATAATTAAAATCAAGTAATTTTTCACTTACTTGTTCATTTTACATTTTTTTGGTGCAAGAGTGATGAGGAGATAGTGAAATATGTCGAGGACACAAGATTTTACACCCGCGAGACTAGATGTGTTGTGACACTAGGTGGCATACAGCGAGTGGCACCATGAAGTGATTCGATTCTACCACCTTTACTATGTGATTTTTCAATTATGGAATGACTTATTCAACATATTTAGGTTAATTTAGGATCTTTGAAAAAATTTCTCAAAGTGTCCCCTTTTTTCGCAATATGTCCCTTTTGTTCGCAAAGTGTCTCTTTTGTTCGTAAAGTGTCCCACTTTTTTGCAAAGTATCTTGTTTCTTCACAAAGTGTCCCAAAAGGGTTCTAAAGTCTCTAGGGCCTTAGAGAAAGCAAACTGGAACAACATTAGTACACTTGCATGATGAATTAGAGTAAAAGTGAAGATATCAGATGATTTATAGAGCATATTTTGAAGTTTTTGATAGGCACCCTCTCGATCACGACAACGTCTAGGTGGGAGATAGTTGAGATTTTTTAGAGATCTAGCCCCCACTTTATCAATGAAAGACACAGAGCTTTTGCAGGTGGTGGGGATCTATTGATAATACCTCATGCCCCACATGAGGTACCATGATGTGATGTTGATGGAATTATGTGAGTGGTGGAATGCAGATACATACACATTCCACCTACCTACTAGAGAGATGATAGTCACCTTAGAGGATGTGCACTGCATACTTTGATTTCCTATTTGAGGTGAGTGAGTGCGCTTCTAAAGATACCATATCTTTCATGAGTAGTGAGCAGATATGTAGTACTACCTTGAAGGACCAGTCCACGATCAGAAGGTGTCAGGACAGATTGACCCAGAATTGTTACTTTATTCATGAGCAGTAGTGGTGCAATGGATGATGATGCATATTGTCACATTAGTACTCCTGCCAGATGGATGTGCATCACACCTTTAGGGTGGGCTAGTGCATCGTATATGGGAAATGGTAGAGTACAAGACTATATAGGCCTAGGGATGGTGCATCCTCACACTCTTGTACTATGATTTGGTGCAGTTTGTATTCTCAAAGGTAGACAATATGGTGGGTTGTACCCTTCTGTAGGTTTGGTGCCTAGAGCACATCACATGCACTAGGCCTACTAGCTTCCCATGTCTTATAAAAGTTGGGTATCCTTGGGCTTTCAAGTATCCTCTATGACAGTTATGGCAGTATGGAGATTTTCACTTTTGGAGAGTGAGGTTCAACCAACTAGAGGAGGATGAGATCTTTTGGAAACCTTATCAACTTACACTGTAGTGGCCAGACTAAATGAGACAGTTGAGGAGACTTCAGTTGGATAGATTTTTGGTTGGTCGGTATGATCACATAGTACATTCTTTCAACTATGACAGAGTCATGTGATAGTTTGGATAGATTTAGAGACCACCTAGGGCACAATCATCTTTCAAGAGCTCAGTGTGAAGTGCCTAGAGAGCTGGTGATACAATATAGTTCACTCTATATGATATCGTCCAGAGTGAATCTGATTACTCTGATCATGATCAATTGTCAGTCTTTGACGTAGATGACATCAGTGCCACATGGGATCATGAGGAGTGGTGGATAGTATCATGAATAACTCCTATGTTTCTGATTGATGAGCCTGTAGGAGATGTAAGACCATTGCCAAATGAGGGAGATGAGAGAGATGATAAAGACATAGAGACACACTATAGGATTATGGCCATATTTACCAACATTATTGATGAGGAGTATGATTGGGATGTAGATCTAGACTATGATGGATGAGAGGGAGAGGAGGAGGATGAGGATGAGTACTAGGATGACGATGAGGGTGAGGAGCCACCCCTGAGTGAGAGTGATGAGGTATTAGTTGAGGATTGACATGATTGGGGAGAGACCTCACCCATCCATATGACTAGATCCCCAACAACAACAACAACATACACCAATACACACAATCAAGGAGAGGCTAGCACAACATCGATGCCCCCTGCAAAGGATGAGGTTGATATTGATTAGCCTACTAGAGATATAGGTGGTGATATTTAATTGGATTATGTGCCCCCACCTATTATGGAGCAAGATCCAGAGTCACATAGACCATTCACAAGACTATGGGTAGTGTATGGCAGCTTGAGGATACAAGTCTGCCAAGCGAGGACCACATCAAGGGAACAAGCATAGAGGACTCCAACCGAGTTTGAGAGACTAGAGAGAGAGGTGACATGACTACAGACATAGAGGGATCACATAGAAGAAGAGCATTAGGTGACTCTTGTGTGGATGGAGGGGTTAGAGTTTATGATCAGATTCAGAGGATCACAATCATGATCATGATAACACATAATCATCTCCCGACATCTGACTATTGATGCAACATGAGTACTAGATCCTGAGGAATTTGGTAATCATAGTCCTCAGTGACATTGTATATTTTGATGACATGTACAAACAAAATTTTGATATATATAAGTATTTTGATGTTATATGTTTTGTTTTAATGTGTGAATGTTAATTGACAATGTGAGTAATTAAATAGCCTTTGTAAGATTATTTAATTAATGTCTGCATGATTTAACAAAACTTATGCGATCTAATTAAAAAATTGCTAGAGTTTCCTTTTAGATACAACATGAATATTAAGTATGTTACACACTTATGATTTTAAAGCTACATAACAAACAAGAGGAACTTGAATAGTATGAAACCTAAAGTAATTATAAAAATAAATTAAATAATCACTATAGTGTTCAAGACACACACATAATTGTTTGTCAAGAACATAGGAGTGGAAAGAATATAGGAGCTCATCCGATAGCTCTAACAACACTTATTTATAACTCATACCATTCAAAGGGACTAGGTATAATAGTGGCATAGATGTGCAACATTAATAGGGTCCTTAAGAGGAGTGCCATCTCACTTTGTTAATGTATAAGCGCCAAATCCATTATTCGTATTGGTTACATAGGGTCCTAACCTATTAGGGCTAAATTTTCCTTTTTCAATGTAATTGATAGTAGTATTCCGTTGATTTTCTTATAAAACTAAATCACCCTTGATGAATTTTCGAGGGATAACACCAATATCATGTTTGTGTTGTAAATGTTTAGTGTAAGCTTGAAAATGCTCAAGAGTGTTGATGCATTTTTCATCAAGCGTTTCATGCCAATGTAATCATTGTTGCGTATGGGTGCCATTATCAACAAGACCTTAGAGATTAATCCACAATGTTGGGATTTCTAATTCCAAAGGTATGATAGCCTCGGAACCATAAACAAGGTTGAAAAGTGTATTTCCCATAGAAGAGAAAACACTTGTATGATAGGACTATAACGCATATTGAAATTGAGTGTGCCAATCTTTTTTATTGAGATTAACAATTTTCTTAAGGATTTTCTTTAGGATTTTATTAGTTCTTTCAGCTTGGCCATTGAATTGTGGGTAGTAAGGTGTTGAAAAGCGATGTTAAATATGGAAGGTCTCTAGGAACTTCTTCACATCATAATTTTTAAATGGTGTTCCATTATCTGAAACCGATGTGGAAGGAATTCCAAAGTGAGCAATGATGTGTTCCAATAATAAATGACATATCACATAACTAATTGTGGACCAAATAGGAATAGCTTCTACCCATTTGGTGAAATAATCAATTGCAGTGATAATATACATATGTCCAGTGGAAGAAGGTGCTGAAATTTTTCCAATTAGATCTAGTCCCCACACAGAGAACAACCAAATAAGGATATAGTCACGAAGCTCAGAATCAATAGAATGAATCAAATTACTATGTTCTTGGCATTTGTGGCATCGCTTAACATATGCATAACAATATTTTTCCATATTTTTCAAATAGTAACCCATACGAAGGAGTTTTTTCACTAAGGTTTTTCTTCCAAAATGACCTCCACAAGTGCTAGAATGGGCTTGTTCAAGGGTAATATGAGTTTCAGAATCCTTGAGACATCATAAAAAAATTCCATCAAAGGAACTTCTATACAACATATCAACAAGGATTATGTACTTAGCGGCTAGCCTTTTAAGGTGAATGCGGGTGTTTCTGGTGGTAGGTTCGAGAATGGTACCATCTTTTAAATAGTTATATATGGTGTCATACCAGTCACACAAACTACCTAGGAATTTAAGGAGGACATCACCAGATTTATTACTTATGGAAGGTTGCTTGATTGGATGAATGGTAAACATGATGTTTTCAGAAGGATTTGAGGGGGATATGAGAGAAGTCGTACTAGCCATTCCATACACTTGTCGATTATCTTTTTGAGGGATGTTATCAATGGTGAATGATTCAAATTTTTCTAACAATGTCAATACAAGATCCTTATATTACAATAATTTATCATGTTTAGTTTGATAGAGACCATTGATTTGTTTGATTACTAATTGTGAGTCACCAAAGATCTTAATATTTATAACTCCCATGACTAAAGCAACATGTAATCCAATAATTAATGCTTCATACTCAGCTGTGTTATTTGTACATAGGAAATTTAAGCGATACAAAAAGGGAATAGGCTTGCCTATGATCAAAATTAATATAACTCCAGCACCAGAGCCTGTTTGACACTTGGATCCATCAAACTACAATTCCCATGTAGGAGGATCTATGGTTAACACACTATCATCAAGAAAAGAGTCATCACTGGGGAGGGCTAAAGGAGAAGGAGCATCAACTAAGTGGTTAGTTAAGGCTTGGCCTTTGATTGCTTTTTGGGAAAAAAATGTAAGGTCAAACTCAGTCAACAACACTACCCATTTAGCAAGACGTCCTAAAAGGTATATTTTATTGAAGAGATACTTGAGAATCAAATTTTGTCATCACTTATATATCTACATTTAGTAAATCATGTCACAACTTACTAGTAGCGAATAGAAGAGGCAAACATTATTTTTCAATTTTTGTGTAATGTGCTTCAATATCTATGAGAGTTCGACTAATGTAATAGATAGGATTCTCTTTTCCATTATTGTCTTGTTGGGCCAATGATGCATGAAGAGCATGGGCAAAAGCAACGATGTACAGGAATGAATGTGTTTTTTTGTATAGCGGGTTTTAAAATAGGTGGAGTTGTAAGATATTCATTCAAACTCTTGAAGGCATGTTTTCAATTGTTATTCCAATAAAAATTAACATCCTTTTTGAGGAGGTGTTTAAAAGGCAATGTTCGATCAACTAAAGTAGTGAAAAAATGATGGATGACTTGAATCCTCCTTTGTAATGTGTTTAACTAGGAAATGTTGCCAGGAGGTGGCATGATAATTATAGCATCAATTTTCTTCATATCCACCCTCAATGCCTCTCTGATATATGATTAAACCTAAAAGTTTACCATTATGATCTACTCCAAAGACACTTGTTTAGATTTAAGCATATGTTATACTTATGCATTCACTCAAAGATTTGTTGAGGAGCACTCACATTATCTTGTTAGGTTAGGGATTTCGCAAGAATGTCATCAACATAATCTTCCATGATTTTATGTATATAATGTTCAATAAACCAGATACTAAGAGGGGGGGGGGGGTGAATCAGTATCAACTAAAACTTATTGAACAAATACCTTTAATTACCTTGTACAAAAATACAATTAAGAGGAAAATAGAATATAAATTCCAACACACAAAAATACCAAATTTTACATAGAAAACCTAGTGAGGGAAAAAGTTATATTAATTTCGATAACAAAGAGGATCACTTCCAGATACAAAAAGCTCACTAATTGCATGGACTTACTATCCAAAATGGAGGCTCACTACCTACATAAATAAGTAAACAAAAATGGCTAGCTGAAAGAGTTGAACTAAGGAGTTACACCACATGTGTTGATTTAGCTCCTTTCATGCTCATAGTTTTCACTCGCATGACAACAGATTAATCTTCAACCATATATTCGCACACTTCACTAATACACATATACATACACACGTATTCTTCTCTTCACGTTCACATCCTTTTACTTCACCACTTCACATGTCTTAACTATCTTTCGTATATACCTGATATGTCTGAATGCATTAGTTAGGTCGACCTAATTGATGCCAATCATATTTCAAAATGGTAACTTGTCAGCTTCATATTCATTCATGTCATGTAGCATCATGTTGGTTGGGACCAACACTAGGTCACACTTATAATCCATAATTCATGGTTGGCTATACTGAATATTAGGTTGACCATGATTAACTTAATACCAAAATATAATTCACACAAAAAAATGATGCGAACACATTGCCCAAAAATATGAACATCTGAAAGTACATCTATACACACTTCCAACCATTATAATCCTTTTCCCAAAACCATTGATCATACTGATTACTAGAGGAAATATGCAAAGCAAAATACTAGAGATTCTAAATCAAATACTGGATAGGATAAGCATGATCTGCACATCAGTACAAGGTACTGAACCAACATGGTGACATGAATGAAAATATATGACATACTTCCAACAATCTCCCCCTTTGTCATTGATGGCAACATGTGCAAAAATTCCCATTCAAAATTCTCCAAAAAAAAAAATTATCTTCCAAAAAATTTCCCTTTTTCTAAAACTCTCCCCCTTTGACATTAATGGAAAAGGGTTCCAACAAGATGAAAACATTGTGACATCCAATATTTTGAAAATTTTCATTCAAAATAAAAAATTCAAAACTTTTAGGCATCCAATTTCTCAAATTAGAAAGATAGTTTTCACTTGAAATACCTTTTTGTACCTTTCTTTGATCACAGGATGCAATTTCTTCCACTCTAGTACTGTAAAATCCATTCTTGTACACACACTTTCCAATACAGCCAACAGTGTGAAGGAGGATGAACAATCTATGCATGAACATTTTTTCTCATAGTCTTCTGCATTAGAGAGTATTCCAGAAAGATGGTCTAACTAGACCTCAACAATCTCCTTAAGAAGCTAGAAGCTCTTCACTACATCAGCCCTTTTCCTCTGCACAATGATCATCTCAGCTTGAAGTTCACCAACTCTCAGCCTTTTCTTTCCTTCTTTGTCTTCAAAAATATCAAACTTCTTTCCAATTTTGTTCACTTCAGATTCTATTGCTTCAATTATTCTTCAAAAATTATGAACTACAGCAGGCCACTAAAGACAATACTTGTATATGTATGACATTTATTTTATGCAATTCTTTGTCTCCATGATTAGTTCAGATAACCTCTACTTTTCTTTAGAACATATCTTTTCAAATAGACCTTCCAATGTACGTCCTCTCGGACCTTCAAGCAACATTCTTTCTTCAACTATTTCAACTATATTTTCAAGTAAGGAATCAAAAATAGTAGAAACATCAATACCTTTACAAAGTAGATATTCAACTAAAGCATTATCAATTTTAAGTCTATCAATGGGTGAGGTCATACTCCACACATCACCAATTTTATTGATTTTCCCTATTATCAACATAGACTGGATGCCTTCTGGATCAGAAGATTTTGATCCAGTCAAAGATTCTTCTTCTTCTTTCTTTTCTTCAAGGATAACAACGACATTTTCGGAGAGAGGTTTTTTTTTATTCATTTGTAGGGGAGAATCACTAGTGACTGCTTCCAATTATTTTGTCCTAGAGGAAGAACCTTCCTCAAACAGACTCAACCTAGTTTCACCAGAGCTCATTACATTTTGAAAGGATAAGAAATTTTTTTTACACGTTCTTGCTTTATCCTCTAACCTTTCCAAGTGCCTATATATCTGTCTTGCAATGGGAATCCCAAATTTCCACTCAAAATCTTTCTTTACTGGTAGTGATTTCATAAAATAAAGTACCAAAAATGTAAGCAAGGATGTAAAATGGAATGGGTATCCTTCTCCTAGTGAAATTCAAATGTTCTCAGTAATATTTTCGAGAATGAGCTTACATAGATCAAATTGTATGTTCTCTTTTACCATTTTATGTGCCAAATATACTGCAATGGCCGAAGTAGAGCTTTCTCAATTTCTGAAATAGATTTTATAGGAAATGTCATATGTAACATACCTAACAAAGTAATCACCAATAGTGTCAATCAACAATGCTTGGGGATCTTTTTCAACTCCCATCATTTCCTCCACTTCCTTGGATTTTATAGTTTTCCATCTAGGAAGTTCTCTAACACTACACAGTCTAGTAACCGCTTCGATTTCTTCCTTCAAAATAGGATAGGGTTTGCCCAATGCAATGCTTCCATCCTTGAATTTTCTCAAAAGGAAAAAGATATAATATTTTTCAAAAAACCAAGGGAATTCTCCCCATACATCCAAACGTAGGGTTTATATGTTTCGTAAATCTCTCAGTTCCAACCCTAATTCCAACTTCTTTATTTTTTGATGATCAAATTCATCCATCTCAACTCCTTTCAACTTCAGATCGATATTCTTACTCGATCCTCTTTTATAGATTTCCATTATAGCTCTGAAAATTTAAGAAGAAAATTCTTTTGTTACCGTCTTTTGCAGCCACGAGATAGGGAAACTTTTGTCACCTATTTCAAATATACTTAATGATTTCTTCGAAGGTCTTCAAATCACTTCAAATTTTTTTGAAGAGAGATCCAATTTCTCTACAAATCCTTCGAATGAATTTGATGATCAAAACTATTTGTGAAATTTCCTTCATACTCCATCATTTTACTTTAACTTACATTAATTGCAAAAAGCTGACAAAGTTCTCTTCCATTTATACTGACAAACCCTAATTTGCTCTGTAAAGTAACATGCTCACTCCTTTTCTTCTAGTTTCTTTTGCATCACTTTTTTCATGTCATTCCTGACAACATGTCCATGTTCCAACACCTGACACACTGTATTTTTGAGGGTTTAATTGATTTTATGACAAAGCTCCCCCTAAGACGATGCTAGGTCTAATTCCCAGAGGATTCATCTACATCGGATAAGGGTACAAATACATCAATAGTCTCTGATCCTTCTTTCATTTTCCATATTTTTCTCATTTCCTTCTTAACCTCTTCCTTATCAATATTTTCCATCGGTTTATTATCTTCCACAAGAGCAGACTGCTTCTCCTTTCTACTTTTGCATACCTTTGAGATATGTGCTAGTTTCTTGCAATAGTAACAGACTATATTTCTCTAACTTTCTTGATTTCCATTTGTCCCAGTTCTGCATTGATTCGCTTTATGTCCAAACATGTTGCAGGTATAGAAATATCCATTAAATGATTGATTCATCATCATCTTCATTAAAGATCTGCACTTAGTAGCTTTATGTCCTATCTGTTTGCATGTATAACATTGTCTAGAGAAGGGACCAAAAAATGGATTCAACCTACTCCTACACTCAATTGCCTTATGACCAGATTTATTAGATGAAAAGAAAACTCCATTGAATGAAGAGTACCTTTGTGCATTTGGTTGTCTGATAGGTGGTTTCCTTCCAGAGTATCCTTTTTGCTTATCTTTGTCTTGAGTCTTTTGATTGATTATTGGATTTAAGCTCTGCATTATTTCTTTAGCTTCATTACCTAGGCCACTTTTGTCTTTAGAAGGTTTTTGTCCTTCTATTAATTCATCAAGCCTTGTGGAGCTTGTCTTTAAGTCCTCTTCATATAATTTTGCTTTCTCAAGTTCTAGTTTTAGATTCATCATTTCTTGTTCAAGCCTACAACAAGCAACAACTTTTCTTTTATTACAGTTTTCAAGAATTCTTCAACTTTCTTCTTTTCATCTATCTTCAACTTAAGTTTGGTATTCTCATCATTTACTTCTTTGAATTCCTCACTTCTCTATACCTTTCCTTGAATCTCTTTAACTACTCTTATAATTTCCACATACATTCATTTGCTTCATCAAGATTCTCCTCTAGGTCTCTGTTTTCAATTTCAGCCTTGTCAAGATCTTCAAGGGTTGTCTAGAGTTCTTCTTTATCCATTTGGTCAATCAGTTGGATCTCCTCAAGATGTTAGACTTCTCCAGAGGAACCGAAGCTCTGATACCAATTGTTAAATAAACCAGATACTAAGAGGGGGTGTGAATCAGTATCGACTAAAGCTTATTGAACAAATACCTTTAATTACCCTGCAACAAAAGATAAAATATACATTCCAAGACACAAGAACACCAAATTTTACCTGGAAAACCGAGTGAGGGAAAAACAATAGTGAGGATTAACTCACAATATATATATTTATATCAAAACCATTAACAAAGAGGCTCACCGCCAGATACAAATATCTCACTTCTTACAAGTACTTATTGTCCAAAATGGAGGCTCACTACTTGCAAAAATAAGTAAACAAAAATGGCTAACCACTAGAGTTGAAATGAGGAGTTACACCACATGTGCATATTTAGATCCTTTGATGCTCAGAGTTTTCACTCACATGACAACAGATTAATATTCAATCATTTTTTCACACACTTCCATCATATGCATATACAAACACACTTCTTCTTCTCTTCACATTCACATCCTTTTTGTTCACCACTTAATATGTCTTAACTATCTTTCATATATACCTGATATGTCTGAATGAATTAATCAGGTCAGCCTAATTGATGCAAATCATATTTAAAAATGGTAACTTAAGGCTTCATATTCATTCATGTCATACAACATCGTGTATGTTGACACCAAGACTAGGTCACACTTATAATCCATAATTCGTGTTTGGCTATATTGAATATTAGGTCAGCCATGATTAACTTAATACGAAAATGTAATTCACACAAAAAACCGATGCCAACACATCACCCAAACATATGAACATCTGAAAGTACTTATATACATGCTTCCAACCATTATAAGCCTTTTCCCAAAACCTTTGATCATACTGATTATCGAAGGAAATATGTGCACCGAAATACCAGAGATACCAGATCAAATACTGGATAGGATAAGTGTGATTTGCACACTGGTACAAGGTATCGGACCAACATGGTGACAACAATGAAAATATATGACATACATCCAACATATAATCATGAAATGTTAATCTCATTTCTCGTTGATAAGTAGTGCCTACATTCTTTAATCCAAAAGACATCATAACCCAACAAAATGTTTCCCAAGTGGATGTAAAGACCGTCTTGTATCAATCTTATGGGTTGATGAAGATTTGATTATATCCAGAGAATCCATCCATAAAGGACAACAACACATGTCCAATAATTGAATCCACGATCATGTCAATGTTAGGAAGAGGAAAACCATCCTTTAAAGAGGATTTTTTCAAGTCTCAAAAATTTGTACATATCCTAACACAATTATCAGGTTTAGCAACTATGGCAATGTTTGATATCCAAGGAGAATAATTGATACGTTGAATGAAACCTATGTCAAGGATTTTTTCAAGTTTTCCTTTCACATGAAAGGCTATCTTAGGGATCATCCTTAGTATGTTTTGAAGAATGAGCTTAGCATTCTCAGCAAGAACAATGTTGCGAGTGACAATCTTTGGATCTATTCCTGGCATATTCGAATATTTCCATGTGAATATTCAGGAAAAGCATGAAGCAAGGTTGAAAGATCCTCTTGTTCTTCATCATCAAGGCACTTCCCAATTTTAATGATTTTTTCTTTATCATCTATGTCCATTGGCATATCAATGGTAGCTCCCAAGGAGAGTTCATTTGACTTGGGAAATTTCGGATCATATGGTTTCATGCTTGTGGGAGTTTCATTAATGTCAATAACGTTGAGCTCATAACCTATCATAGCACAAGAGGAATTTATCTTGGAGATAGAAGTCTTATTCAAAGCACCTAACAATTGTTTTAAAGCTTCATCATCATTAACGTAGTCAAACGGTGGGGAATCCATATCAAGGAATCCAGGATGCTTGATCATGAGATTGATTCTTGGTGCACATGTGATAGTGTTGATGTTGAGTGATGGTCATTGATTTTCTTTTGTAGTTTTAGAAAAGGAAAAAACTAAACCAATCTTAGTCTCATGTGTATTAAGTTCAATGGGAACTCGAATGCCTTATTCATTCTTACCGCATCCTTTACCATTATATCCTAGTTGTTTCACAACATCATAACCTCATGCATAAATTTGTTCCATTTCCTATGGGTTGGGGGGTTGTTTGTAATATATCTCATCAAAATAAATTGTATACATTGCATTTTATTCCCAAGGAGATGAGGTAGAGGTGTGGGGGGGTTTTCTTCATTCTGGGTGGAGAGGATTGTTGGTTGTTCTTGTTTTTCATCCTCTTTTTGGGTGATTATGCACTCACCCATAAATGAAGGTGTGAATTCTAATGATACCCAATTGTCACCAAGTAAGATAGAATTTGATTCTTATTTTGGTTGATTCTTTGCCAGAGGTGCTACTTGGTGGTGGTAATTAATGTGTTGAGAGGACTATTGGTTCCTTTTTCAAGTTGCAAGCAAATTTCAGGCTCGGGCTCCATGTCAATTTGATAAACTTTGTTATTATAGACATATTTGATTTTTTGATGAAGGGTCGAGGATATCGTATGCATCTCAAGGATCCATGGTCTTCCCAAGGGGATATCATAGGAAAATTCATAGGGCATGACATGAATAGGAGTTTGTAGCATAATCATTCTAACATTAGTAGGTAAAGTAATGACACCAAGAGGTTGCTTTGAAACATTGTCAAATCCTTTAATGGATAATGAATCAGATTCGATTTATGATTTATCAACACATAACCTATCAAAAATATTTGCACTCCACACATTAAGGGTAGAGCCACTGTCAACGAGGGTCTATTTGATTCCTACCTGATTATATCGGGATATTATCATAAATGTTTCATTTTTATTTCTTAATTCTAATGGAGGGAGCTCATGTTAGTAGAAGGTAATGTCTACATTGAATGTATTCATTTCTTGTATTAAAGCTGCCACATTATTAAAATTTGTACCAGGAGGGGCCACAATTTGTTGGAATGTCATTTGAAGTAGCTAGGGGAGTTTTGAAGAAGACCCCAAAGGAATATCTTGGTGGGAGTATTCTTAAGTTGTTCAATGAGATCGTACTCCCTAAGTTGTGAGTTTAAACAAGGGGTCACATGTAAGATGGGGTTGGGTAATGGTAAGGGTGTTGAGGTGGCTTTTAGTGGTTGTGGGTTATTTCAAGTGTAATGAGTGTGGGAAACAACATTGTGCTAGGATGGGTGAAGGGTAAATTCAGGTATGGATGGAGTTTGAGGTTTATGGGAAGGTGGGTAGAGAAAAAGTTGAGGTTGAGTTACATTGACATATTTTGTTTGAGGTTTCTCACAAAAAACATTAGTGGATGAGTTAGGTGAGATAATGTCTCGAAGAGCTTCATCTAACATACACATATCATCATAGCTAAAAGGTTTGGGAGATAGGTTATTGATGGTTGGTTTGGGTTTGTCATCACAAACCTTAGTGGGTGAACTTAGTGAGAGGAAGCCTTGTAGATATTCATCTAACTTATCCAATTCATCACTACTAAAAGGTTTAGATTATATGGTTTTACTATAGTGAAGAAGTGTGTACATTGTTTCATGTGATGTTTTAAAGGTTTTGTCTACATGTTTTAATGAATTTTATTTAAATGAACTAGGAACTAATGTTAAAATTGAAACTTGTAAAGATCTAATGCTATTCATAAATGCCTTCAAAGTGAAAGATACTTATGATAATTGTATATGTGAATATGTGGAATCTATAAACAAGTTAAACAACACACCAATGAAACATTGTATTAAAGAAATCTAATTTAAAACTAAATAAAGCTTCAAACCTAGCAGAATCTTCAAAGCCATCTCATTGTCCTCTATCTCCAAGGATTTGTTTTAAGCTTCTTGCTCTCAGATTGTATAAGCAAAAGCTCAACAAAATTACAACCTAGAGAACATTGAGATGAGATGCAAGATACATTCTTATGCTAAATGATGTGAGATATTTGAAACTATGATAATGAAACTAAGAACAAATTATGCAAACTATTCTACCATGATTATTTATGCTAAGATAATGAACACTAAGATGCTATGCTATGATTATGAAACTAAGATATTAAAATTTTAAATGCTTGATTATTCAACTATAATGCTTATGTTATGCAAATAGTTCCTAGGATTTTCAAAGAGCCAAGAGGTCTTATTTATAGATTTTCAGAGGCAAAAGATTAGTTGACAAATATCAACGGTTGAGATTTAGTCTAGTAAGATGAACAATGGGAGATGAAGAAGTTGGAAGAAAAGATGGAAAATAGAAAGAAAGCAGGAAGATATTTCCTTCCCATAAAAACCTTTTCACTCAAAAATGGAGACAACTTGCCATTTGTCAAGTTTAGTTATGAGTTAGTTTTAGTGGTTGAAGATAATTAAATAATAAAATTATTTAATTTCCTATGACATGTAGATTTGGAAGCTTCTAATTAAATACTAAAAATATTTAATTATAAGTGGGATGTGGATAAGAAGTTTATAATTAAATATTTAAAATATTTAATTATATGTGACATGGCCTTTTAGAAGATTTAAAGATGGTTTTATGATTTTGGAAAGAAGAATATTTACTTTATTTGAAATAAAGCAATGTGATAATTAAATTAAATAAATTGTAGAATTTATTTAATTAATTAAGAAGAAATGGAAAAGATGATTTTGAAAAAAGAAGAATATTTACTTTATTTGAATTAAAAATTCGAATCAAAGCAATGTGATAATTAAAATAAATTGTAAAAATTATTTAATTAATTAAGAAGAAATGGAAAAGATGATTTTGAAAAAAGAAGAATATTTACTTTATTTGAATTAAATAGTCAAACTAAAGCAATGCGATAATTAAATTAAATAATTGTAAAAATTATTTAATTAATTAAGAGGAAATGAAAAATATGATTTTGAAAAAAGAAGAATATTTACATTATTTGAAATAAAGCAATGTCATAATTAAATTAAATAAATTGTAAAATTCATTTAATTAATTAAGAAGAAATGGAAAAGTGATTAAATTAAATAAGTAACTAAACTTGTTTAATTAGGATAGAGGAATGTAGAAAATGAATGATATAAATAAATTATTCAAATTCATTTATATGTAGATTGAATTTACAATGTTAATTAAATAACTTGTATTTAATTAATTACCACACTTATTATAATGTGACCATTTTTAGGTGTATACAATAATTATAACCATATAAAACAAAAAATCTGAATGTAAATGGAGAGGCAACTGGAGCAAAAAAAAAATCATAAATTGGCAACTAAATGCACAAATTACCGATGCAAACTGAGCACTAGGACTAAGTTGCCCAAGGTGGCGAATTAGTTTTTTATTTTTCTAATGAAAAATGATGTATTCAGGACTGTAAAGTGCATATCTAAAGTGTATATGCAGAATTTATCTATCATGAAAGGAAAGAAGATGCAAAAATGAACTTTTCACTAATGCAAAGTATGAAACCTTGGGATGCAAATGTAAACAATGCAACAAGCAATGCAAGATTAATAGAAAAGGTTACTAGGATGCAAATGTAGGCTAGATCAGAAGTAAGATGTGTCTAAATGCAGGTTCACCAAAATGAACCACAAATTTTATGGGTAAAAGGAGGGTTCCCCAAGGCTATCTAGCATTTTCACCTAGAAGGAAGGGGGTCTCTTTTACACACCTAAAACTTGGGGTTTCATTCAATATTAGGGTTTGAATGTGATTTAAGTGCCTATATAGAGTATTCAAAATGCAATAATTTGATAAATGAAACTAACTATTGAATACAAGCTAATGAAATCTAAATTCCTTGAAAACACGTGATGTTATGCAAAAATGATAGAATAAAGACTATAAAAGGCAAGATAACATAACAGTTAAAATAAGTGCACTTGGAAACTGATAAGGACTAAAGTGGAGATTGCAGAAGCCTTTAAAAATATGGAAATTTTGATTTTTATGCCAACTAGGACACTTATGCCAGACTGGGTGACTTAGTCCCACTTCTTGCAAAATTCTCTAGGCTCTGTTCCAACCAATTGGGTGCCCAAATTTCCAAAAATTCTTGAAAAATGCATGCAGTGGGACTAAGTCACCAATAGTGGTGACTTAGTCCATTTCAACTTTTCGGGAAATCTGAAAGTGGAATCAAAAGCCTATAATTTGCAATCTATTTTCCCATTAAAGTGTGGGTCCGAATTTGCTAAATCACCTAAAAAAACAATAAGATTGGTTTGTAATGTGGGGTTTTCCTTGGTCAAACCCCTAGTTGGTATTTAAACTTTGAAGGAGATCAAAAATTTGCATAAACCCTAGCCCTAAGTGTCTCTAGAACTAGGAAAATTTGAAGTAAGGCAAAACCCTATTCTAATGTGCTAGAATACAATGTGTAAATGGGACTTGAATCATTCAAGACTTCAATCGAAGAAACCCTACAACATTACAAATGAATGCAAATAGAATGGAAGCCTCAAATATGAAGATAAAGAGAAAATGGAAGATGGAATCACTTTGAAAAAAGTCTTTAGGTTTGATTTGATGGCTAGTTGCATGTCCTCAAGCTAGATTTCTCCATGATTCTCCATATAAATCCATGATCAATCCTTTGCAATATCAGATCTTGAGTGAGAAGTAAGCTTGAAGACTAGCAAAAACCCTAGTTTGTTGCACTAAGATTCAACTTTGCTATAGAAAGAGAAATGAATATTCTTTTGGAAGATGTTCAACACTCGATTCTTGAGTTTTCTTGTGAAAAATTACTAAAGGATCTTGAAAAATGACCTAAAAACATGTATTTATAAGCAAAAACCCCTAATTATCAGTTATTTTGACCTAAGAGGTCGACACCCATCGAAATTTTTTAAGAAGTTGAAGATTTTCTTGCTCAAAAATGCAAATAACCCTAAAAGGGACTAAGTAGCCACCTCAAGCAACTTAGTCCCAACAAGGGTTTTTGAGTTGGGATTTATGATATTTGAGTAATTTTGATGTTGTTTGTGAGGACTTGTGTGATTTCTTAGGTGAAACAGGCCTCAAAGTCAAAGATAACAAGTCTTAGTGGACTATAAATGTTGGTTTAGGAGGGTGATTGATGCAAGGGTCTCTAAAGTAGGACCAAATTAGGCACAAAATTGTCTTTTTCTTCAAAGGTATACAATTTTTGGAAACACAGTTTGATTTAATTATTCAAATTTTTGGAGGGAAAGTGTCGTAATTAAATTATTGTGATTTAATAATTCAATTAACTTTAGGGGAGTGAAGTGATTTAGTAATGTATTTGAATAATTGATGTTATCTAATTAATTAGGATAAATAATGTGAGATTAGGACTTTACTAAATAAATGTAATTTATTTAATTGGTTGAAATTATGAAAAAGTGAAATAATTAAATAATCTCATTTTATTCAATTAATAGCCTAAAAAAGGGTTTTCATGGAATTGATGTGAAATATAGTGATGTTTGATGATAATGATGTTGATGATATGAAAATATCATTTATGGTGTGTGATAGGGGTTTTTTCAATTTTACATGTCTACAATTAGAGATTAATAGGCCCCTTAAATTCAAATCCAAGCCTTATTTATTGCATTTTCTGAAGGATAAATCCTGACACTCATTAATAATTTTTAACAACACTTAATTTGTAAAGGTTTGAGTCCTAGGATAGTGACCTAGGACCCATTTTCCACCAATAAAATGTGTCCTTGCTAGGTCATATGACCCCCTTTTCGCATGTTATTTCATATTCCCAAAACTTTTCTTAGTTTCAAGTGTGCTAGGACGCATTCACCCTATGGAAAATGTGTCCTCCTTAACTTAGGACACCCCTTTCTGAACATATTCATGGTGAGGTTTTAATTATTTTAAATCCTAGATCTGATGTCAGCTTGTGTTATTTGAATTTCAATATTAAATCTTAAGTTAATAATAAATATAAGGTTATTTTACATAGTTTCATAGAAGCAATCCTAGTGAGTCGGTAATCAATCAAGGGTACATTCACAAGAGCACTATAGAGCATTCAATAGGGCATTCAAGGGTAGATTATTGAAGCTTTATTGCAACAATCAAAGATCAAATCATCATGTCAAAGGATCAGTGCATCATGCATGTAGTTGAGCTTGTGTGTTGATGTAGCATTAAGGATCCAAGTCAAGCATTGTTTCACATTCAAATTCAAGATCAAGAACTTCATTCCTTATAACAAGTTTTTTTAATATACCGAATATTGAGAGTGGGTGTGAATCATTATTTTGTTGGCCAGATTAATTATTAACCCTCGAACTGTCAATCCACATCTAAATCGAATAACGAACCAAAACATAAAAAATATCATAATAGATTGACACTAGGATTTTTACATGGAAAACCTAAAATGAGAAAAACCATACTGAGTATTAGCTCACAATATATTATAACCAATTATAATATATTACATGGCTCACTACTAGGACTCACTATCCTTCAAAATGCTCATAGCCTGAATACAAAATGTGGCTTGATGCGAAGATACAAAAGATGTGACTCACTACCAAAATGAACTAAAAAAGTGCACCTACAAAGTGTTGAAAGCAGTTTCGATTATGCTCTAAAAATATCAAAAAAATTCTCTAGTTGTCAATGTACAAACACTATCAGTAACTTTGCACTATTACACTTGCCACGTTACTTTCAAATCATCTCTTCTTACTTTCAACAGTTTGACTCAAAATATAAAAGTCTTGTCATCTTAATACAAAATTCCTTTCGACACATAGAATAAAATGTGTTAACCAAGTGCTACATTGGATCATACCTAAAAAGGAACACAAAAAAGATAAACATTTTCAGTCAAAAGAACACAAAATTTTTTTCATCAATAAAGTTCAACCAGATCACAAAAACATGTTGAAAACTCATTTATACTTGTAAGTGATATTCTTGATCAACATATCAAAGACTCATTAAATTCCCTTTTACTGCAAAGATTTTCGGATCAAGATACTAGATTAGTATGCACACACTAATTACATAGTCAATTACCAACCAATGTTTGCATCAATGACAAAAAATTCAAATGGAACCTTCTTCATTCTTCCAACAATCGTCCCCTTTTTCATTGATGGCAACATGTGCCAAAAATGATACTTTCTTCAAAATAGAAATTATTCTCAACTCCCCTGAACATATGTACAAAAACATAAGAAATTATTTTATCCCCTCTTCTCTTCTTCTCCTCATCTCCTCTTCTCCTCTCGCCCTTTGACATAAAGGATAAAGGATGGGGAAAAATTTCAAATTCAGGAACTTGGGGCACCTTGTAACTCTTTGAGAATCACTTCCCATGCAAGCTTTAAATCATCCAAGACATCTTTTTCCATGGAAAGTGTTTTATGCAAAGATTCTATTTTTACTAGGAATTATTCTCCTTCTTCTAAAGTGGATGGGGTGAAGTTCATTTTCTCAAGTTTTTCTACATTCATCAGAGCATTTGATATAGTAACATGTTTGCACATGACCAAATTTCCAAGCTGGGAATACTGCCTCATAGCCTCTTCATTTTTCCTCTGCAAGATGAAAAACTTATATTGAAGATCTACAATAGAAACCCACCTATCATAGTTTCTATCATCGAAAATATTATAATCTCTAGAGACATCAACAAGTTGAGACTCAATTGAGTCCATTAGACCCTTGATACAGTGAGTGTCTTTTGGCCATTTCATGTAGTACACAAATAGAAACTAAGATTCGTCATCAAATTCTCTCACCTCTTTCAAAGTTTCCACCACTTTTTTATGTGCAATATTGCACTTATCTTATAGAAATAGTAATATTTTCTCTAGAAAATTCAACTCTACTTCTCTTGTGGTATGCATCTTAAGATTGGATGTTTACTCTTTAACAAAATCAACAATAAGCCTCAAATTTTCAATCAGAGCTAAAGAGTTGTCTAGAGTAATAGTGAGGGTTGTCTCTTATAGATATTTGATATATTGAGTATGAATACAAGTTTCTTTCAATCATTTTCATCCTAATAGGCGATCAAGTGATCTAAGCCCTTTGTGAGAGAATTCATAATAGAAAATTGAGTTCACAAGAGCATTCAAGCATTCACAAGGGAATTCAAGTTTCTTCAAAGGTAGATTATTCATCATTTGTTGTAGCAATTCAAGATCCATTAAGCATATCAAGTATCAAGCATGTTAGTGAGCTATTTTTTTAATGTAGCATTTAAGATCCAAGACCAAGAATTGTTCTATTCCTATTGTCAAAGATCAAGATCTACATGTTTCATGGCTATTTCATGTTGAGTTGTATATTTACAAGATATAATCTTTCAATGTATAATTTTTCATGTTTCATATCCTATGTTTCATGTTTCATTGTTCATCATTTGGTTTAATTACCTAAATGGGGTTTGACCAAGGCAAACCCCCATTCCCTAACAATCATCATTTTCTCTCTTTATTTGTGTGATTATAGATCTAGGTGTCTTGGGGCTTGAAATATGATTGAAGATAAGGTTACAATATTGTTGGAGTTGTCTCTCCATTTTCAAGGTCATAATCTTCACAAAAAGTCACTAATAGCCCCAAAAATTAGGGTTTCAGAATCAGGAACCTAGAGGAGAAAATTAAAAAAACTGAGAAGAGAAAATCTAGACTTTGAATTTCTAGAAAATACAAAGTAGACTCATTCACCCACAGTGGTGAATGAGTCCCACTTTAGGTTTTTTTAGAGATCTTAATAGATTTGGATACCTATTTGGCTGAAACTTGATCTTGTGTAGAGACCCAAATCTGGGACTGATCCACACAAAATGGCGAATGAGTCCCACTAGGTTTAAAATTAAACATTTTTAGGATTTTAGAGCCCCATTCCATCTCAAACAAGTTTCCAAGAGAACACTTTCATTTTATAGATTTATGTTTTGTTTCATTTGCATTTCTAGGTCATTTAGTTAAGCATTGCATCAAATTAGGTTTTGCATTTCATCTTAAATTTCTTTGTCTTTTATAATTCAAAAATTTGTGGTGAACCCCTCTTCTAATCTAATTCATACTCTAGGATAGTTCTTTAGCAGATCTTTTACCATTATTCCACTCTTAGGTTGAGATCTCTAGGGCATCCTTGAATGTTAGTTGAAGAAAAGTGATGTTCTATGTCGAAAACCATACAAGATCCATTTTTTGACAAAAGAAGGGGATAAATTTATAAGAACAGTGTAATAAAGGGGGAATGCTATCATAATTATTATATGGTATATTACATTGTTAGCTTGGGTGTTTGGCAGTTAAATTGCTCGGCAACTGGTGCTTCCAACCACTCCTCACTACCTTGTATAAATGCTTTGCATTATATCAAATATACAATCAAGTCTTTATCCCCTTCAACAAGAAATTTTTTAAGTAATGTTCATAATCAAAAACCTATAATCAAGAAACATATGAAATATAAATATCCACTTGAAGGCTAGATAAAACACAACTTTCATGGATGTTTCCAAAAACAACCTAGGAAGAATACATTTATTTGATTCTTCGGAAATTATATGCTAATCATGATTGAAGGATATCCTAAAAATATTACCCCCAAGAAAAACAATGAAGTGGTAGTGATTATTATATGGTGGG
>CM021104.1:592864501-592885810 GCA_007115665.2 Sequoiadendron giganteum | reverse complement strand
TTTTCCAATTAGATCTAGTCCCCACACAGAGAACAACCAAATAAGGATATAGTCACGAAGCTCAGAATCAATAGAATGAATCAAATTACTATGTTCTTGGCATTTGTGGCATCGCTTAACATATGCATAACAATATTTTTCCATATTTTTCAAATAGTAACCCATACGAAGGAGTTTTTTCACTAAGGTTTTTCTTCCAAAATGACCTCCACAAGTGCTAGAATGGGCTTGTTCAAGGGTAATATGAGTTTCAGAATCCTTGAGACATCATAAAAAAATTCCATCAAAGGAACTTCTATACAACATATCAACAAGGATTATGTACTTAGCGGCTAGCCTTTTAAGGTGAATGCGGGTGTTTCTGGTGGTAGGTTCGAGAATGGTACCATCTTTTAAATAGTTATATATGGTGTCATACCAGTCACACAAACTACCTAGGAATTTAAGGAGGACATCACCAGATTTATTACTTATGGAAGGTTGCTTGATTGGATGAATGGTAAACATGATGTTTTCAGAAGGATTTGAGGGGGATATGAGAGAAGTCGTACTAGCCATTCCATACACTTGTCGATTATCTTTTTGAGGGATGTTATCAATGGTGAATGATTCAAATTTTTCTAACAATGTCAATACAAGATCCTTATATTACAATAATTTATCATGTTTAGTTTGATAGAGACCATTGATTTGTTTGATTACTAATTGTGAGTCACCAAAGATCTTAATATTTATAACTCCCATGACTAAAGCAACATGTAATCCAATAATTAATGCTTCATACTCAGCTGTGTTATTTGTACATAGGAAATTTAAGCGATACAAAAAGGGAATAGGCTTGCCTATGATCAAAATTAATATAACTCCAGCACCAGAGCCTGTTTGACACTTGGATCCATCAAACTACAATTCCCATGTAGGAGGATCTATGGTTAACACACTATCATCAAGAAAAGAGTCATCACTGGGGAGGGCTAAAGGAGAAGGAGCATCAACTAAGTGGTTAGTTAAGGCTTGGCCTTTGATTGCTTTTTGGGAAAAAAATGTAAGGTCAAACTCAGTCAACAACACTACCCATTTAGCAAGACGTCCTAAAAGGTATATTTTATTGAAGAGATACTTGAGAATCAAATTTTGTCATCACTTATATATCTACATTTAGTAAATCATGTCACAACTTACTAGTAGCGAATAGAAGAGGCAAACATTATTTTTCAATTTTTGTGTAATGTGCTTCAATATCTATGAGAGTTCGACTAATGTAATAGATAGGATTCTCTTTTCCATTATTGTCTTGTTGGGCCAATGATGCATGAAGAGCATGGGCAAAAGCAACGATGTACAGGAATGAATGTGTTTTTTTGTATAGCGGGTTTTAAAATAGGTGGAGTTGTAAGATATTCATTCAAACTCTTGAAGGCATGTTTTCAATTGTTATTCCAATAAAAATTAACATCCTTTTTGAGGAGGTGTTTAAAAGGCAATGTTCGATCAACTAAAGTAGTGAAAAAATGATGGATGACTTGAATCCTCCTTTGTAATGTGTTTAACTAGGAAATGTTGCCAGGAGGTGGCATGATAATTATAGCATCAATTTTCTTCATATCCACCCTCAATGCCTCTCTGATATATGATTAAACCTAAAAGTTTACCATTATGATCTACTCCAAAGACACTTGTTTAGATTTAAGCATATGTTATACTTATGCATTCACTCAAAGATTTGTTGAGGAGCACTCACATTATCTTGTTAGGTTAGGGATTTCGCAAGAATGTCATCAACATAATCTTCCATGATTTTATGTATATAATGTTCAATAAACCAGATACTAAGAGGGGGGGGGGGGTGAATCAGTATCAACTAAAACTTATTGAACAAATACCTTTAATTACCTTGTACAAAAATACAATTAAGAGGAAAATAGAATATAAATTCCAACACACAAAAATACCAAATTTTACATAGAAAACCTAGTGAGGGAAAAAGTTATATTAATTTCGATAACAAAGAGGATCACTTCCAGATACAAAAAGCTCACTAATTGCATGGACTTACTATCCAAAATGGAGGCTCACTACCTACATAAATAAGTAAACAAAAATGGCTAGCTGAAAGAGTTGAACTAAGGAGTTACACCACATGTGTTGATTTAGCTCCTTTCATGCTCATAGTTTTCACTCGCATGACAACAGATTAATCTTCAACCATATATTCGCACACTTCACTAATACACATATACATACACACGTATTCTTCTCTTCACGTTCACATCCTTTTACTTCACCACTTCACATGTCTTAACTATCTTTCGTATATACCTGATATGTCTGAATGCATTAGTTAGGTCGACCTAATTGATGCCAATCATATTTCAAAATGGTAACTTGTCAGCTTCATATTCATTCATGTCATGTAGCATCATGTTGGTTGGGACCAACACTAGGTCACACTTATAATCCATAATTCATGGTTGGCTATACTGAATATTAGGTTGACCATGATTAACTTAATACCAAAATATAATTCACACAAAAAAATGATGCGAACACATTGCCCAAAAATATGAACATCTGAAAGTACATCTATACACACTTCCAACCATTATAATCCTTTTCCCAAAACCATTGATCATACTGATTACTAGAGGAAATATGCAAAGCAAAATACTAGAGATTCTAAATCAAATACTGGATAGGATAAGCATGATCTGCACATCAGTACAAGGTACTGAACCAACATGGTGACATGAATGAAAATATATGACATACTTCCAACAATCTCCCCCTTTGTCATTGATGGCAACATGTGCAAAAATTCCCATTCAAAATTCTCCAAAAAAAAAAATTATCTTCCAAAAAATTTCCCTTTTTCTAAAACTCTCCCCCTTTGACATTAATGGAAAAGGGTTCCAACAAGATGAAAACATTGTGACATCCAATATTTTGAAAATTTTCATTCAAAATAAAAAATTCAAAACTTTTAGGCATCCAATTTCTCAAATTAGAAAGATAGTTTTCACTTGAAATACCTTTTTGTACCTTTCTTTGATCACAGGATGCAATTTCTTCCACTCTAGTACTGTAAAATCCATTCTTGTACACACACTTTCCAATACAGCCAACAGTGTGAAGGAGGATGAACAATCTATGCATGAACATTTTTTCTCATAGTCTTCTGCATTAGAGAGTATTCCAGAAAGATGGTCTAACTAGACCTCAACAATCTCCTTAAGAAGCTAGAAGCTCTTCACTACATCAGCCCTTTTCCTCTGCACAATGATCATCTCAGCTTGAAGTTCACCAACTCTCAGCCTTTTCTTTCCTTCTTTGTCTTCAAAAATATCAAACTTCTTTCCAATTTTGTTCACTTCAGATTCTATTGCTTCAATTATTCTTCAAAAATTATGAACTACAGCAGGCCACTAAAGACAATACTTGTATATGTATGACATTTATTTTATGCAATTCTTTGTCTCCATGATTAGTTCAGATAACCTCTACTTTTCTTTAGAACATATCTTTTCAAATAGACCTTCCAATGTACGTCCTCTCGGACCTTCAAGCAACATTCTTTCTTCAACTATTTCAACTATATTTTCAAGTAAGGAATCAAAAATAGTAGAAACATCAATACCTTTACAAAGTAGATATTCAACTAAAGCATTATCAATTTTAAGTCTATCAATGGGTGAGGTCATACTCCACACATCACCAATTTTATTGATTTTCCCTATTATCAACATAGACTGGATGCCTTCTGGATCAGAAGATTTTGATCCAGTCAAAGATTCTTCTTCTTCTTTCTTTTCTTCAAGGATAACAACGACATTTTCGGAGAGAGGTTTTTTTTTATTCATTTGTAGGGGAGAATCACTAGTGACTGCTTCCAATTATTTTGTCCTAGAGGAAGAACCTTCCTCAAACAGACTCAACCTAGTTTCACCAGAGCTCATTACATTTTGAAAGGATAAGAAATTTTTTTTACACGTTCTTGCTTTATCCTCTAACCTTTCCAAGTGCCTATATATCTGTCTTGCAATGGGAATCCCAAATTTCCACTCAAAATCTTTCTTTACTGGTAGTGATTTCATAAAATAAAGTACCAAAAATGTAAGCAAGGATGTAAAATGGAATGGGTATCCTTCTCCTAGTGAAATTCAAATGTTCTCAGTAATATTTTCGAGAATGAGCTTACATAGATCAAATTGTATGTTCTCTTTTACCATTTTATGTGCCAAATATACTGCAATGGCCGAAGTAGAGCTTTCTCAATTTCTGAAATAGATTTTATAGGAAATGTCATATGTAACATACCTAACAAAGTAATCACCAATAGTGTCAATCAACAATGCTTGGGGATCTTTTTCAACTCCCATCATTTCCTCCACTTCCTTGGATTTTATAGTTTTCCATCTAGGAAGTTCTCTAACACTACACAGTCTAGTAACCGCTTCGATTTCTTCCTTCAAAATAGGATAGGGTTTGCCCAATGCAATGCTTCCATCCTTGAATTTTCTCAAAAGGAAAAAGATATAATATTTTTCAAAAAACCAAGGGAATTCTCCCCATACATCCAAACGTAGGGTTTATATGTTTCGTAAATCTCTCAGTTCCAACCCTAATTCCAACTTCTTTATTTTTTGATGATCAAATTCATCCATCTCAACTCCTTTCAACTTCAGATCGATATTCTTACTCGATCCTCTTTTATAGATTTCCATTATAGCTCTGAAAATTTAAGAAGAAAATTCTTTTGTTACCGTCTTTTGCAGCCACGAGATAGGGAAACTTTTGTCACCTATTTCAAATATACTTAATGATTTCTTCGAAGGTCTTCAAATCACTTCAAATTTTTTTGAAGAGAGATCCAATTTCTCTACAAATCCTTCGAATGAATTTGATGATCAAAACTATTTGTGAAATTTCCTTCATACTCCATCATTTTACTTTAACTTACATTAATTGCAAAAAGCTGACAAAGTTCTCTTCCATTTATACTGACAAACCCTAATTTGCTCTGTAAAGTAACATGCTCACTCCTTTTCTTCTAGTTTCTTTTGCATCACTTTTTTCATGTCATTCCTGACAACATGTCCATGTTCCAACACCTGACACACTGTATTTTTGAGGGTTTAATTGATTTTATGACAAAGCTCCCCCTAAGACGATGCTAGGTCTAATTCCCAGAGGATTCATCTACATCGGATAAGGGTACAAATACATCAATAGTCTCTGATCCTTCTTTCATTTTCCATATTTTTCTCATTTCCTTCTTAACCTCTTCCTTATCAATATTTTCCATCGGTTTATTATCTTCCACAAGAGCAGACTGCTTCTCCTTTCTACTTTTGCATACCTTTGAGATATGTGCTAGTTTCTTGCAATAGTAACAGACTATATTTCTCTAACTTTCTTGATTTCCATTTGTCCCAGTTCTGCATTGATTCGCTTTATGTCCAAACATGTTGCAGGTATAGAAATATCCATTAAATGATTGATTCATCATCATCTTCATTAAAGATCTGCACTTAGTAGCTTTATGTCCTATCTGTTTGCATGTATAACATTGTCTAGAGAAGGGACCAAAAAATGGATTCAACCTACTCCTACACTCAATTGCCTTATGACCAGATTTATTAGATGAAAAGAAAACTCCATTGAATGAAGAGTACCTTTGTGCATTTGGTTGTCTGATAGGTGGTTTCCTTCCAGAGTATCCTTTTTGCTTATCTTTGTCTTGAGTCTTTTGATTGATTATTGGATTTAAGCTCTGCATTATTTCTTTAGCTTCATTACCTAGGCCACTTTTGTCTTTAGAAGGTTTTTGTCCTTCTATTAATTCATCAAGCCTTGTGGAGCTTGTCTTTAAGTCCTCTTCATATAATTTTGCTTTCTCAAGTTCTAGTTTTAGATTCATCATTTCTTGTTCAAGCCTACAACAAGCAACAACTTTTCTTTTATTACAGTTTTCAAGAATTCTTCAACTTTCTTCTTTTCATCTATCTTCAACTTAAGTTTGGTATTCTCATCATTTACTTCTTTGAATTCCTCACTTCTCTATACCTTTCCTTGAATCTCTTTAACTACTCTTATAATTTCCACATACATTCATTTGCTTCATCAAGATTCTCCTCTAGGTCTCTGTTTTCAATTTCAGCCTTGTCAAGATCTTCAAGGGTTGTCTAGAGTTCTTCTTTATCCATTTGGTCAATCAGTTGGATCTCCTCAAGATGTTAGACTTCTCCAGAGGAACCGAAGCTCTGATACCAATTGTTAAATAAACCAGATACTAAGAGGGGGTGTGAATCAGTATCGACTAAAGCTTATTGAACAAATACCTTTAATTACCCTGCAACAAAAGATAAAATATACATTCCAAGACACAAGAACACCAAATTTTACCTGGAAAACCGAGTGAGGGAAAAACAATAGTGAGGATTAACTCACAATATATATATTTATATCAAAACCATTAACAAAGAGGCTCACCGCCAGATACAAATATCTCACTTCTTACAAGTACTTATTGTCCAAAATGGAGGCTCACTACTTGCAAAAATAAGTAAACAAAAATGGCTAACCACTAGAGTTGAAATGAGGAGTTACACCACATGTGCATATTTAGATCCTTTGATGCTCAGAGTTTTCACTCACATGACAACAGATTAATATTCAATCATTTTTTCACACACTTCCATCATATGCATATACAAACACACTTCTTCTTCTCTTCACATTCACATCCTTTTTGTTCACCACTTAATATGTCTTAACTATCTTTCATATATACCTGATATGTCTGAATGAATTAATCAGGTCAGCCTAATTGATGCAAATCATATTTAAAAATGGTAACTTAAGGCTTCATATTCATTCATGTCATACAACATCGTGTATGTTGACACCAAGACTAGGTCACACTTATAATCCATAATTCGTGTTTGGCTATATTGAATATTAGGTCAGCCATGATTAACTTAATACGAAAATGTAATTCACACAAAAAACCGATGCCAACACATCACCCAAACATATGAACATCTGAAAGTACTTATATACATGCTTCCAACCATTATAAGCCTTTTCCCAAAACCTTTGATCATACTGATTATCGAAGGAAATATGTGCACCGAAATACCAGAGATACCAGATCAAATACTGGATAGGATAAGTGTGATTTGCACACTGGTACAAGGTATCGGACCAACATGGTGACAACAATGAAAATATATGACATACATCCAACATATAATCATGAAATGTTAATCTCATTTCTCGTTGATAAGTAGTGCCTACATTCTTTAATCCAAAAGACATCATAACCCAACAAAATGTTTCCCAAGTGGATGTAAAGACCGTCTTGTATCAATCTTATGGGTTGATGAAGATTTGATTATATCCAGAGAATCCATCCATAAAGGACAACAACACATGTCCAATAATTGAATCCACGATCATGTCAATGTTAGGAAGAGGAAAACCATCCTTTAAAGAGGATTTTTTCAAGTCTCAAAAATTTGTACATATCCTAACACAATTATCAGGTTTAGCAACTATGGCAATGTTTGATATCCAAGGAGAATAATTGATACGTTGAATGAAACCTATGTCAAGGATTTTTTCAAGTTTTCCTTTCACATGAAAGGCTATCTTAGGGATCATCCTTAGTATGTTTTGAAGAATGAGCTTAGCATTCTCAGCAAGAACAATGTTGCGAGTGACAATCTTTGGATCTATTCCTGGCATATTCGAATATTTCCATGTGAATATTCAGGAAAAGCATGAAGCAAGGTTGAAAGATCCTCTTGTTCTTCATCATCAAGGCACTTCCCAATTTTAATGATTTTTTCTTTATCATCTATGTCCATTGGCATATCAATGGTAGCTCCCAAGGAGAGTTCATTTGACTTGGGAAATTTCGGATCATATGGTTTCATGCTTGTGGGAGTTTCATTAATGTCAATAACGTTGAGCTCATAACCTATCATAGCACAAGAGGAATTTATCTTGGAGATAGAAGTCTTATTCAAAGCACCTAACAATTGTTTTAAAGCTTCATCATCATTAACGTAGTCAAACGGTGGGGAATCCATATCAAGGAATCCAGGATGCTTGATCATGAGATTGATTCTTGGTGCACATGTGATAGTGTTGATGTTGAGTGATGGTCATTGATTTTCTTTTGTAGTTTTAGAAAAGGAAAAAACTAAACCAATCTTAGTCTCATGTGTATTAAGTTCAATGGGAACTCGAATGCCTTATTCATTCTTACCGCATCCTTTACCATTATATCCTAGTTGTTTCACAACATCATAACCTCATGCATAAATTTGTTCCATTTCCTATGGGTTGGGGGGTTGTTTGTAATATATCTCATCAAAATAAATTGTATACATTGCATTTTATTCCCAAGGAGATGAGGTAGAGGTGTGGGGGGGTTTTCTTCATTCTGGGTGGAGAGGATTGTTGGTTGTTCTTGTTTTTCATCCTCTTTTTGGGTGATTATGCACTCACCCATAAATGAAGGTGTGAATTCTAATGATACCCAATTGTCACCAAGTAAGATAGAATTTGATTCTTATTTTGGTTGATTCTTTGCCAGAGGTGCTACTTGGTGGTGGTAATTAATGTGTTGAGAGGACTATTGGTTCCTTTTTCAAGTTGCAAGCAAATTTCAGGCTCGGGCTCCATGTCAATTTGATAAACTTTGTTATTATAGACATATTTGATTTTTTGATGAAGGGTCGAGGATATCGTATGCATCTCAAGGATCCATGGTCTTCCCAAGGGGATATCATAGGAAAATTCATAGGGCATGACATGAATAGGAGTTTGTAGCATAATCATTCTAACATTAGTAGGTAAAGTAATGACACCAAGAGGTTGCTTTGAAACATTGTCAAATCCTTTAATGGATAATGAATCAGATTCGATTTATGATTTATCAACACATAACCTATCAAAAATATTTGCACTCCACACATTAAGGGTAGAGCCACTGTCAACGAGGGTCTATTTGATTCCTACCTGATTATATCGGGATATTATCATAAATGTTTCATTTTTATTTCTTAATTCTAATGGAGGGAGCTCATGTTAGTAGAAGGTAATGTCTACATTGAATGTATTCATTTCTTGTATTAAAGCTGCCACATTATTAAAATTTGTACCAGGAGGGGCCACAATTTGTTGGAATGTCATTTGAAGTAGCTAGGGGAGTTTTGAAGAAGACCCCAAAGGAATATCTTGGTGGGAGTATTCTTAAGTTGTTCAATGAGATCGTACTCCCTAAGTTGTGAGTTTAAACAAGGGGTCACATGTAAGATGGGGTTGGGTAATGGTAAGGGTGTTGAGGTGGCTTTTAGTGGTTGTGGGTTATTTCAAGTGTAATGAGTGTGGGAAACAACATTGTGCTAGGATGGGTGAAGGGTAAATTCAGGTATGGATGGAGTTTGAGGTTTATGGGAAGGTGGGTAGAGAAAAAGTTGAGGTTGAGTTACATTGACATATTTTGTTTGAGGTTTCTCACAAAAAACATTAGTGGATGAGTTAGGTGAGATAATGTCTCGAAGAGCTTCATCTAACATACACATATCATCATAGCTAAAAGGTTTGGGAGATAGGTTATTGATGGTTGGTTTGGGTTTGTCATCACAAACCTTAGTGGGTGAACTTAGTGAGAGGAAGCCTTGTAGATATTCATCTAACTTATCCAATTCATCACTACTAAAAGGTTTAGATTATATGGTTTTACTATAGTGAAGAAGTGTGTACATTGTTTCATGTGATGTTTTAAAGGTTTTGTCTACATGTTTTAATGAATTTTATTTAAATGAACTAGGAACTAATGTTAAAATTGAAACTTGTAAAGATCTAATGCTATTCATAAATGCCTTCAAAGTGAAAGATACTTATGATAATTGTATATGTGAATATGTGGAATCTATAAACAAGTTAAACAACACACCAATGAAACATTGTATTAAAGAAATCTAATTTAAAACTAAATAAAGCTTCAAACCTAGCAGAATCTTCAAAGCCATCTCATTGTCCTCTATCTCCAAGGATTTGTTTTAAGCTTCTTGCTCTCAGATTGTATAAGCAAAAGCTCAACAAAATTACAACCTAGAGAACATTGAGATGAGATGCAAGATACATTCTTATGCTAAATGATGTGAGATATTTGAAACTATGATAATGAAACTAAGAACAAATTATGCAAACTATTCTACCATGATTATTTATGCTAAGATAATGAACACTAAGATGCTATGCTATGATTATGAAACTAAGATATTAAAATTTTAAATGCTTGATTATTCAACTATAATGCTTATGTTATGCAAATAGTTCCTAGGATTTTCAAAGAGCCAAGAGGTCTTATTTATAGATTTTCAGAGGCAAAAGATTAGTTGACAAATATCAACGGTTGAGATTTAGTCTAGTAAGATGAACAATGGGAGATGAAGAAGTTGGAAGAAAAGATGGAAAATAGAAAGAAAGCAGGAAGATATTTCCTTCCCATAAAAACCTTTTCACTCAAAAATGGAGACAACTTGCCATTTGTCAAGTTTAGTTATGAGTTAGTTTTAGTGGTTGAAGATAATTAAATAATAAAATTATTTAATTTCCTATGACATGTAGATTTGGAAGCTTCTAATTAAATACTAAAAATATTTAATTATAAGTGGGATGTGGATAAGAAGTTTATAATTAAATATTTAAAATATTTAATTATATGTGACATGGCCTTTTAGAAGATTTAAAGATGGTTTTATGATTTTGGAAAGAAGAATATTTACTTTATTTGAAATAAAGCAATGTGATAATTAAATTAAATAAATTGTAGAATTTATTTAATTAATTAAGAAGAAATGGAAAAGATGATTTTGAAAAAAGAAGAATATTTACTTTATTTGAATTAAAAATTCGAATCAAAGCAATGTGATAATTAAAATAAATTGTAAAAATTATTTAATTAATTAAGAAGAAATGGAAAAGATGATTTTGAAAAAAGAAGAATATTTACTTTATTTGAATTAAATAGTCAAACTAAAGCAATGCGATAATTAAATTAAATAATTGTAAAAATTATTTAATTAATTAAGAGGAAATGAAAAATATGATTTTGAAAAAAGAAGAATATTTACATTATTTGAAATAAAGCAATGTCATAATTAAATTAAATAAATTGTAAAATTCATTTAATTAATTAAGAAGAAATGGAAAAGTGATTAAATTAAATAAGTAACTAAACTTGTTTAATTAGGATAGAGGAATGTAGAAAATGAATGATATAAATAAATTATTCAAATTCATTTATATGTAGATTGAATTTACAATGTTAATTAAATAACTTGTATTTAATTAATTACCACACTTATTATAATGTGACCATTTTTAGGTGTATACAATAATTATAACCATATAAAACAAAAAATCTGAATGTAAATGGAGAGGCAACTGGAGCAAAAAAAAAATCATAAATTGGCAACTAAATGCACAAATTACCGATGCAAACTGAGCACTAGGACTAAGTTGCCCAAGGTGGCGAATTAGTTTTTTATTTTTCTAATGAAAAATGATGTATTCAGGACTGTAAAGTGCATATCTAAAGTGTATATGCAGAATTTATCTATCATGAAAGGAAAGAAGATGCAAAAATGAACTTTTCACTAATGCAAAGTATGAAACCTTGGGATGCAAATGTAAACAATGCAACAAGCAATGCAAGATTAATAGAAAAGGTTACTAGGATGCAAATGTAGGCTAGATCAGAAGTAAGATGTGTCTAAATGCAGGTTCACCAAAATGAACCACAAATTTTATGGGTAAAAGGAGGGTTCCCCAAGGCTATCTAGCATTTTCACCTAGAAGGAAGGGGGTCTCTTTTACACACCTAAAACTTGGGGTTTCATTCAATATTAGGGTTTGAATGTGATTTAAGTGCCTATATAGAGTATTCAAAATGCAATAATTTGATAAATGAAACTAACTATTGAATACAAGCTAATGAAATCTAAATTCCTTGAAAACACGTGATGTTATGCAAAAATGATAGAATAAAGACTATAAAAGGCAAGATAACATAACAGTTAAAATAAGTGCACTTGGAAACTGATAAGGACTAAAGTGGAGATTGCAGAAGCCTTTAAAAATATGGAAATTTTGATTTTTATGCCAACTAGGACACTTATGCCAGACTGGGTGACTTAGTCCCACTTCTTGCAAAATTCTCTAGGCTCTGTTCCAACCAATTGGGTGCCCAAATTTCCAAAAATTCTTGAAAAATGCATGCAGTGGGACTAAGTCACCAATAGTGGTGACTTAGTCCATTTCAACTTTTCGGGAAATCTGAAAGTGGAATCAAAAGCCTATAATTTGCAATCTATTTTCCCATTAAAGTGTGGGTCCGAATTTGCTAAATCACCTAAAAAAACAATAAGATTGGTTTGTAATGTGGGGTTTTCCTTGGTCAAACCCCTAGTTGGTATTTAAACTTTGAAGGAGATCAAAAATTTGCATAAACCCTAGCCCTAAGTGTCTCTAGAACTAGGAAAATTTGAAGTAAGGCAAAACCCTATTCTAATGTGCTAGAATACAATGTGTAAATGGGACTTGAATCATTCAAGACTTCAATCGAAGAAACCCTACAACATTACAAATGAATGCAAATAGAATGGAAGCCTCAAATATGAAGATAAAGAGAAAATGGAAGATGGAATCACTTTGAAAAAAGTCTTTAGGTTTGATTTGATGGCTAGTTGCATGTCCTCAAGCTAGATTTCTCCATGATTCTCCATATAAATCCATGATCAATCCTTTGCAATATCAGATCTTGAGTGAGAAGTAAGCTTGAAGACTAGCAAAAACCCTAGTTTGTTGCACTAAGATTCAACTTTGCTATAGAAAGAGAAATGAATATTCTTTTGGAAGATGTTCAACACTCGATTCTTGAGTTTTCTTGTGAAAAATTACTAAAGGATCTTGAAAAATGACCTAAAAACATGTATTTATAAGCAAAAACCCCTAATTATCAGTTATTTTGACCTAAGAGGTCGACACCCATCGAAATTTTTTAAGAAGTTGAAGATTTTCTTGCTCAAAAATGCAAATAACCCTAAAAGGGACTAAGTAGCCACCTCAAGCAACTTAGTCCCAACAAGGGTTTTTGAGTTGGGATTTATGATATTTGAGTAATTTTGATGTTGTTTGTGAGGACTTGTGTGATTTCTTAGGTGAAACAGGCCTCAAAGTCAAAGATAACAAGTCTTAGTGGACTATAAATGTTGGTTTAGGAGGGTGATTGATGCAAGGGTCTCTAAAGTAGGACCAAATTAGGCACAAAATTGTCTTTTTCTTCAAAGGTATACAATTTTTGGAAACACAGTTTGATTTAATTATTCAAATTTTTGGAGGGAAAGTGTCGTAATTAAATTATTGTGATTTAATAATTCAATTAACTTTAGGGGAGTGAAGTGATTTAGTAATGTATTTGAATAATTGATGTTATCTAATTAATTAGGATAAATAATGTGAGATTAGGACTTTACTAAATAAATGTAATTTATTTAATTGGTTGAAATTATGAAAAAGTGAAATAATTAAATAATCTCATTTTATTCAATTAATAGCCTAAAAAAGGGTTTTCATGGAATTGATGTGAAATATAGTGATGTTTGATGATAATGATGTTGATGATATGAAAATATCATTTATGGTGTGTGATAGGGGTTTTTTCAATTTTACATGTCTACAATTAGAGATTAATAGGCCCCTTAAATTCAAATCCAAGCCTTATTTATTGCATTTTCTGAAGGATAAATCCTGACACTCATTAATAATTTTTAACAACACTTAATTTGTAAAGGTTTGAGTCCTAGGATAGTGACCTAGGACCCATTTTCCACCAATAAAATGTGTCCTTGCTAGGTCATATGACCCCCTTTTCGCATGTTATTTCATATTCCCAAAACTTTTCTTAGTTTCAAGTGTGCTAGGACGCATTCACCCTATGGAAAATGTGTCCTCCTTAACTTAGGACACCCCTTTCTGAACATATTCATGGTGAGGTTTTAATTATTTTAAATCCTAGATCTGATGTCAGCTTGTGTTATTTGAATTTCAATATTAAATCTTAAGTTAATAATAAATATAAGGTTATTTTACATAGTTTCATAGAAGCAATCCTAGTGAGTCGGTAATCAATCAAGGGTACATTCACAAGAGCACTATAGAGCATTCAATAGGGCATTCAAGGGTAGATTATTGAAGCTTTATTGCAACAATCAAAGATCAAATCATCATGTCAAAGGATCAGTGCATCATGCATGTAGTTGAGCTTGTGTGTTGATGTAGCATTAAGGATCCAAGTCAAGCATTGTTTCACATTCAAATTCAAGATCAAGAACTTCATTCCTTATAACAAGTTTTTTTAATATACCGAATATTGAGAGTGGGTGTGAATCATTATTTTGTTGGCCAGATTAATTATTAACCCTCGAACTGTCAATCCACATCTAAATCGAATAACGAACCAAAACATAAAAAATATCATAATAGATTGACACTAGGATTTTTACATGGAAAACCTAAAATGAGAAAAACCATACTGAGTATTAGCTCACAATATATTATAACCAATTATAATATATTACATGGCTCACTACTAGGACTCACTATCCTTCAAAATGCTCATAGCCTGAATACAAAATGTGGCTTGATGCGAAGATACAAAAGATGTGACTCACTACCAAAATGAACTAAAAAAGTGCACCTACAAAGTGTTGAAAGCAGTTTCGATTATGCTCTAAAAATATCAAAAAAATTCTCTAGTTGTCAATGTACAAACACTATCAGTAACTTTGCACTATTACACTTGCCACGTTACTTTCAAATCATCTCTTCTTACTTTCAACAGTTTGACTCAAAATATAAAAGTCTTGTCATCTTAATACAAAATTCCTTTCGACACATAGAATAAAATGTGTTAACCAAGTGCTACATTGGATCATACCTAAAAAGGAACACAAAAAAGATAAACATTTTCAGTCAAAAGAACACAAAATTTTTTTCATCAATAAAGTTCAACCAGATCACAAAAACATGTTGAAAACTCATTTATACTTGTAAGTGATATTCTTGATCAACATATCAAAGACTCATTAAATTCCCTTTTACTGCAAAGATTTTCGGATCAAGATACTAGATTAGTATGCACACACTAATTACATAGTCAATTACCAACCAATGTTTGCATCAATGACAAAAAATTCAAATGGAACCTTCTTCATTCTTCCAACAATCGTCCCCTTTTTCATTGATGGCAACATGTGCCAAAAATGATACTTTCTTCAAAATAGAAATTATTCTCAACTCCCCTGAACATATGTACAAAAACATAAGAAATTATTTTATCCCCTCTTCTCTTCTTCTCCTCATCTCCTCTTCTCCTCTCGCCCTTTGACATAAAGGATAAAGGATGGGGAAAAATTTCAAATTCAGGAACTTGGGGCACCTTGTAACTCTTTGAGAATCACTTCCCATGCAAGCTTTAAATCATCCAAGACATCTTTTTCCATGGAAAGTGTTTTATGCAAAGATTCTATTTTTACTAGGAATTATTCTCCTTCTTCTAAAGTGGATGGGGTGAAGTTCATTTTCTCAAGTTTTTCTACATTCATCAGAGCATTTGATATAGTAACATGTTTGCACATGACCAAATTTCCAAGCTGGGAATACTGCCTCATAGCCTCTTCATTTTTCCTCTGCAAGATGAAAAACTTATATTGAAGATCTACAATAGAAACCCACCTATCATAGTTTCTATCATCGAAAATATTATAATCTCTAGAGACATCAACAAGTTGAGACTCAATTGAGTCCATTAGACCCTTGATACAGTGAGTGTCTTTTGGCCATTTCATGTAGTACACAAATAGAAACTAAGATTCGTCATCAAATTCTCTCACCTCTTTCAAAGTTTCCACCACTTTTTTATGTGCAATATTGCACTTATCTTATAGAAATAGTAATATTTTCTCTAGAAAATTCAACTCTACTTCTCTTGTGGTATGCATCTTAAGATTGGATGTTTACTCTTTAACAAAATCAACAATAAGCCTCAAATTTTCAATCAGAGCTAAAGAGTTGTCTAGAGTAATAGTGAGGGTTGTCTCTTATAGATATTTGATATATTGAGTATGAATACAAGTTTCTTTCAATCATTTTCATCCTAATAGGCGATCAAGTGATCTAAGCCCTTTGTGAGAGAATTCATAATAGAAAATTGAGTTCACAAGAGCATTCAAGCATTCACAAGGGAATTCAAGTTTCTTCAAAGGTAGATTATTCATCATTTGTTGTAGCAATTCAAGATCCATTAAGCATATCAAGTATCAAGCATGTTAGTGAGCTATTTTTTTAATGTAGCATTTAAGATCCAAGACCAAGAATTGTTCTATTCCTATTGTCAAAGATCAAGATCTACATGTTTCATGGCTATTTCATGTTGAGTTGTATATTTACAAGATATAATCTTTCAATGTATAATTTTTCATGTTTCATATCCTATGTTTCATGTTTCATTGTTCATCATTTGGTTTAATTACCTAAATGGGGTTTGACCAAGGCAAACCCCCATTCCCTAACAATCATCATTTTCTCTCTTTATTTGTGTGATTATAGATCTAGGTGTCTTGGGGCTTGAAATATGATTGAAGATAAGGTTACAATATTGTTGGAGTTGTCTCTCCATTTTCAAGGTCATAATCTTCACAAAAAGTCACTAATAGCCCCAAAAATTAGGGTTTCAGAATCAGGAACCTAGAGGAGAAAATTAAAAAAACTGAGAAGAGAAAATCTAGACTTTGAATTTCTAGAAAATACAAAGTAGACTCATTCACCCACAGTGGTGAATGAGTCCCACTTTAGGTTTTTTTAGAGATCTTAATAGATTTGGATACCTATTTGGCTGAAACTTGATCTTGTGTAGAGACCCAAATCTGGGACTGATCCACACAAAATGGCGAATGAGTCCCACTAGGTTTAAAATTAAACATTTTTAGGATTTTAGAGCCCCATTCCATCTCAAACAAGTTTCCAAGAGAACACTTTCATTTTATAGATTTATGTTTTGTTTCATTTGCATTTCTAGGTCATTTAGTTAAGCATTGCATCAAATTAGGTTTTGCATTTCATCTTAAATTTCTTTGTCTTTTATAATTCAAAAATTTGTGGTGAACCCCTCTTCTAATCTAATTCATACTCTAGGATAGTTCTTTAGCAGATCTTTTACCATTATTCCACTCTTAGGTTGAGATCTCTAGGGCATCCTTGAATGTTAGTTGAAGAAAAGTGATGTTCTATGTCGAAAACCATACAAGATCCATTTTTTGACAAAAGAAGGGGATAAATTTATAAGAACAGTGTAATAAAGGGGGAATGCTATCATAATTATTATATGGTATATTACATTGTTAGCTTGGGTGTTTGGCAGTTAAATTGCTCGGCAACTGGTGCTTCCAACCACTCCTCACTACCTTGTATAAATGCTTTGCATTATATCAAATATACAATCAAGTCTTTATCCCCTTCAACAAGAAATTTTTTAAGTAATGTTCATAATCAAAAACCTATAATCAAGAAACATATGAAATATAAATATCCACTTGAAGGCTAGATAAAACACAACTTTCATGGATGTTTCCAAAAACAACCTAGGAAGAATACATTTATTTGATTCTTCGGAAATTATATGCTAATCATGATTGAAGGATATCCTAAAAATATTACCCCCAAGAAAAACAATGAAGTGGTAGTGATTATTATATGGTGGGGAATCAAAAGAATTTTGTTTTATGAATTTAAAAATTTTAATATTGGAGAAGACTTCAAAACTGTTATTCACTTAGTAAAAAATAATTAGCTCCCACCTTGTAGGGATTATATTGATGAAATTAGAGTGTCTTTGAAGAAAATTAGGATCTACACACTATGCCATATTTACTAGGAATGTAATATAGTTGTTGATAATTTTCCTAACTTTTTTTAAAATCATGATAATTAGAATTATTGGATAGATAGAAGATAGGTCCCAATACTTGTGGCTATGATTCTCAGTGATGAGATTGATAAACAATAATAATAAGTATTTGAAGGTGACTAACTTCCTTGTTACCTTTATTATGTTTAAAATAAATACTCAAGATGGATTCATACATTTAAGAAATAATTGGATTGATCATAAAAATGTGTGAAATATGTGGAGTAATAAAAGGAGGAAATGTTGCTTTATGTCACTCTTTATTTAGGAGTTCTCATATGAGATTATGATGATTAGTTTCTAAGGACCATAAGTTCTACATCATGTCTCATACTTGTAAGTACATGGATGATGGGGTTTCTATTGATTTTAGATATTTCTCTTTTGAGTACATTATTCATAAAAAAGAGATCTATGAAAATGGAAAAAGCAATGGACAATGCATGTGTATTCAACATCCTTCCTACATAAACACGTACAACAATGAACAAGTTTAGAAAATATATGAGCATGGAAAAATTAGACCTTATTTTCTTTCTATGAAGGGTCACGATGAGGCCCTCATTAAATAATATATTTCAACATGGGAAACTCATGATGTCACCATTAGGAGCACTAGGTTTACTAGATTATAAACTTCCTAATTGGTCAAGCTACAAGCCTCAGTTGTAAATGAAGAAAAGAGAAACTTTTTGGGCAAAGAAAGGAGAAAAAATTCATTGACTCCTTCCTTGAGGAAGTGGAGTCTATTGTTGACCATAAGAATGGGTATGAAAGAGATTCCGATATTGCACATTGGCCCATATTTAGTTGGTACCAAGTATCAAGTATTCTTGCAGGGTCAGTTTTCCACTATTCGTGGATATTATTTTCCTCTTACTAAGTTTGATATTGGTATGTCTCAAGCCTATACCTACATTATTGAGGACGACAAGGATATTAATGAGGGATCATGTATGGATAATGATATTTTTTTGGTGAGCAAGTGAGGAAGGAGACTAGTGAAGATTTGAATCATAAGGAAAATCTTGTTGAGATGTCTAGAAAGATGGCTAATCTTCTCAATATGATGAATAGATTTGAAGAGACAACTAGCATAAAAAATGTATGTGATAGTTGTAAAGAGAAGTGAGATTTCATAAATGATAAAATGACAATCTTACATAATAGGTTGGCTAATATAGAAGAGGCATTGAATGAGCTGATTAAAGTCACTAATTATATGATAAGGTGTGATGTCTCAAAAGAATCACACTCAAAGCTAAGCTCAAGAAAGTAAACTAATCCAAGAGGATGCAACTTTGAATGAGAAGAAAAATGTAGGAAAGGAATAAGTCTAAAGTTGATAAAAGAATTGCCAAATGGGAAGATAGACTAAAGATTATGTGCAAGGAATGGAAGACTTGGTTACCTACTAAATTGTGTGAACTTCTAGCTTTTTTTGTTTTTTAGTGTATGTTTTGTCTTGTTCATAGGTTGCTCTTGTGTTGCCTTTGGTTTATTGTTGTAGCATGGTTTGGGTTGGCTCTACCAATCAATCTTTTATAATAGTTTTTTTTATTATTCATCTTTTGTCCTCTATTATTTATTTGAACTTTTTAATTATTTAAGAAACTAAGACTCTCTTTTCAAATTATCTAATCAAAACAATAATATTTATTATAAATAATTTTATAATTTTCATGGTATAAATTTTTAATATGATAGATTTATTAGAATTCAAGTCTTCGTGTGTGTGTTTGTGTATATATATATAGTTAAAACAGACTTTTGAGTAACCGACATTAGACGTAATAAGGTTCAATATTAATCATCAAACCCGAGATCAAACAATTGCTTGCAAATCTCTCTTCGTCTTAGATTTGAATTCTAATGGAAATTTAGAGCAAAGGATAGGAATGTCTTTATCATATTTTTTCCGATATCTTAGACCGATATGGTATAGGGAGAATATTTTTTTGCGTAAAAAGCATTAGTCAAACAACATCCTACCATATCTATATATATATTTAAATAATTGCTCCTCGAAAAGAATACATTCTTAAATAGCAAAACGTCAACCATTTCGCTATTTCTTTTTTTTGGTCGGATCTGATGTAAACTGGGAAATTTATGTCACGTTGCATTACCAATAGTATTACGAAGTAACGTAAGAGAAGTGGTCATGGTATCAGACAATTTTTTATACATAATGCAAGGGCGATTCTGTCAAGATAAGCATGGCTTTTGCTTTATTGAAAGGCTATTCATAGTTGACAGGAATATGAAGATAATTTGTGGATAAACATTGGTGGGGAATCCATTTTATCTCAATGCTGTATTTGACATTCTCTTATCTCTATAAACTCATCACTTAAACCTTCATAAGTCAGTCAAACTTTCTCAGCTTTTCTAGTGTAAGAGGTTTAGGAGAGACGACAAGTTTTGAGGGTATTGGTATTAACTCTCCCTCAAAGGCTCCCCAAGTATCTGTAAATGGAACTCTGTGGAACCTTCTGAGGGGGACCTAATACCATCTTCTCTCAATTGCACTAGCTAGTGTCCCAATTTTCTGATGGTTTCCGTACTCGGGATACGTTGCAGTAGGTTTCTTATATATTCTGGGTTTTAAAAATGTTCTGATGTTCTCTTCTATAGCTTTACTGTTATTCTACTTTATTTGAGCTACGCTTACTGTATCTTTCAGTACCCAAAATGTTATAATCTGTTAGAGGAAGAACTTGTCTTCTGAATTTGTTCTCAAAATGTCTGGAATTCCTTAGAATATAATTATTTTCATTTGGGGAGCCGAATATTTTTCTTTCTTCCGGCATCTTTTACTGGATTACCATGGGCCGAGCTAACAATGTTTTTCACAAGTATAACTCATTTATAATACAGGGTGTTGTCTGGCAAAACTGGTGGAAATATGAATTGGCGTTGAAAGAAAACTATTCACATGAAAGGAAACGGTAAGCTGTGATCAACCCACCTGTTATTTAACCTCTTCTACTCAGGTGTAGATGTATCAGAATATTCGTCAAAGCCCCCTATAATTGAAGTGTCATTGAAGAAGCGATAGCGATGAAAGCACTATTGATGGCATTCGTGGAGGTAGAGGACGTCTACAACGAGTGAAGGAAATAGCAGAGATAATAAAACATACATCTAAAAAAAATTCTTAACACAAAACAGCCATGCAAAAATATTTGCTACTTCAGAGCAATATATTAAAATCTTCACCTCTGTCACAATCACAAAAAGCTATCTTATAAAAGTTTTCGGCC
>CM021104.1:591492794-591638439 GCA_007115665.2 Sequoiadendron giganteum | reverse complement strand
TTTGTTGTAGGAGAGTTACCACAATCTCCTAGGTCGCATGGACAACTCCAGCTAGTTCAAACACCTATCTACACTATTACAGCAGAACCCTCTGGATTCCACTGTTGGGGGGATCTCAGTCGAGAGAATCTAGATGAGGAGGACATCTCAAACATGCTATACCAAGATGAAAGACCCGCTCCCAACCTACCCATGGAGGAAACTAATAGAGGGTTACAAATGATGTTTGGTAAGGGCTATAACAGGAATGAGAGCCTGGGAAGGAACAGTGATGGACGGTTGGAGCCCATCATTGTAGAAAGAAGAATGTGAAACCTTGGCCTAGAGTATACTCCTCCGAGTATAACTGTACGTGGCAGAGGTACTCCCCGAAGAGCAGTCAAGTCCTCTCCTCAGTTAACAACAACCAATCCTAGACCACCCATCTGCTTGGGTATCCCACTCAATAATTACACCTTTGACGTCATAGATATTTGTCCCAGTAGTGATGACGATGATACCATAGCAGGTCTCCCTAGGCTTTTCAAAGATTCCACCTTATTAATGATAAGCGCCTCCACCACGGAGTCAAACCAACCAACCCACCAAATCACCTTAGTACACCCCCAACTCATCAATCACGACCAACGGGGACCACTGATTCTTGATTCATTCAAAAATGATGAGGCACTCTCGGAATTCATGGGACTAAGGGATACAATCCCATGTGGGGATCACAAGGTAGGATTCAACATCACAGTAGACACACAAGCATACTATGGGGAGATGATTGAGTCCTTCAGTCGCAAAAGAAAAATATCGAGAATAAGCTCAGAGTTATTGAGTGAAAACTACACTATGGCACTCTCTAACCATAGAATAGTAAAAATAAAGGACGCATCCAATGGTGAAAACCTCTCTAAGGTGCCGGAGGATGAAGAATTCAATCTCCCCCCTACTACTCTACATCAGGAGAAATCAACAGTATTGGGAGAACAGTGCAACCCAATCAACTTAGGAATAAAATTAGAACCACAAATCACTTTCTATGTAGAGTCTCTCTGAGTAGAAGAACAGGAACTGTTGGCATCATTCCTAGAAGAAAGAAAAGTAAATTTTGCATGGACCTATGCTGACATGCCAGGTCTGGATCCTAAGGTAGTGGTTCATCAGCTAGTTTTTTACCCAGAGCAAAACTTGTCAGACAAAAGCTAAGATAGATGCACCCACAAATAGCCTTGCTCGTCAAAATTGATCTACATAGACTTCTGGATGTTGGCTTCACATGCCTGATCAACTATCCAGAATGGGTATCAAATCTTGTACCTGTCTCAAAACTAGAAGGGGGCATCCGCATCTACACAGATTTCAGAGACCTAAACAAAGCATGTCTTAAGGATGATTTGCCACTACCCAACATTGACATGATAGTGGACATGACGGCCGGACATGAGATGCTATCCCTAATGGATGGTTTCTTACAGTACAATCAGATAACAATAGCAAATGAGGACTAGCATAAAACAACCTTCACATGTCCTTGGGGCACCTACTGCTGGAATGTGATGCCATTTGGGTTGAAAAATGCAGGAGGTACATACCAAAGAGCCATGACATGATCCATAAAATAGTCGAAGATTATGTGGATGACATATTGGCTAAATCAAAGAAGAGACAAGATCACATAGCAACTCTAAGTGCAATCTTTGATAGACTAGAATTATACAAGGTCAAACTCAACCCGAAGAAGTGTTTCTTTGGGCTACAATCACAAAAGTTGTTGGGATACATAGTTTCAATGAGAGGGATAGAGGTGGACACTACAAAGGTAAAAGAAATTCTTGACATGTAGGCACCAAGGACATTAAAGCAACTCAGAGGATTACAAGGTAGACTCCAGTCCATTTGGAGATTCATAGCACAACTGGCAAACAAGTAGATTGCCTATTCACACCTGCTCCACAAGGGAGTAGCATTTAGATGGGATGACAAGTGCGAGCAAGCATTCAGTAAAATAAAAGAATATCTACTTACACCACCTGTGTTGATGCCACCAATTGTTGGGAAGCCATTAATCCTATACATATTAGCAATAACAGCCGCCCTTGGCGCCCTTTTAGCTCAACATGATGAAAAGGGAACTGAGCGGGCCATCTACTATATCAGCAAAACAATGGTGGGGCACGAGCTCAATTACACTTCAATAGAAAAGGCTTGCCTAGCATTGGTATTTGTAGCTCAGAAATTCAAACACTACATGCTAGCTCACCAAATCAAGTTGATTGCCAAGATAGACCCTCTAAAGTATCTATTGTCAAAGGCAATGCTTACAGGAAGAATGGCTAAATGGGTAATGATATTGTCTGAACATGATATCGAGTATGTAGAAAGAAAAGCCATAAAGGGACAAGTCATTGCGGACTAGCTAGCAAAGGCTTCCCTTTACATAGACAACCCACTCATATTAGAGTTCCCAAATGAGTCCCTTTTCAACCTTGGTGCAGATGACCATTGGAAATTGTACTTCGATGGCTCCCACATGCAGCATGGATCAGGAGCCGGTGTGTTCTTCATCACCCCGCAAGGAGAGTGTATACCCAGATCATATAAATTGGCATTCCCTTGTATCAACAATATTGCAGAATACGAGGCCTTAACCATAGGTCTCAAGATTGCAGCACAGTGGCAAATCATGGCATTAAAGGTCTATGGGGATTCACAACTTATCATCAACCAAGTCAATGGTGAATAACAAACGAAGGATGATAAGCTCGCACCATACAAAAAGGTCCTTCTAGCACCAAAATGTGAACCCCTAAACCTACAAATGCACAAAGACGACAAACATTGTTAGTGTTAGATCAAAATGCAAGCAAATATGAGGGATTCCCCATGAAATCCATTTGTTAATAAACTTAAAATAGGGACAAGGGAAGAAAAACTAAAATAAATGAAAACAAGTCCTAATTAAGTGAACAAATTGATGATCCCATGGGGGAATTGGTGCCAATGGAGTGTTGCAATTGGCCCTTTCCCAATTCCTAAGTAGCAATGATATGATTGATGAAGAAATGGTAAAATCTCTAAAGAGATTTGAGTATAACCTTGGTGCAAATGTGAAAATATGGTGGATGCTTGGATGAAATGAGCAAAATTAGTTCTCAATTGGAGAGAGTAACTTTGCATGTGAACTGTGGATGAAGGTTGATAGGAGAGGTCTCCAATTTATAGACTCAAATCTTGGAAGAGATAGTGGAAATAAGCAATGTGGGACAAAAGATAATCCAATGGCATTGTGCCACTTGTCCAAATGTGATTGGATGAGGAATGTGCAAGTTTTGGCCAATGTGCCAATAAATGCAATTAGGTGGCATTTCAAACTTGAGAAATGACATTTTGAAGAGGGAAAGGGAATGAAGTTAATGTCACTTGGCTCAAGTTCAAGGACATGTAAGAGGCATCGAATGCCTTGTTGGAAGGACCAAGTCCACTTGGCCTTTTTGAATTCAAGTGAGGGAACATTCCCTTTTGATGTTTTGTGAGGGAAAATAGAAGAATTAATAAATCAAAGTATTTGATTTATTGTGCAACTTGCATTCTCTAGAGAATTTTAGTGAGAGGAATTGAGTTAATCATGGATTTGATTAATTTAATGAAGAATTAGGTGATGTGATAATTTTAGACTTAGATTTATCAATTAATTTCAGTCAAGAATTGAGAGGAAATGACTTATCAAATAAATGATTTGATTTATTTAATCAAGAAGGAAGATGTTAGATTAAATCAAATAAGGTTTAATTTATTTAATTTAATAGGAGGACTTTAGAGATTTTAATTAAATAAAATGATTTATTTAATTAAATAGATATGCAAAGGTCTATTAAATTAATTGATTAATTTAATCATTGAAAGGAGAAGACTTAATCCAATAAATAATGATTTATCAAATTAAGGGATAGAATGTAATGAAATGTTGAGAATGTGATTTAGGAGGAAATATTGTTAGTAAATCGGGATCAGGTGTGTGAAAATGAATTTGTACTTTTTCCATGTCTACACATAGTTATTATAGTTACATTTTAGCTTTATCGACATTGTAGTATCATAGCATTTTAATTCTATAGCTTAAATCATATAGTCATGAATATGCATTTTTAAATCAATCTCGTTCTCCTAAGTTATCATTTCAACAAGCTACTACTTACACAACTGAGAGCCAACATCTTTTATCAAATCATTGGAGATAGAGGACGATGGGATGAATTTGAAGAAGTTGCTGCCATGAGAGTTTGCATTTACCTTTTCTAGATTAGCTTTCTTTCAATCTAATGTCTCCTCTGTGTGTTAGTTTGCTATTTGATTAGTCCACTTATTCCAACACACATTTTTGGTGCCCACCATGGGGCATCCCCCCATTTTAATCTTTTTATTGCACAAATTTTTGATAGGTGACAGATTGGAGTTGCGCTTTAGCGCATACGAGTCTTGATTTAGCGCATCCCTAGACTGTTTCGGTGCATCCCTAGACTATTTCGATGCATCCATGAACTGTTTTAGTGCATCCAGGGACTGTTTCGGCGTATCCACAGACTACTTCGATACATCGAGGGACTATTTTGGCGCATCCAGGGACTGTTTTGGCGCATCCAGGGACTGTTTCGGCACATCCATGGACTGTTTTAGCGCATACGATGTCTGCTTTTTTTTTTATAGTCAATCTTAAAATGGCCATATCTTGGTCATATTTTGGTCTTTTTTGGAGCTTTTTCTTTTGAAATGGGGTAGAATTTCATAATCTATCTAATAATGCAGGTTTTTATCAACTTTTAGAGAGTTAAAATTTTCAAATTCTCACTTAATGTCAAATCACAATGAAACTTGGTCTAAATTTTAGGGTTGTTATGCTTAATCATTTATCTAACCCTCATATCTTCTTATTTCTTGATTCCATCTAACATTTAGAGCTTTTATTGCAGATTTAAAGGACCATGGAGCATGAAAATAAAAGAAAAAGCATTATCACATGATTGTAACAAGTGTTTTTAAACACTTTGGGAGCAATTATAATCTCATTTTTAAACTGTTGTCTTGATCCGACGCGACCATGGCCAAGGGTTTTATTGATGTATGGGGAATAAAATGAAGCAATCCTAGGATAGAAATTTAAAATCTGGAATCTATCAATCCTAGGATAGTCACCACACACTATTTTTGCAATTAAAATGAGCCCCATGCCTATTGTGAAGCAACATCTTCACTTAGTTTAGATCATTGTCATTTGGTGCTATAAAAAGAACATTGTTTGCTTTGTCTGTGGCAGTAGGTCTATGCTCTACCCTTAACTGGGTGACCAAAATACCAGACTGCCTTTTCATTTTCATGCAATGTTTACAATTTTTTTACATCCTTTAGAGGGCCTGTCATAGTGGGAAAATGTACTCACCCTACTGGAATGACCTAAGTGGGAACAACCAAAGCCAGGTTTTCCAACCCACTATAATCAAAAGCGAATTCAAGGAAATTCTACAATTCGACGACAATGTGCAGGATAACCATCCCCAAAATCTTTGTTCTCAAGATTGGGAGGTCTCTTGAGGGAGTTTATCTATTGTTGTGCCGAACAGAAACCTTGACTGCAAACCATAGTGTAGAAAGCTAGCCGTGTCAGTATCCAAACATCATATTAATCATGGTGCAAGGGGAGGGAAGAATCTTCCCCCAAGACACTCACCATATGATCACCACATATTATTTTCTTAGGGGATTCTTATCAACTTTTGTCACCTTTAGTACACACCTAGAAAAGACAAGAACACGAGCACCCTCTAGGGGGTGACATGGCTGTGTGAGTCGACAAGATTTCAAGTTGTGGGTTGTGATTTCTATGATGACCTATTTGACAATTAAGAGTGAGTCTACTTGGAATGCTTATTTTGTTCAAAACCTGTGAAAATCTCAAGAACATACACTCAATGTTTTATATTCTATGTCTTTAAAAACAATTGTCTTCCTATTGCATGTTGTGTTTCCAAAACATTAATTCAAATAAGATCATCCAGAAAAAACAAGAATTTGGCAAATCAAACTGTAAAATTTATGTTAAGGGATTGGAAAGAGAGCAAAACTTGGAAACATTAGGCTTTTGCAAAATCCTTATTTTTACAAACTACAATCAAAACATCACAAAGTGCAACATCACCTTTATTTCTGATTTCTAGTTTAATTCCCACAACAAGATCATCATCCTTTCAACCAGGGAATCACAAACTAAAAATTAGAAATTTCTTTAGTCATAGAATTCTCATTCTATTCTGACTAAGATATCCCACAAATTGCACTGTCTCATTTTGTGATCAAAGTTTGTTGAAATTTGGTGTAAGCATATGCCTATTTCCAAAAAGTCCTGAAAACAAAGAAGACGAAAGAGGAGATCCACTTTAAAACATGGGTGATAGGGAAGAAAATCTTGTTCATAGGCTTTATGGAAATAGTTCAAATCAAGAGATAACAGAAGAAATGCTTCAAGAAGTTGAACAAGATCTACAGTTTCTCTTAACTATGGAAAAGATCTTAGAGCAAAATAAAGAAGGATACTTTCTTTTATTGGCAAGCCAAGGTGCCAAATTGCCCTCTGACTACAATATGGAGAAAATTAAAGAGAATCCTGAAAAGAATGAAGCTCCCTTAAAAGATCTTAGTACTCTTTCCCAACAAGTAAGAGCACTCCAAAGGAAAATCAAGGAAATAAAAGGGGGCACAACTAAAAATTCCTTTGATGGAAATATGAACGTGACCTTTTCTCCTCCAAAAACAACATCAACCAAATTCAATGTTTTTGAATTTTTGCAAAGGTTAAATGGGAAGCCCAAATCTAAGCCATCAAATAACATTGACCAATGCTATCATGCCACGCATTTATCTTCATCCCCCATAATTCAAAATGAACCTCATGATTCTTCCACCCAAGTTAATGATTCCATTCAATCAATTTCTTCTATCATATCCTCTACATCCAATGATTCATTTCAATCTACACATCTTGATCAAAAAATTCTCTCCACTCCATGCCATGATACCAAAATTCTACAAAGCCTTCCAATCTTTGATCAAGATCCTATATCTCAAGAACCATATGATGATCCCCTCCTTTCATTATTCACCCATGATAATCCTCTTCCATCTCAAGAACAAGATATTCTCTCAAATCCTCCCTCCACCCCATCTTATGAATCCATACCCTCTCATGACTTTATCACATCCCAGGAGCATGACAATTCTTCCATCCTATCCAAAGCTTCCCTTCAATCTAATGATCAATCTAATCCATATCCTTCATCTAATGATTCTTTTCCAAGTCAAGATCAAAGTATCCCATCATCCTCATATCAAGGGCTCATCATCTTCAAGAAATGTCAACATCATTTGATCATATGGTTGAAAACATTGACAATTTCTCCACCATAACTATTGAAGACAATGATCAAAATCAATCCATCAATGAGCATTATGAATATATGTCTACACCATCTAGTCATCAAATCAACATTCATCAAGAGCCATTTTTAAGTTATGATCAAGACCCCTCCTACAAAGATCTATTTCATGGAGTGTTGATGATATTTGATCCTATTGACATAATTCATGATCCATTAACCAATGATCGTATTGAAAATGTCTCTACAATGCCTAATAAGTTAGAGGACATATCTCAAGAAAATATTTTAAAGCATGATCAACAACTATCACCAAGGTCTAGCAATGGTCCCTCCCAAGGCATATTGACATCCTTCGATCTCACGGTTGTGAACAATGAAAGAATCCTCAACTCACCATTTGATCCAAGTCCACTCAAATATCAAGAGGATATTGAGTGACTTCCCATGCCTTATGACGATGTCTAAAAACCCTTTGAAAGAAATCCATCCTTTGAAATCGACCCATGTCAAGAACTTGTTCCAAAACATGTCGAAAGTAATTCCAGAATTAGTCAAGATCAAGAATTCGTATAGCCAAGATACTACAATGATCTAATGGGCACTCTCCTATCTATACAAGATGCTGCAAATGATGATCATATCCATATAGCACATATTCCTCCATCTACCCATGAGATTCCTTCTTTGGATGGACATGTAACATTTGATCTTCATTCAAAATAGGAGTCTCATACTCTTGATATCATTATTGAGGGACAAGAGTCTTCTACTCTTAACATTCGTACACATGATCAAGATATAGAAAAATCCAAAGGCATATCAGAAAGGGGTCATGAAGAGGGCTTCTACAAATATTTTGAATCAAAAACATCATATGCAAGCATATCAAGAATGAATTAGGGAAAATTATCTTATCAATAAGGAAGCTGTCACTTCTGAAGATCCACCACAGAGCAGAGAAGGATTAGCACCTTGTTTTCAAGGTAAATCATATCCTACGGAAAATAATTTTTTTCAGCAGATGAATTATCAAGGTAGAGGATTAGGTCTACATGAACAGGGTATCCTAGAACTAGTGCAAATTGTTGGAAATCCTAAGCATCAAGGCCTTCGTTATTCAACAATCAAGGGATTTCAACATATCAGGGATACCTCCACAATATTGGGGTCAACTTCGTCTCAAGCAAATGTCAACATAGGAGGCATGAAGAATCTTTATGATGAAACCAATGCCAATACTACAACCACCCACATCATAAATCTTCATCCACCCATCACCCCATCCATAAATTAAGACCAACGTCAAAAGAAAGACTTGAATCAAAGCATGAAGAACGTTATCAAAGAAAAAGAAGCTAAGAATCATATCAGACAAATAAAATACACTTGGATACCAAAAAATACAAAGAATGATTATCCCTATCAAACTCCATCAGTCAAAGAAACTATGGGGAAAAATAAAAAAGGGGCAAGTATCCATCAAAGATGTCCACAAAGGAAAAAGAAAGCTTCTCAAGCAACATACAAATGTATCAAGTAGTTGGTCCTAATTCCATGCACACTTCCATATCCACTCATCACTAGTCATCTTCCCAAGTTTGGAGAGTCAAAGGTTCCAAACTTTCAACTAATCCACCTTTTATTCCTAAAAGCACTCCATCCATGCCTCCATGCATAATATCCAATTCTCACACTGACCATGTGTTGGCAACAACCGTTCATCATAAGGATTTAGAAGGCACTCTATCATGATGTGCACACAAATATGAAGTTAACTCTAGTATCAACAAAGCAGATCACGGATCTCAAAAGTTGCATTCAAGTGCGTGTATCTTAGCAAAGCAGCTTCTTCAAGCACGATATCGATGGCACAGTATGACAGAAGAATCAACATCAACACCACTAGGTGGTTCAACATCAACTTAAAATCTCTCAGAAAATACAAAAAAATAAAAAAATATATAAAAAAATCAAAAAAAGGATTGGAAACAGTAAAGAGAAAAATTGTCCTCTAGTGAAAACCATTTCGATGGTGCTTTGGACAGGTACCATGATGAAAACCTGGAAAACAAGCATCATGTGTAGAATCAAAAATCTACGTGTGCTAATTCAGGAGAAAGCATCTTATTGCATCCATAATAAAGCCAACATTCCAGCTATATCATTCATTCATCCATGAACCGTTTATCCAGCCCATTACCATCTATTTACATTATTTTGATCTTGACAAAGTTTGGTAAACACTTTACACTTATTTATGGTAAACATCTTGACATGGGTCATTTTCATTGATCCTATCCAATCCAAACGTTATCTGAGCCTTGAAGCACTATCTAAGTGAGCATCCTTTGTTCAAACACCTTATCTTATTGTAAGATAATCCTTGGCATCCTTTGGATGCTTATCGTATCTATCCATCCATCCATCTATCTATCGAAGCATCCAACCATGGCATTCCATACTTTGCTAGAAATTGGGGGAAAATGTTTACATCTTGTTTCGAGAATAAACCTTGATCTATATCGTCCAACTTATTTGGTGATCTAAACATTGGAAGACGTAAAATCAAATTGGTCAAGCATTTGCGAGCCAAAAGATCCAAATCACTATCCCATGGCATATTTTGACAGGAAGATGTCCCTTATCAAGCTTTATCTTTCGTCGAACATCAATCTGAATAATTCATATCAATCGCATCTAACTTGCGTTTCAGTGTCACATCAAATCATCAAAATAATTTTGTTCCAAATCAAGCTTCATCAATCTTGATCAATTGAATCCAATCAATTATCACCTTGTTTGACTTAACACACTTAGTCAAACTACCATCTTGTGAACGAGTTTACTCTAGGATAACACAACTTCCTTGGGTTTACAAGTTCATTATCATATTTGTTTGGCTCAACACACTTAGTCAAACTATCAATCCATCAATTTGATCAATCAACCTTAGCTTGGTTTTCAACAAAATCTCAAAACAAAGCACTGATATCATCATGTAGTTTGCCTCTAGGAGCTTTTCTAGCAGGTAGTCGGCAACATGTGTCAAGCATCGAAATATCAGAAGCAACTAACTTTGTCCAATTAAACCGAGCCTACATGACTATTTTGACAAATGCTTAAAACAAATTGGATGATCTTAATCTGAATAAAATGAATGATAAACTTAAAGCAATAAGTTACAATTGTTGTTTTTATATTTGATGACATCATATCTTTGGAGTGATTCAATGATGTACTGAACTAGAATCACAAGGATGAAGTATGATTTTTGTTAGCTTCTTGTCTGTAAGCTAATCATTAGTATTGTGCAAATTTGTCGTGGGACATGCTCTAGAATGTATCATTGATGACATTTTGGAATTTGCATAGGAAAATGGTTAACTTTTGTCTATTTATGCAAGCAATACTCAAGTCATCTTGGTTCAATTATACCTCGATACTTATATTAACTTGCTATATCAAACATCATGAAAGCAGTACTCAGGTCATCATTGGTGGTAACATACCCTTTGATGCTTGTACTAACTACCAACATATCAAAAGGCTCAATGATGAAATGTAAAGCATAAAGCAGCTCACAAAATGACAACTTTGCATTCTAGTTGCATATTAGATAGATTGCATCCATATTAGTTTATGCATAATCATTATCATATCCATCACATATGATCTGCATAATCTCAATCAATCTATCCTATCATTCTTATTAGTTATCATCAATCAATCATCACAAATTCACTATCACATTTTGAATTAATCGAAAAGCATCATGAATCGGGGCAAAATCAAAGCTCTTCATCTTCATATCAATATTTCAATAGGGGTTTTCATCAAATCATCTTTATTGGTCGATGAATCAGATAGAAAATTAGTAAAAAAATTCCAAAAATCATCTTTATCTGATTCATCTCTCGAGGGGGCATATAGAATTGGTAATTTCTAAAAAATTGGGGCAAAATTCTTTGAAGCAATGCGTAAAACACATCACTTCAAAGAGGGGCAAAATCTACACATCTAAAAATGGTCACGGTTAACCAAACCTGTTAATTAATTAAATATGAATTATTTAATTAATGTTCTTAAGTCATCTACATATAAATAAATTCAATTATTTATTTCTATTGTTCATTTTTCCAATTCTTCTAGTTTAATTAAATAAATAAGTTTATTTAATTAATGCTATCTTTCTCTTAATTAATTAAATAGATTTCACAACTTTTTTATATTAATTATCACAAGTTTAAATTCTAAATTTAAATGATATTCTTCATTTCACATTTAATTAAATATTTTCAATATTTAATTAAAACACTTTCTAAAAATCTTCACTCTTCTCAAATAATTAAATATTTTAATATTTAATTAAAAAGCTTTTCATTTCTCTCACATAACTAAATATTTTAATATTTAATTAAAAGGCCTTTTCATATTTCTCTCACACATATTTAAATATTTATTTATTGAAATTATGGAGACACCTTCCATTTGTCTTTTAATCTTCCATCCATCTCTTAAAATTTCATCTTCTTTTCAAATTCTTGATCTCTCACCGTTCATTTTAACAAGTTTGAACTCAACCGTTGATCTTGGCCAATTGGATTCTTGCCTTCAAAAATCTATAAATACAGCCCTCTTGTGAGTTGAAAAGGACCTCGAATTCTAGATTTTCATACATAGTTATTATAGTTACATTTTAGTTTTATTAGCATTGTAGTATCATAGCATTTTAATTCTATAGCTTAAATCATATAGTCATGAATATGCATTTTTAAATCAATCTCGTTCTCCTAAGTTGTCATTTCAACAAGCTGTTGCTTACACAACTGAGAGCCAGCATATTTTATCAAATCCTTGGAGATAGAGGATGATGGGATGAATTTGAAGAAGCTGCTGCCATGAGAGTTTGTATTTATGCTTTCTAGAATAGCTTTCTTTCAATTTAATGTCTCCTCAGTGTGTTAGTTTCCTATTTGATTAGTCCACTTATTCCAACACACACTTTGTATTCTTATTGTAGGTGTAATATTACAGAGTAGAAAGACGACAAAAAATAAAAATACACAAATAACAAATCATATTTGAGTTTGAAAAGTGAGCATTGGAATTGAGAAAAGGCAAGCAGATTGGAGTTGAAGGAAATTAAGCATCAAACTTAAAATTGACAAAGAATTTTTAAATTCTCAGAGCTTCCATTTACTGCTTTTGTTTTCTGTTTTAGGCCAACTAGATCAGTTTGAATTTAAAATTAAACATTAATTATTTTTTTTCAAAGTTCGTAAACTAAACATTAGAAATTCACTAAGATTTTTGGTTTGGTCTAAACATCTGACAAACAAACTTCACACTTCATCTTGGTGCTTTAAAAAGAACTCAAATTTTGATTTTGGAAATTAAAATGAACATGTGGCTTTGTGTCTTGTAATCATTTTTTGCAAAGTAATTTCATTTAAAAAGGTGTATGCACTTCTCTCATACTTCATGGCGATCTTGAGAATCAAAAGTCTTTTTATTGACATTAAGTTGCATAAAATATTGGCTTCACATTTCAATTTGGGTACCTTAAAATTGAACAAAACTTGCGAGTGTGAGTGGATGATATTGCATACATTCTCTCTCTTTGTGTTGCAACAAAGATTGATCGAGTTGCGGATATTTTTTACTCACTTTTTTTTATCCTAGAGGGCCTTTCTGGTGCGAGAAAGTAATCACGGAGGGAACGACCGAACTGGCAACACGCTAAATCCAAGCGACTTCCACCTAAGATATAAGTGTGGATATTGGAACAAAGGCCAATATCACGAGGATTATTCCAATGAGAAGGGTAGAAATGGTCTCTCACCACATGGATAGTCCCCCACGAATTGAATGCTTACATTAAAACCCCTTGTTTAGCAAAGTCTAAAATCTTTAACTATTTGTTGGTGCAAAAGGTTATGTCCTTTAAACCCACCCCACATATACATGTGGTTCTGTTCTAGAGATGAACAATATTCCATGGGAGATTCATGGGTAATGATGCTTGGTTGACCCAAGAAGTGTGTTCCACAGAGGGGAGCCTATGTGGTCAAGCATCTAATCATCTACACTAAATATGTGTAGCTTGATTTGTCAAACTGGGAACCCAACAAATACTGTCTTTTCAACCTAGGATTGTGCATGCTCTTGGAATCAAAAAACACTTTACTTGAGTCTCAAAACATTTGAAAACAAACATTCACAAAAATATTCAAAATTTCAAACCCTTTAGAGAAGCAAATACCTTTGATGAATTCAAGTGCTCTTGCTTGCCCTAGGTATTTCATCCTTAAAAGCATCTAAGTACTTGGGTTTTATCATCATTTTTTCCTCTAAAGTCAATAATAGAAAACTTTTTCCTTAATTTCCTTGATTCTCTACATAATGGACTTTGTGGGATGAGAAGAAGTTAGGTCATCAAAAATATAGTTGGAAACTTTAATCAAAGAATTTTTTGTGGTAAAAAGAACTCATTAAGAAAATTTAAAAGATAATTGGATCCCATAGATGTGTTCTTTCAAATGATTTCCCGCAAAATCAAAATCTGCAAGCCCAAGCTTAAAACTCTCAGTTTGAAAGCTCTAGAGGAGCGTCTTGAGAGACTTCTTGAAGTTAGACAAAGATTGGTTTACAAATTCTATAAGAAAGCTTCAAGAAACAAACCTAAATTGTATGAGTTTTATTATCAACGAAATCCAACTCTTTTTCAAAGATGTGCTTTTCTCACATAGGAAGTATCAAGCATGTTGTTCAAAACCAAGGTCTTGTAAGAAATAGTTTTATCTAGGTCAAGTCTAGGATCAAAATCAATTATTCTCATCCATCCCTCAACCATCAAAATCAAAAATCACCTCACCAACAACTCTTGGAAACTTTGAAAGCATCATTTATGCTAAACTTCTAGGCAAAATAAAAACCACTTTGTTTGACTTAACACACTTTGTCAAACTATCCTCTTGTGCACAAGTTTACTCAAGGATAACACAACTTCCTAGGGTTTACAAGTTCATTATCAATTTGTTTGGATTAACACACTTAGTCAAATTATCCAATCCATAATCACCTCATTTGACTTAACAAACTTAGTCAAACTACCCTCTTTTGTACAAGTTTCCTCTAGGATAACACAACTTCCTAGATTTTACAAGTGCATTATCAATTTGTTTGAATTAACACACTTATTCAAAATATCCTTAATCAAAATAAAATCAAATCAAGTCTTAAATTTTAGCATTTCCCTCAAGGTTCCTCTATATTTTTCATCATCCATATCATCCATATCTCATTTATTTAATCCTCATCATCACTTTGATCCTTAAATTATCCTAGTTCCTCTCTTCTTTGAGGCTAAGGTTTAGACCAATCTAAGCAGTTAGATGCTCATCTCTTACATTATTGAAAATTAATCTCTATTTTATGGTTCAAACTTGATCTCAACACAAGAAAAATTAGAGAAAAACAAAGAAACATCCACTTCAAGTGATCTAAGTCAAACTGAAACAACATTCAACCCTACGATAGCCATTGACCTCCCAATGAATCCTCCTCAAATACCTCAAAATTATCAAGAGGAAGGTCATGTAGAGGAAATCACTGACAATGGGATGACACAAGAAGAACTCCTAGAAATGGTGCAAAACCCTGAGAATCGCCGAATTGTCAGTGTCATGCTGAGATTGTACCCATCCTAATACATGCTAGAGTTAGCAAAAGAAGGGGCTAGACTCCCTTCTAACTTTGACATAAGAACTATTGTGGAGAGATCCCTCAGAATCATGCCTTCACCCATATCCACACTTCCACTTCAAAGTTTCACTTAGGACATCCCCCAAATCATATCATTTATCGCTTCAACCCCGTCGATTGTTAACAAGGGAAGCGCCATGCTTTGTGAACTCCAAAGACATCGCCTTGTGAATAACCAAGGGTTGAATGCAAGAACCACATCAGATCAATCTATCCTGGTAAATCCATTGCACCCGTATGTCTCTCTCACATTCCATGACACCAACAACCCAAATTCTTATCATGCGACACCAATCTACCCTCTAGATAGGCAAACATCTCTCTCTATCTCATAAGGAGAGGGTGACTTGTTTAGAGCAGGGGGAATCTTGGATCCATCATCATCACTTCAAGGGATTGCACCACCTTTCTTTCCACCATTTCCACCCCTATCGCTCACATCTACATCATCCGTCGGGTTGGGTCTTCCTCCTCTTCTCACCATCAATCAATCAAATCATAACACCCTATCGAATCCTCCAGCTGTACCATATGTATCGGAACAACATATGGAAATCATCCAAGCAACTGCAATGATCAACACATCCACCATTCCTCAAAACATGGTTTCTCAGGGACCAAGCACCTCGATCGCACCATCTATAACTCAAACCCTGATCATTAACATGACTGTTCCACTCATAACAATGGTTGAAGTTCTTCCTAATCCACCACCATTACCACCAAAGCACAACATGGCCAATTCATTCACCATCACGTTGAAAGCTGCTCGATAAGCTGCCCAACAAAAAACACTCCAAAATTAGCAAGTTGCACAACTGGCTGCTCAGCAAGCACCGACATAATTAGTTACACAATAGGCACAACAAGTTGCACAAGCCCAAGCCTTATTACAGAAATAGCAAGCTACGCAAGCTACACAAGTAGCTCCAGACACCCAAAATACACAAGCCAGACATGTCACTCAGATTGCACAAGAAATCCAACAACCGCATGCTCAGGAATGATCCCAATTCAAAGCTCACCAAGTGCAAGTGCAAGCACAGTACCAAGCACAATTGCAAGCACATCAAGAGGCGTATTAGTAAGCCTTGAAAGACTATCAGTTATAGAAGAAATAGAACAAACAAAAAGTGTTGTTGGCACAACAACAACACAAACAACAACAAGCATTGTTGGTGCAGCAACAACACAACCAACAACAAGCATTGTTGGCTCATTAGCAAACAAAAGCATCACTTTCTCAGCAAAGCTACACAAAAGCACACCAATGTCCAACCAATCAATCCCACACCCGAGAACGTATTCACCCCACCTCCTGATCTGCAAGGTGATGTAATGACATGGATCAAACTGCTCTTGCAACAAGTGCTAGATCTTTATTCAGGACACCTAGCAGCTTGTGCCCCTATCCATTTGATAAAAGCTTGGAAATGGTACCATTCCTGAAGGGATTCAAAATCCCAAAATTTCATAAATATCGTGGGATAGGAAACCCTCAAGATAACATCAAGGATTTTCAAGTACATTTCATGGAAGTTGCATACAATGACACATATCTAATATGACTATTAACTTGAAGCTTGGATGGTGATGCTATGAAATGGTTTGCTCATTTTCCTATGGGCATTAAAATATTTTAGGAAATTAAAGACACATTCCTCCAAAATTATGCATTCAAAATTTGTGTGGATGTTAGTTTGGAAGAAATTTCAACGCTCAAAAAGGCAAGGGGGAATTATTCACTAACTTTCTCCAACGATGGAAAACCAAGGCCAATCGAAGAAAATGGGCCATACCAGAGGAACACCAAGTTTTTACCATCATTGCCAATACAGACAAGACCTAGGAATTCTATCTGAAGATGCAATGTATCACCATGTACGATCAATTAATCCCCAAGGCGCTCAATATTGAACAGGCTCTTGTTTCACAAGGGGGCATGCCTACTTATCTTGAACATTAGGACAATCACCCATCTACCAGGTACAATGATAAACCTCGCACATGGATGAAGAACCAAAATGTCACCAATGATGCAGTAGTGCATGCCAAGGTTGTCATTAGTGCTCCCAAGCAAAATAATCAAACACATGATCATCACTAGCCACAGAACAACAACTGAAATAACATTCAAACAAATATTGTGAACCAACAACCACCCCACAACCTAATCAATATTCTCAATAATCAAGGAAGACCAGCTGCACAAAACAAGTATCCCCAAAAACAAAAATTCATAGCCCTTAGGGAGTCAATTGAGTCCATCATGAAAAATTTGTTCAATGAGAGCATCATCAAGGTCCCCACTCATGATAATTATAATGAACCCCAGGTGAAGCCACCTTGGTACAACAAAAAACTCCTTTGTGATTATCATAAGCTCAAGGGACACACAACCGCCAACTGTGTGAAATTGAAAAAAATCATCCAAGATCTCATTCATGACAAAATTATAAATGTTGAGCAACTGGCCGGTAATCAAGATCTGAAGATATACATGAATCTGATGCCTAACCACAACTAAGGAAATAACAAAGGAAAGCAAAAAATTGGTAATGTGAACTATATATATGATAAGTTTGTTGCATCCCTAGAAGAATGGGTCACTTTTGTCAATATCAAAGGAGCCAACGTTGATTGTGGAGTCACCACACATAGTGGAACGGTCACTATTTCTGGGGCAATGCAACCAACTAAGACCCCCACCATAAATCAGAGGTTCATCCCTAATACTTATAATGTCCTTGACTAGTTGAAAAGAACCCCTGCTCACATCTCCATCATGGAGTTACTAAAGATTTCAGCCACCCATAGGGAGATCCTTGAGGAAGCATTGGTATCATCCACCATCTCCGCCAACCTTGATAAAAAAAAATTTCAAGCCATGGTCAGTAATATCACCACTCCGAACCTCCTCACATTTTTTGATCAGGACTTTCCCACCCAGCCATCTCACAACTGTGCAATCCACCTTGAAGTCCTGGTTCATAAAAAAAAAGTTAAGTGGGTCTTGGAGGATTGAGGTGCAAGCCTCAACATCTCTTTGCTAAAGATCATAAAGAATCTGGGAATCTCTGAGGATTCCATTGAGAAAGACAAAGGTATTACAATCCGAGTGTATGATGACTAGGAAGGAGTGTCTCAAGGTACTATTAAGCTCCCAATCCAAGTAGGGCTAGCTACTATGGAAATGACATGTTAGGTCCTTGACCTTGTTTTACCCTACAATATCCTCCCAGGATGCCCATGGATCCATGGGATGAAGGTGGTCGCCTCAACATTCCACCAATATGTCAAATTCTTGTACCAAAATAAAGAGGTTACAATCCATGTTGATCCTAAACCCTTCGCCTATTGCAAGAATCTGGAAGCCAAGTTCTGCAAAGTTCCCCAAGTCCCAAGAAATGATGAAGGCCCCTCAACTTCATACATAGACACATCCAACATCACCTCCACTTCTAGGACAAAGACACCCTCCATTCCTGACATATCTGACATCAATCCAAGATAATAGTTTGTGGAGATTATAGAATGAAAAATAATACTTTTGTTGTAGGAGAGTTACCTCAATCTCCTAGGTCACATGGGCAACCCCAACCAACTCAAACACCCTGTCACACTTTTAGGGCATATCCTTCTAGATTCTGATATTGGGGGGATCTAAGTTGGGAGGACGTGGATGAAAGAGACATTTCAATCTCACTCCTCCGAGATGAAAGGCCCATGCCTAATCTTCTCATGGATGAATGAACGAAGGGGCTATAAATGATGCTTGGTATGGGCTACACTAGAAATGAAAGCCTTGGAAGGAACAACAATGATAGAACAGAACCCATCATTTTTGAGAGATGAATGAACAATATTGGCCTTGGGTGTACCCCTCTGAGTATAGCCATATGTGGCCAAGGACCCCTAGTTAACACAGTCAAGAATCCCACTGAGTTATTGATAGTTTCCCTACGATTACCAATATCCATAGGTATACCCCTAGATAACTTTACCTTTGATATAAATGATGTTTGTAGTAGTAGTGATGAAGAGGATACCATAATCAACTTACCCATTCTTTTTGAAGACTCCTCCCTACTCATGATTAGTACCTTATCCTTTGAGTCGGACCACCAAACTCCCAAAATATACTTGGCTTACCCCCAACTCATCGATTACGACCAACGAAGGCCACCGATTGTAGAGATGTTTGAAAATGATGAGGCACTCTCATAGTTCATGGGACTAAGGGTTACAGTACCATGCAAAGATCATAAAGCTAGATTTGACATCACACTAGACACATAGGCCTATTATGGGGAGACGATTGAGTCCTTCAGTCGCAAAAGTGAACAATTGAGAATAATCTCAAGGTCATCGAGTGAAAACCACATTGTGGCACTCTCTAACCATAAAATAGTAAAAATAAAGGATGCATCCAATAGTGAAAGCCTCTCTGAGGCACCGGAGGATGAAGGATTCAATCTACCCCCCACTGCACTTTATCAAGAAAAATTGGCAATCCTAGTAGAACAGTGCAACCCCATCAATCTGGGAACAAAAGAAATGCCACACATCACCTTCTACACTAAGTCACTTCTCACAAAAGAATAGGAACTTTTGGCTACATTCTTATAAGAAAGAAAAGTGAACTTTGCATGGACCTACACTAACATGTCGAGTCTCAATCCAAAAGTTGTGGTGCATCACTTAGTTGTCTATCTAGGGGAAAATCTAGTAAGACAGAAGCTTAGAAAGATGCATCCCCAAATAGCCTTGCTAGTCAAGGTAGAATTGCATAAGCTCTTTGATGCAGGATTCATAAGGCTAATTGATTGTCCTGAATGGGAGTCAAATCTTGTACCTGTTTCAAAGCCAAATGGGGGGATTCGCATCTGCACCGACTTTAGAGACTTAAATAATCAAATGATAGTTGGACACAAAATGCTATCACTAATGGATGGGTTTTTCGGATATAATCAAATCATGATAGCAAAGGAAGATCAACACAAAACATCATTCACATGTTCGTGGGGGATCTACTGCTGGAGCATGATGCCTTTCAAATTAAAGAATGCAAGTGAAACATACCAAAGAGCCATGAAACTGATATTTGATGACATAATTCATAAGACAGTGGAAGATTACATAGATTACATATTGGCTAAATCCATAAAAAGACAGGACCCAATAGTAGCCTTGAGCTCTATTTTTGATAGATTGGAAAAATATAAGGTTGATCTCAATCCAAAGAAATACGTCTTTGGGGTGCAATCAGGAAAGCTCCTAGGATATATAGTGTCAATGAGAGGAATAGAGGTGGATCCCACCAAATTCAAGGTGATCCTCTCATGGAAGCACCCAAGATACTAAAGTAGTTGAGAGGTCTACAAGGGAGGCTCCAATCCATCCACAGATTCATAGCGCAAGTAGTAGAGAAACAAAACCCATATTCTCATTTACTCTACAAGGGATTAGCATACAAATGGGATGGAAAATGTAACTAGACATTTAACAAAATCAAATAATACTTGCTCATGCCACCATTTTTTATGCCGCCAATCCTAGGAAAACCACTGATCCTATACATTTCAGCAACCATCGTAGCTCTCGGTGCTTTATTAGCTCAACATGATGAAAATGGAAGAGAGAGAAATATATTATATCAGAAGAACTATGGTGGGAAATAAGATAAACTATACTCCTATTGAAAAATATTTTTTGGAAGTTGTATTTGTAGCTACAAAATTCAGACATTATATGTTGGCTCATCAAATCAAGCTAATCGTGAAGATAGATACTCTCAAGTACCTACTTTCTAAAGCTACTCTCATAGGATGAAAAGCCAAGTGGGTCATGATATTGATAGAACATGACATTGAATATATGGAGTGCAAGGCCATGAAGGGACAAGTAATTGCAGATCAACTAGCAGAGGCAACTATGTATGCAGAAAACCCACTAATTTCATAATTCCCTGACGAAACAATTTTCAGCCTAACTATTGCAGGCCACTAGAAGATGCATTTTGATGGATCCTACATGCAACACGGATTAGGGGCAATAATTTTCTTCATAAATCCCCAAGGAGACTACATAAATAGATCTTACAAACTATCATTTCCATGCACAAATAGCATAGCAGAGTATGAGGCTCTCATCACAGGCTTAAGGATTATAGTACAATGGTAGATCATGGCTCTAAAGGTATATGGGGACTCTCATCTCGTAATCAATCGAGTAAATGATGAATATCAAACAAAGTATGATAAAATGACTCCATACAAGAAGTTGGTCCAGAGCCTCAAAGAGTCATTCATTGATATCCCATTTGAACAACTACCTAGAGCAAACAATAGAGCAGCAAACATAATGTCTATAATTGGATCACTCTTGGAAATCCCAGGCAATGTCCCAAATCAAGAATTTCTTGTGGAGAATCTTCTCATACTAGCATTCGAGGTACCAAAGTTTGAATTCATGTGTGAACTCGCTGGTCTCGGTGATCCTTGGTATCATGATGTTTACCTCCTACTTAAGAATAGGAGTCTTGCCCACTGATATAACCCCAAACCTTAAACGAGCCTTCATAAAAAATTCAACCCAATTTTTCATCCTAAGAGAAACCTTTTTTATCATAGGAGCATTGAAGGAACCTTGTTGCATTGCCTAAAAACTAAGGAATCCCCAAATGCTTTAACTAAGGTACACAACGACGTTTGTGGATCGCACTTGAGTGGTATGACCTTGGCTAAGAAATTGCTGAGAACTGGATACTACTGGCCCACAATGGAGAGGGATGCACATCACTTCGTCAGAAGATGTTTACAATGTCAGCAGCATGGGGACCTCATCCATGAACCATCTCAAGAGCTTCACCCTATTGTTACACCTTGGCCCTTTTCACAATGGGGGCTCGATCTCATCAGAAAAATCACCCCCACCTCATCCAATGGCCACAAATTCATCATCACCACCACATAGTAATTTACAAAGTGGGTCGAATCCATTCCCATGACCTACATAAATGGAAAGTAGATATCCAAGTTTATCCTGAACTATTTCATTTATCGGTACTGTGTCCCCCAAGGTAGTATCTCAGATAATGGGACACCTTTCAATAACTAGGATGTTCATGACTTTATGAAAATTTCAATATCCAACATCACTTTTCCACTCCATACTATCCCCAAATAAATGGCCGAGCAGAAGCTACCAATAAAACCATCTTGAAAATACTTAAGAAAACAGTCAATAACACTGGTCATGACTGGCATCTACAACTAAATTCCACCTTATGGGCCTATCATACCAGTATCAGAACACCAACAAATGCCACCCCTTTCTCCCTAGTCTACGAATTAGAATCCATCTTACCTATTGAGATCGAGCTCCCCTCCTTGATACTCTCTCTACAAAACCTCATAATAGATGAAGAGTATAGGGTCTCACAACTTAATGAGTTGGAGTTACTAGATGAACAACGTATGGATGCCCTAAACCATCTATAGGTATATCAGAATCAACTTAAGTGGAGTTATAACAAGAAGATCAGGAGGTAAACTTGCCAAATCGATGAACCTGTGCTAAAGGACAACTAGAAAAATGTGCCAAACCCAACAAGCAAAGGAAAATTTGAGCCCAACTAAATGGGACCTTTCGTCATTATAGCAATCTATAAGTTAGGGGCATATCAGTTATCAACACTAGAAGGTGAGCCTATGAACAACTCCCATCTCTAAAAAATTTATGCCTAAATTTTTTCAAGGTATAGAACCAAAAAATACAAAAAGAATCAAAAAATGTCTTAAAAAAATGGTCACCTTGATGAAAACCTAGTAAACAAGCATCTTGGTGACAACAAAAAAATCAAAGGAATACAAAAATCAAAAAAAATCAAAAAAAGGATTTAAAATAGTAAAGAAAAAATCGTCCTCTAGTGAAAACCACTTCGGTGGCGCTTTGGACAACTACCTTGGTGAAAACCTGGCAAACAAGCGCCAAGCATAAATAAAGCACTCTCCATCCACTAGGGTCTTCATGACTTACTTATCCATTACATTCTATATATCCTTCCATCATTCATTTGTGTCTGTATCATACCTTGATCTTGTGCTCATATCATGTTCCACCCTAGTACTAGGCACATTCCTAAGGTTAGTTTGTCTTGCCTTTATCAAAGTAGTCTATCACATCACGCTGGGGCATGTTCCTAGACCTGCATCAAATCGGATTCGTGTATATTCTTGTGATCTTCCTTAAACATGAAAAATCCCAAAAACATTCAGAAAATCCATCAAAAAATCCCCAAAATATTCAGGAAAATCCATCCAAAAATCCCAAAAACATTCAAAAAATCAATCAAAAATCCAAAAACATCCAAATCATCTCAAAATCCAAAACATGTCAGAAGTCTAAAAAATAAAAAATAGAGTCATCAACCAAAGTACATCATCTCTGAGCTTGAACGTAGGAAAGGTTGATCTATGATCATCCCCTGAGACATTTCAGGTCAGTACTTTAGGCGTTTGTCGCAATACAAATGGTGATTTGTTTGCCCATCTATCTCATCATTGAGTCAAGTCAATTGTCAATTGAACTATGTGGTCTCTGCATGTATAACGTAAGCAAGGAAAATATGTTGGTCAACTGTTGAGACCCCTAGGATAGGTCTTTAAGTTAGTCTCTTGGTCAAATCTTGAAAATACCAAAAATATTTGTAAAACATCTTAAAATTCCATGAACACCCTCAAAACATTTGAAAAACACCAAAAACATCTAAATATTTGAAAAAACCCAAAATGGTGCACTTGTCTCATCTCCCTCTAACCCACAATAATCACCGTTCATAATAAATCATTGTCATCTCCACCCTTTGTCAAGTCAGTCAGAAGCAATTCGAGTAGTTGGGTATGTGCAGGATCATCATGGAAAAAAAAGGCCCTTAAGTGGCAATAAATTTTAGAAAATCAGAGTTAGGCAACTTGAGGTAAAAATTTCAATAAGTTATCTATATTATTTAAGAAATATGTAAGAATAGAATCTGTATAAAATTGAATGTAGTTTCTAAACTACTAGGTTTATTTAAAAAAAATAAAATCTATTTGGTGAAAATTTGAAATTTCAGTGCAGTAGTACTTAAATTTCAGGGAAAAAATAAGAAGTAGGTGTCTATCTGACCACCCTAACCATAATAAAATGATAATATTTTTTTTATAATATTTTAGATATAAGTAGGGGACTTATGTCCCGATGTGATGCATATTTTTTTGTAATTTTTTTCCATGTAAATAATTAATTATGATTTTTTTACTACAAATTTTAAAAAATATAAAAACTTGTATGTCTAACCACTTTAACTTGGTCAAAAATTCATGAAATTCAATTTTATTTTATTAATCCTATAGTATACAAAGCATATAATATGACACATGTTTCGGATTCAAAAAATGTGATACTGTTTGAAAGTTATAGATTGTTTTCAATCAACCTATCAATCAGGACTTTAGTCATAATTCAAATAGAAAATGAATAATAATTATTTATAAATTCAAATTAAAGCATAATTTATATTGGTGGAAATATGAGAATCTTCGTTAAAAACCCTTTTCATTTCATCAATTTTGGGTATAAAAAAATTTGTCAACCACATGGGCCACCATATCACTTAGATATCGCTACTTTTTGGCCCATCATGATCCTACACATACCCAATTTCAAAAGTGAATGCCTAACCATCAAAGTCTTAAGTCTAGGTCAGTAAGTTAGCAAGCTAATCAACTCAGAGTATCAATAGCTTATAATCCAATCAAAATCTCATTATCATCTAGTCACAATGTGTCCTAGGAATGCGACCTTCCTGCGATGGACATCAGCATCAGGCATCACCGTAGTTTAGTCTTGGCTAGTGGTATGAAGAACATTGGCTTGCTTTTTTACTTTATCTTTTCTTTGGATTTATCTTATTGTGCTCATTCCAAGGACCTCTCGATGATGTCTCAACAAAAATATTTAGAGAGAAATGCATGGGGCAACGATCATTATCCTTTTGTCTATTGTGCTTGTTGGATGTTCTTGTAAAATAACTTTGTCATGCATGATTTTTTTTATTTGTAGGGAGGATGTTTTAAGTGTCTTGTTGACCGCATAAGAAGGCTTCCCTTTTGATGTATTTGTCTAAGATGTCTAGAATATCTGAACTACACTTTGAATAAGGTTTTTTTGTCAAGTGTGAACAAGAGTACTCCTATCTGATTATTGCATCAAAGTCCATCACACTAGGCGCAACACCATCTTGGTTCTTAATACCTTAATACATCATACCTATGTGTGTTATCAAACATAAGGAAAGTTATGCTCTTTATCTCTCCCATCCCTCGATAAGAAATACATCATCGTTCATTGTCATATCTAATAAAGTCTCGACGAATAATGGACTTGTTGGAATTTTGCATCTTCTTTGATTTAAGGGTTGATCCCTCTCATTCTTCTATCCTCTTTCACGGTAACAATGCATCCATCTTGCATCCACACTCTCATCCTACATAATCATGTCATATCATCATAAGACAACATCATCCATCTCATCCAATCTCACATGCATTGTATAATCATTTAAAATGTTTAAAATAATATAGATTTGTTATTCTAAACATCTTAAAAACATCTCATTTGCATAATCATTTAAGTTGCTTAAAATAATATAGATTTTTTATTATAAGCATCTTAAAAGCATCTCATTTAAATCATCATTATCATATAGTCTAACCATCCATACATCCAATTTGAACCTCTTTGTCATGAGATCGACCCTCAAATTGAACTTCTCACTCGATCTCTTGACGGGGGCAATGTACCAATGTACTTCTTTCCACCGGGGCATCCAAAAAATTAGAAACTTTTTTAATTTCGATCTCGGTTGCATCATTATTTGAACCAATGCAACGAGTACATTGCCTCAAAGAAGGGAAAAATGTAGACATGCAAAATTGGCATCACACATTTAATTAGGTCATATTCATCCATTCATCAAATAAATCAAGTTTATTTGATTAATCTCTAAAGTCCTTCATTTAAATTAAATAAATTTATCTTTAATACTAACATCATCCCCTTTGGCTAAATAAATCAAAATATTTATTTAACTGTCTAAATCATTTTCCATCTCCTTTTGATTTATTTTAATTAATAAATCTAAATCAAATAGGTCAAATCATCTAATCCCTCATTAAATTAATCCAATCTTGATTAATTTAATCTAAAATCATGTTACATCCTCGAGCTTTTCCCACTTGCACAGATAAATTATTTAATTGATTTAATAAATCTTCTTTTTTCCCTCAACATGGAATAATAGAGAATATTCCCTCGAATTTGAATTCAAATCCAAGTGGACGTAGTCCTTCCAATAAGGCATTTATCTCACCTTACAAGTCCTTTTGAATTGAGCCAAGTGGCCATTACTCCATTTTACTCTCCCTCCACCTTGTCATTTCAACATTTTCAAAATTCAAATTTATGCATTTATGGGCACATTCATCAAAACTTGTACACCCTTAGCCCATTCACATGGTGACAAGTGGCATCTTCCTAATGGTTAGCTTTTTATCCCACATTCATCTCATTTGATTCTTCTCTCATCAAACCCTTCTATAAATGGAGAGGCTATCCTTCATTTCATCCATACACAATTTAGAGAAAAGTTACTCTCTTCACATTGAGAGCTAATTTTATCCACTTCACAAGTATCTTCAAGGAAGTTTATCATTTAGTTTATCAAGGGTTGGGAAAGGACTACTTTCCACACAACAAAGTGGCTCCAATCCAATATGGGATAGGTATGTTTCATGTTTTTTTTTATATGCTTTAGTTATCTTGTTATTGGATTGCATTTTAAAGAATGTTGGATTATCTCATATGGATGTTGAATATTTTCTTTGTTTTGAAATACTAATCATGATAATGGTGTGTGTTAGAATTTTAGCCATTCGCAGATTTTGATGTCCACAATACCAGAGTTTACTTTGTCTTTGTGTGCATATTAGAATAGAATGCTTTCTCAATCCTTATCATGAAGGGTTGCTACCAATACATGGTCAATGTGAGAATTGGATATCATGCATGGAGGAGTGGATGGTGTTATGTGTTTAGAAACAGGATATGGATTGGTTGACAACTTGGAACCTTTGACTCTTGAAACTTGGGAATATGAGAAATGATAGGTGGATATGGAAGTGTGCATTGAATTAGGACCAACTACTTGATATACTTTGTATGTCGTTTGGGAAGCCTGCTTTTTCCTTTGAGGAAATATTTGATGGATACTTTTCCCTTTTTTATTTTTCCCCATAGTTTCTTTGACTAATGGATTTTGATAGGGATGATCTATCTTTGTATTCTTTGGTATCCATGTGTATTTGATTTGTCCTTCATGCTTCTCTACTTATTTTGATTTGATAACATTCTTCATGCTTTGACTCAAATATTTCTTTTGATGTTGGTCCCAATTTTTGGATGGGGTGATAGGGGTATGTGCAGGATCATCATGGAAAAAACAAGCCTTTAAGTGGCAAAAAATTTAGAAAAAATAGAGTTGGGTAACTTGACATAAAAATTTGAATAAGTTATCTATATTATTTCAAAAATATGTAAGAATAGAATTTGTAGAAAATTGAATGTAGTTTCTAAATTGCTAGGTTTATTTTGAAAAAATATCTATTTGGTGAAAATTTGAAATTTCAATACAGTAGTACTTAAATTTTAGGGAAAAAATAAGAAGTAGCTGTCTGTCTGACCAGCCTAACCAAACTAAAATGATAATATTTTTTTATAAAAATTTAGATATAAGTAGAGGACTCATGTCTCGATGTGATGCATATTCTTTTATAATTTTTTTCCAAGTAAATAATTAATTATAATTTTTTTATGAAAAATTTAAAAAAATATAAAGACTCGTATGTCTGACCACCTTAACTTGGTCAAAACTTCATGAAATTCATTTTTTTTATTTTTAATCTCATAGTATGCAAAGCATAGAATGTGACACATATTTTGGTTTCAAAAAATATGATATCATTTGAAAGCTATAGATATTTTTCAATCAACATAAAAATCAGAACTTTAGTCCTAATTCAATAGAAAATGAATAATTATTATTTATTAAATTCAAAGTAAAGCATAATTTATATTGGTGGAAAGCTGAGAATATCCTTTAAAAACCCTTTTCGTTTCATCAATTTTGGGTAAAAATAAGTTGTCAACCACATACCCATCATATTGCCACTTTTTGGCCCATCATGGTCCTACACATACCCATGGGTGGATGAAGATTCATGGCATGGCTGGTTGTAGTATTTTAATTGGTTTCATCATAAGGATTTTTTGTGCTCCCTATGTTGATGCTTGCATAAGATGAATTTGCCCCCAATTTTATAGAGGTATTACTGATATGTTTAGATTCCTTAATTGTCGAATAACCAAGAGCATGATACTTAGGATGGGCAATAATCTCCACTAGTTCTAGGATACGTTGCTCATATAGGCCTAATCCTCTACCATGATAATTCATCTGTTAAATTTTTTTATTTACAATAGCATATGATTTACCCTGGAAACAATGTGCTAATTCTTCTCTGCTCTGTTGTGGATCTTCAAAGGTGATATAACTTCTTCATTGATAAGATAGTTTTCCCTAAAAAAGGTAAGTGATCCAAGTTTATAAGTGATAGATCCTCTATGTGTGAGATAAATTTTTGATTGATGTCTTTGGCTTGATCTTGTGAAATATCAAATTTTAATGCTTCTTCAAGTGATGTTGATGATTCACTATCCACGTAAAATTATTCCTCATGATTCATTCTTGATATTCTTTCACATGATTTTTTTGATTCACAACTTTTTTCGTAGCCTTCTTCATGATCTATTTCTGATATGTCTCCACAAGATGTTTTTGATTCACTTATGTAGAAGCCTTCTTCATGATCTTGGTCATGTGTAAAAGTTATAAGAGTAGGAGGCTCTTTTTCCTTGGTAATGATGTCAAGAGTATGAGACTCTTTTTTTGAATGAAGATAATCCACATGTCCATCGAAAGAAAGCATCTCATGGGTAGATGGAGGAGTATGTGCTATATGGATATGGTCATGATTTGTGACATCTTGTATAGATAGGAGAGTTCCCATTAGATCATTGTAGTATCTTGGAGATACAAATTCTTGATCTTGATTAATTTTGGAATTGATTTCGACATGCTTTGAATCAATTTTTTAGCATGGGCCAATTTCAAAGGATGGATTTCTAACAAAGGGTTATTGGACATCATCATTAGGAATGGGAAGTGGCTCCATATACTCTTGATCTTTGAGTGGATCAGATCAAGTGTAGAGTTGAATATTCCTTCACTATCTACAACCATGAGGTTGAAGGATGCCAATATGTCTTGGAAAGAAACATTGCTAGACTTTGGTGAAAGATGTTGATCATACTTTGTAATGAATTCTTGAGATATTTCCTCTAACTCATTAGGTGATGTAGAAAACATGATAATTGGTCGATAAATCATGGATTATGTCAATATGATCAAATAATTCAAACACTTCTTGAAATAGATCATTGTTTGAGGGGTTTTGAACATGACTAAAAAGTGACTCTTGATGTATGTTGATTTGATCATTGGATGAGGTGGAAAAATCTTCACGGTACTCATTGATGTATAGATATTGATCATAGTTTTCAACAACTGTGGAGGAGCGATTGTCACTACTATCACTGGTGGTTGAATCCTCATCATTGTTCCCAATAGTTATTATTTCTTGTTCAATAAGTTATTGGACGCGATTTTTAAGTCGAATAAACTTTGATGTGGTGTGTCCATTTATTTTGTGAAAATAAAAAAGGTGCATGAGCTTCTCATTGTACTCTGGTGGTTTAACTTGGGGCTCTTGATAATTCTCATAAACGGGGATTTTAATGAGTTTTTTTTGTATCAACAGTTGCATAATTGATTCGATTGACTCCCCAAGTGGTGTATATTTTGATTTGTTACCTTGTGAGATTTGTACTTTAAATTGACCTTGTGGTGATTGATTTTGGAGATGTGGTGATTGATCTTTGAGATGTCGTGATTGATATTCGAGATGTGGTGATTAGGTTTGTTGCTGATGTTGTTGATCTTGATATCCAACCTCTTGAAATTGGAGATATTGTTCTTGATGTTGTTGTGGACACAACTCAATGCTTTGATGACATGGTTTAACCAATGGAAGAGTGTATTGATTTTGGGGTGGAGATGTCTCCTGGTGCAATGAATCAATTATTTTGGTAAGTGTAGCAATTTTATCTTGCAAAATTTGATCTTGATGTTGATCTTAACACCCTTGATATAGTTGATTTGGTTGTTGAGCAAGCATACTCAGAATGTATACTTGTGGTGTTTTTATTTGATCATGGACAAATTGATTTTGAACAATGTTTTGATTTGGGATGATGTTTAGATTTGGAATTATAGGTTGAAATTGAACATTGTTGAGATTGGGAATCATATTGCTTTCATTTAGGCAACCTTGATTTTGCATGGTGTTACCCCGACTTGGATCAATACATGGAGTCATTAACATACTGTTTGGACTTTGAACAACATTTGCATGATTTAAAATCATATCTATCCCAAAGTTTACCACGCACAATTTTAAGCACAAAAGCCAAAGGGATTCAAGAAGTTGGGAACGCAAATTCAGTCCTCATCGGAAGAAGAAGGCAAAATCAGGGTCTACAGAACTTGTAGCTAGAGAAGAATGGAGTATTTGCCTCACAATCATTAATTCCCTATTTTGATTTTTGAATGGGAATTACCTTTCTCTGAATCAATTGGGGATCTCTATCTTTCGCAGGTATTTAAATCTCACTACTATTAGTATAGAAAGAGTGTTGTAAGAATCATTGGAGAAGATGTACTTTATCCCCAAGCTCAACGGTCCATACTTCATTCTTAATTAGTTTCCATATTTTTATCTAATGCTTATGATCCACTTAAGTCTTTACTTGATCTTCAATTAATAGCTTCCAAAGTGGTAAAGGAGGTCTTTCTACAAGATAATAAATTTCTTAAAGGTCAACAAGCGTATGACTTTTGGAAAGGCCAGGCGAGAGTAGGCAGTCTCTTTCCTCACCACTTTCTGCTCAATGGGAATGTATATGTTTTTGTTCCTGATGGCATTAAGAATTCATTGGAGATGCGGAGCTTCCGATATTTGTAGTTGGTGCTGGAAAGACATAGGGTGGCAGTTGGTGGGGATTTGGTAGATGATATCAAAAAATGTACCACCACAATTCTCACTTTGCTCGACCATGTTCATGTCAAACTAGTTAATGTACGTACTCCTCAATTTGTTCTGCATAGACACGCACTTTGAGTGGCTCCTTTGGTGAGTGTTCTAGAGCGTGCAAGTTCTTCCACTCCCCTGCCTCAATGGGAGGTCCCTAATCTTAATATTTCTCTGCAAGAAAATGATTTGGGGGCCGAAAACCAAGAGTATGATGAAAATCAAACAGAAAATGAAATTGAGGAAATGGAGGGATAAGTGGGTTTATTTTGTCAAGGGTTGAATTAGAAATAGTATATTTATATAGATGTAGTATCTTTTAGGTTTGGGGCATTTTATAGCACATAGTTTTTTTCAGCATATGATATATATGGGTCTATAGCAAATATTTTGAGTTAGTGGAAGCTTAGAAAATCTAAGGGATCTTCTATAATTTGGATTTGAAATGTTCATGTTTGGTAAACTTGTACTTGGTATAGTCAAATTTTGCATGGATGGATTTGGTGGGATAATTTTGTTTGGAAGAAGACTCATGCATTGATTGTTTTGTTGATAGATTTGTAAGTATCAACTATGATTTAAATCTACCATTGGGAAAGGTGGTCCAAATTTTGGATTGGGAAAACTCACATTTGTTGCATCATTGAGGCTGGTAGGAGGTAATGATCCTATGTATGGATTGTATAAATGCAAGTTTTTACAATCAATTGGTATTGTAAGACTTTGATAGTTTGGTTGACTTGGATTACTCATGATGTATGAATCAAGTTTTTATTCCATGTTTTTCTTGTGTTTTGAACTTGTTGCAAAAGTGAATCTCTAAGGTGTTTAGGACCAATGATGAGATGAAAGATGAAAAGGGTGAATGATATGGGTGTTTGAACTTTTAGGGATTTTGGATCAATGCTAGACTTTAGGATTTGATTTTGATTGGTTTGATTTGGATATGACCTTAGGATGAACTTCTTCAAAGGGGTGCTAATTTAACTAGAGGTATGAGAAAGGATGCATTCTCACACTCCTAGCAAAATAAATTATTTTGATTTGGTTTAAGGATGTACCCAAGTCTAGATAATGATGTTTCCAAAGCTCTAAAGTTTTTTGTGGGATGGAGATGATAAATGTTTGGGATGGATGAAAGGGTTTGATTTGATCCTAAGTGAACCTAAGAGGGACTTGTTTACAAGACCATGGTAGTGAGGAACATCCTTTTCTCTTAGAGTAGTTTAAACCAAAAGACCAATGTTTTGCTTGGAAAACCATATGACAAAAGATAAACAAGCACATGTGTGGGGTTCAATTGAGGTAATCTTGATTAATGACTTGATTTTTTACCACAAACACTTTATTTCTTAGCTTTTAAAACTAAATGTCTATGTCTCAATTTATTTTCATCCCACAAGGTCCATTATGTAAAAATCAAGATTTCATGAGCATAGTTTCCTATGTTGACTTTGGAGAGAACAAATTGAGAGGTAAATCCAAATACTTAGAAGCCTTTAAGGATGAAATCCCTAAGGCAAGCAATAGCACTTGGATTTGTCAAAGGTATTTGCTCCTCCTAAAGAGTTTGAAATTTTGAGGATTTTTGGTGAATGTTTGTTTTCCCAATGTTTTAGATCCAAGAAAAGTGTTTTGATTCCAAAATGATGCACAACCCTAGGATGAAAAGAGAAAATATCTATTGAATTCCCATTTGGATAAATCCAGCTACACCTACTCTTATTGGATGATTAGATTCTTGACCAGACAGGCTCCCCCGTACGGTCCACTCACTTCTCAGGTGAGCCAAGCATCAATACCCATGAAAATCCCATGAAATACTTATCATCTCTACCAAGAGCCATAAAAATGTGGGATGGATTCAGAATGATTGTTCTTGCATCAACAAATAGATTTAGGGATTTTTGGCTTCTACACAAATTGGTTCGTAATCAAGGCACCCGTTCAGAAGACCACACGAAAGGAAAGATCAACTCATATAAATATGATCACCTACTTGTCTGTAGAAGCTCTTATAATGATGAGATTTCCTCAACATTCAAATTTGTATACCGGTTGGGAGTATCTTGGCATTTAGCTCGTTACCGATTTGAGACGTTCCCTTCAGGTGAGTACTTTTTCCCACCAAGGAAGGCTCTCTAAAGGTGAACAATAGTGAAGAAGTGAATTTTTAGTTCGACCACCTAACACATTTAGGTGGGAGCACAAACAATACCTTTATTCACACTCGCAAGTTTTGTTCAATTTTAAGAATCCAAATTGAAGTGTGGTGGCAATCACTTATACAACTTAATATCACAAAAAAGCATTTTTGTTTCTCAAGATCACCATGAGGAATGAGAGAAGCACATATGTCTTTTTAAATGATATTACTTCAGATAAGGAATTAAAAAACACCAAATAAACTTGTTCATTTTAGATCCCAAAAGCAGTAATGTATTCGTTTTATAGCACCAAGATGAAGTATGAAGTTTTCTTGTTCAATTTTAGACCAAAATCAAAATTCTAGTAAGTTTCTAAGTTCAATTTTAACCAACTTGAAAAGATCAAATAAATGGTTCATTTTAAACCCAAAACTTGAAGTGAGTTGGTCTAAAAAAGAAAACAAAATTAGTAATGAATGTGCTAGGTTATTACAATTAAGCATTTAAATTATTTTTTTCACATTCAAATGTTCAATGCCTGAACTCAAATTTGTCTTGATTTATCCACCTTGATGAGAAGTAGATCAAATTTATAATTAAGCATGAAGAACTGATCAATAGACTCCACCTTAGCAATGTGGACATTATCTTTATGGAAAGATCTCCATGTTCCCTCAGATTGCTCCCATAGCTGGCACCCTCTTAGTGGAAAAAATTCAGTACCTATAAGTGACCACAACAAGATTGGGTCAATCAATTTGAAATCTGGAGTATAATTTTCAATCATAAAAAGAAATGCTTTTTATGAGGATAATTGGCTACTTTCCTGACTGCAATAGGAAAATATAGCAATGCCCTTTCAGAATTGGTGTCTGGGTAGCTAGTAAGTAATCGCTCGACTTAGTTCCAACATGATGCAAAATGTCATTCTTGTTGGTAAACTCTTGTGAAGAAGTGTCTGGTCGGATATTTTCTCTTTTAATAGAAGTTATAATCATCTAATCAAACAAGTTGCAAAGCTCTAGTTAAATATAAGAAAGATTCGAATACAAGTTTAACTGACAGAAATGCTGCTTGTTAAACCCATTAAAATCTCTATAAATAAACAAGGAACCTGCATTTACAATTTAAAACGGGTGCTACTAAATTAACCCCATAAAGCTTAGGTATATGGACTTATTTGTACTTTTCAACTTCTAGGACCTTTGCATGTTGCGCACTATCACAATGCTTTGTAGATTGTCCACAAGCGCTCATGATATTAAATACGGATTGGAAGCAGATAACCATCTACTTAACAAAATTTTGAGTAGTTATATGGTGCGGTGGGATAAGCATAACTGTATTGTTGGAATTCTTATAAAATAGAACCGCATAAAACATACACCCCACCCTGAGACCTCTTTGCTTTATGTTGTAGCAGAAGCAAAAATAAATGACAAGAGGAGCTCGTGAATCAAAAAAAGGCTCCCAAATAACCTTTCCCCTGATGGCGTTGATTCATTCAAATGGTCTGGCCCAAATCTGACCGTTTCCCCTCCACGGTATGACTTCCAAGCTCTACGACTCTTTACCCTTTTAGGTTAATGTTGTGTCAATATCAGATGGACAATGATTCAAGAGATGATGATAAGACAAGAAAGAAGTAAGGGGCCAATGTGGCAAGGTAGGTAGAGAGCCAGTGAGCAAAGACAAATTTTATGATGCTCTAATCGGTATACAACTTGGAAAATAATTAGAGTTCTACAATGCCATTCACAAGACATAAAGTGGATTTAATGCTACCAAACACTGACCAGCGAACAAAGACAGATTTTATGATGTGCAATCAATATAGAACTTGGAAAATAATCAATGATAAAATTTGAATGCACATTAAATCGAAAAAAAATTGAAGACTTATTTAGTGATTGCGCGGATTACATTTGGTCTGGTCATCATGTAGTGCACTTTCCTTGCACGTCAAAGAAGCAAATACGTGACTAACATAAATGGATTCAAATTTAGTGATCGCATGGATTACCTGTTCCCAAAAGCATAGTATTAATTTTGTGATTAGACAATTTCAAAATGATCTTTCACAGCAATCTGTTCTAGTAATGCTACAATCGACTTATTTTAAGATTGATTTATACTCCTTTAACAACTAATTCTTTAATGGTTATCCTCCTTGCTACCGTACAAATTAATCTCAGTCCATAAAATGACAACTATAGTCAACAATGCACAATCAAGTTGGGCCACAACGAGGTCATAAATATGGCTTATGGAGCCTTGTTTCAATTTAAATGCGAAGAATAAGGCCACGGGCACAACCTTTCAATATCATTTTGCATTCTATTCTACAAGGTCTGAGTATATAATATGTGCCTAAGAGTAGATTAGCATAGAGGATTGACATAGAGTATAGCAGTGATTGTTGTCCAGGTAGTAATAGAGATTATCACCAAATAAATTTGGAAACAAAAGGTACAGTGATTAATCATGTTATGATAAAGAGTAAAAAATACAGTCAAGAGAAAGAATCCCCAGACCAAAAGCAAAGGAATTCAATTATGAAATACATTAGCTTTTTTATTTAGAAGAGAACAAACAATCGAAATTAGGTGAAACAAATCTAATGAAAGTAATAAAAAACTTACTGCTAATTACAGCCATCTTTCTATTCCAAGCCCCACGGTGGGCACCAAAATGTAGATGTTGAACCTATAAAGGATTAAACCTTGAAATATATTAACATTGTTAGTCAATTTAAACAAAGAAAATCACAACATCCCTATGAAATACTTTATCATGTTAGATATGCAAACAAGATAAAAATGAAACAAGGAAGTTAAATGAAAGCATATGAAAACATGAATCAAACTCTATCCCATAGTGGGAGTGGTGATCCTTTGATGTGGAAAGGATCCCCTTTACCACCCCCTTGATAAGCTTTAGATATGATGGAGATGCAAGTGCCTATAGTGCAAAATGCATGAGATTGTAGATTATAATGAAAATTTTTCAGATTGCAGATAATTTTTTCATAGAGAAGGCCTCTATAAATAGGTTGAAGGCTTGAAAAATGGAGAGATGAGAGGGATGTGGGATTAAATATGAGCCAATGGAAAGCTTCCACTTGTCAACATGCTAATGGAGGAGGAATGAGCACATTTTTGAGAATGTGCAAGTAAATGCAATTAGGTGGATTTGAAATTTGAAAGATGGTCTTAAATACATATGGTTGAGAGATTTTGGGGGTAAATTTGTTTGGGAAAGAAATTCAAACAAATGGAGTTAATGAGGGAATATTCCTTGAGAATATGCCTTGTGAGGGAAAATATAGATAATTACATAATTACATAAAATTAATTTCATGTGCAAGTGGGTGGCTTAGTCAAGGGTTTAGGTTTGACCAAGGTTGAGTCAAAACCTAGAGGATGGTTAATTGTGGTTAGAGGTTAATTAATTTAGATTAATTAACTTGGAGGATTTTAGCGGTTTTGACATTTAATTTAATCAATTTAATTTATTAAATCAAATGAGAGGACCTTTAGGAATTAATTAAATAATTTGATTTATTTAATCAAGTATGATGCACCTTAGTGAGTTAATCAAATAAATTACTTTATTTGATTAATAGAGGAACTGATGTTAATTAGAGAAAGATTAGATGCATGATGAACATTAGTTAGGATTATTTTCATGTCTACACTAGCAATTCCTTTAAAGTGGGGGAATGCATTGGCATTATATTTTGGCATGATTTTAATTGCAGTTTCTCTCATGTTTCATTGTGATATTTTCTTTCTTCTTGCAATGTGTCCTTTTCTTCATGGTGTCAATGGGTTTGATTTCCTCTGAGAGTGTGATATTTCTTTGACTTGTCCTCTCTTGGAAACATTAAGCACAATGTTCCATAAGATGAGAACTTGCATGAACTAAGTAAAATCCCTTTGAGCATCCCTTTTTCTTATTCAATTTTCCTTTTGTCCTTATTAAAGTCATGGAATTCTGACTTTTAAATGGTCTTCATGGGGCTCACCTAGTGAACAATTAACTTCACTAGTTCATGTGAGCATGTATTTTTGTACGCTATTAAATTCATGGAGGTATGGCTTTGATATGGTCCCTCTTGGGGCTCACCTAGTGGACAAGTAGCTCCACTAGGCCTCATGAGCATGTGTTTTGTTTGCATAGTGGATAGTGTGTTCCACTTGTAAACTTCTTCAAGCCTAGACCTGGTCCACCGCATTGGATAGTGAGTCATAGCTTGATCCATTGCAGTTCTTTTTGTTTTTCCTTTTTTTGTCTTTGATGGTGTATCTTTGTGATCTTATTCTGGCTTCATATATCATCTGCAAGTGTGTTCCTTTGTACCTATGTTGGTCTGCCATGGGATCTTGATCTTGGAGGCTTATCCATCCTCTTGATTATTGTCATCCTATCTTACTAACATTAGTAAATTTGAACCCCTCTTAATTGCATGGTTGACTACTTTAGTGTGAGTTTAAAGTAATTTCATCCTCGCACTAAAGTCGGGGCTAAATGTAGTGTAGTAAAATGCATACCATTGAATTTTCACCCTTATTTGGGTCCACCTTACTTTATTTATGCTTCTTTATGGCATAATTAGGTCCTATTTTGCATCCACAAGCCTAATAAACTATATATTTTTAGGGAAAATCCCGACAAATATCAAGAGATAAATGATCATTTAATGTTTTTGTCTGTCTATTCCTTATTTGTGGATTGGAACTAATACGCCACCTTGGGAATCTTTGTTCTCCATGGGTCCTAGGACCTTGATTTTCAAACCATCGGAAAAGGTCCCTTTTTGAAGTTTGTGCTTTCAGATTTGAGCCTTGGGACTAAGATTCCACCAAGGGAATCTTAGTCCTACTAAGCTTATTTTTAGGATCCAATTTTAAATTCAGGCTAGTTTTAGTCTCCTTTAATTAATTATTTCATATGTCAGCTTGTTGTGGTATAATTTTCGGATATTAAGTATGAATAAGTATAAATTCAAGGTTCCTTCACTCATTTTCATCTAAGCAAGTTTTGAGAGCATTCCTAATAGCGTATTTGAGTTCACAAAAGCATTCAAGAGAATTTCATCAAGAATTTAGAGCCATTATATAGATTCAATCATCATATCAAAGGTTATTCTTGCATCATGTGTGTTGTTGTGCTAACATTTGTGATGTAGGGTTTTGATTCAAGCAAGCAACCAAATCAAGATCTATCAAGCATTTCAAGATCCATATTCATTGTAGCCATTTAACACAAGTTTGAAGAATTCACAAGGGTTTGGTGAGTTGTAGCATTGCATGTTCATTCACCAATTCCCTTCATTTCATTATTTCATTTCAAGGTTTAATTGCCAACAAGGATTTTAACCAAGGAAAACCCCCATTCACTAACCATCAACAAGTTTTTCTCGTCTTGCATATTTGTGTTTGCAGATCTAGGTTGAAAACTTGAAGATCACTTGGAGTGCAATGTTTTTAAAGTTGCAAAGTTGTCATATTCACGAAAACTCACCTATAGGTCAGATTTGGAAGTTTAAGAACCTGAGATCCAAAAAGAAGCAAGTGCAAACCTTGGAGCTTAGGACCACATTCAAATTTTTTAGAATTTCGGAGTGGGACTAATACGCCACCTTGGGCATTTTAGTCCTCCTTAGAATATCTTTCAAAGATTATTTTAGATCCGGTTTCGACATCTGAAGATTCTTTGTTTGCCCTAAAAAACAACGACGAACTATCACACCATCTTGGGAATCTTAGTCCTCCAAGGCATATTTTCACAGCTTCTTTACATTTCCAAAATCCTTACATCATCTCCAGACTTTCTAGGTAAACATACCCTAACTTTATGTTGCAATTTTTCATTATTTGCATCTATCATTTAGCTTATCCAACATTGTCTTTTCCAATAACTTGCTTGGTGCTTAACCACTTAAAGCTGAAAGAACCCTTTCCTAGGTCCTCCTAATTGTGAATTGACTCACCTTGTGAGGTTGTTAGTCAATTCAATTAGGGTTGTTAGGACTTAATTGAATGAACTAGATAAAATAGGAGGTAATCACCTACATTCCTATTTTATTTATGATTCAAGAAGTTTAATGTATTTAACAACTAGGCCTGATATAATGCATAGTGTAAGTTTGATTTCCAGACTTATGGAGAATCCAGAAGAGTCACATTGGAAAGAAGGTAAAATAATCCTAAGGTATGTGAATGGAACCAAAGGATATGGTAACTTGTATAGTACAAAAAATGATTTTGGGTTGGTTGGTTACATGGATAGTGATTCGATATGGAGTTTGGATGATAGAAAGAGCATATCTGGATATGTGTTTCACTTGGGATCATGAGTCATTTCATGGGCTTCCAAGAAAAAAACCATAGTTTCCCTATCTATAGTCGAGGGTCGGTATATAGCAGTAAATATAACAACATGCCAAGCTATTTGGCTAAGGAGGGCCTTAGTAGATCTGAAGGAAGAATAAAAGGATGAAACAACTGTATTTTGTGACAATGCTTCATGAATAGCTTTTGAAAAGGAATCTAGTTTTTCATGGAAGAAGCAAGCACATTGAAATCATGTATCATTTTATAATCTAGAATTAGTTGAGAAAAGTGAAATCAAAATAAAAAATTTTAGGTCTAAGTAGCAACTTGCAGACACTTATACCAAACCATTGATTAGACATTGCTTCAAATGCCTAAGAAAAAATTTAGGTGTTGTTGATTTGTATCAAGAATTATGTTGTTTGATGGCTCAGTCAAAGGGGGTGTGTTGGAAATATTTAATTTTTTGTCTAAGCCTTTCTCACATCAAATCCCCTATTTCACCTACCTGTCAGGAGGATCCTTTCAAGCACAAGGTTTTTGGGATGTTCATCTCCACTCCACCCCTTACTCTAGAATTTATTATGGTAGGTAAATTTTAAGTTTGAGAAGAATTTATTTGGAAGAAGATTTGAATAGACAATAAGGAGTAAAAGAAGTCAGTAGGATAGTTTCAAGTTTTTGCAAGAAGGAGATGTTGTAGCAACAACATCAGAGAATGTATTTTTTAGTGAAGTGAAGAGTGTGTACAAGGAGCAACAGATAGCTCCAGGTTGTTCAACGTGTGCAAAGAGCAACAAATATCTCCAAATTTTTCAATGTGTGTAAGGATCCGCAGACAGCTCCAGATTGTTTAGTTTGTGCAAGGAGCATCAAATAGCTCTAGATTGTTCTCTATGTGTGTAGGGAGTAGCAGATAGCTCCAGATGAATAGAAAGAAGAGAGAGCTTTGAGAAGCTCCAGATTGTTGTAAGTGTGTGTGTGCAACTCTAGATTACTATCAAAGTAGATTGTAGATTCAAGTTTAGAAATCATTTTGTAAATGTTATTTTATAAGTTAATAGAACAATTTTTTTTTTTGCATGCCCAACTATTTGTATCCAATCAATTTTTTTTTCTATTCCACATTTTATTTTTCTATTCCCAGTTGATTAGTAAACAAAGCAACAACTCTATGCATTTTATTTGAGTTTGGGATTTAGAAAGCCCCTTCACAATTTTGATAAATATTTTGTTTTTTTATTGAAATATTTTATGTCATTTGTAAGATTTTTTTTATTAATCAATACGACAACACAAATCTTAAGGATGAAATTTTTTTGGTTGAGGGCCAAGGAGTAAATAATATTCATTCTATCAAATTTGTTTGAGCCACAATCTTGGACTCATCCTTTTTGGTGTTGAGGTTTTGCACTCAACATGATATACAACATTTAAAAAGTCCCTCATGAGAAAAAAAAATGAGAAAAACCAAGAAAAAATCTATTCTTCAAAAAAGAGATGTAAAATGTGAAGGACTTAGAAAGGATTCCTAAGGACAAGTTCCTTCACCCCAAGCATCAATTCTAACTAATGATAATAAGGTGATATTGAATTTTTAGTGAAGATGTTTGGATCCCAATCCTTAGTTGGATAACGCTATAAGGAATGATGAATATCAAGGATGACTAGTCAAATTAAATTAATGTGTATCTTGATCTGCTTCGTCTAATAATGCTAAAATAAGTTACATGGAATGTGAACGATATTTTGGTTATCATAAAAAAGAAGTGTAAGACTATTAGGTGGTAGATCATACTCGATCATAATTTGTTGAAGCAACAAAACCTCCTAGCTAGCAAGAATTTCAAATTGATACTGAACCTAAGAGGATGAAAATGTAATAGATATTTTCTTCTCTCAAGACTAGGAAATTACACCATAACCAAGGAAAAAAATAACCATATATGTGGGTTTCCATGACTCAACCTCACATTCCTAATCAAAGATGATAAAGTATACTATATTTGAAGCTCTCGATGTGTACTAAATGTCAAAATGTGTAGTTCTCTGACTATAGCTAAAAATATGGTTGGTTTCCTTCTAGTGACTCTCATGAGGATTGTGGAAAAAATTAGAGGCAATTCCAATAGAAAAAAGGATATCAAAATGTGTGTGTGAAATACAATCTATAATTCCCATTAACTATCTATATATAGTGGCAATTATGCTAGTTGTGAATAAAGTGGTAGTCATTGTGAAACCAAATTGAAATTGTGTAGGATTTGGCTTATAAATAACCATGTTGAAATAATGAATTAGATCAGAAAAATACTTATGTAGATGAATAGAGATACCCTAAAAACATTGAAGAATTTACAAAACAAGAAGGAAATGTAAAATGCTAATATTTTTTATCTCAAAATTGTTCCACCAATGAATTCCATATATCCTCAATCATGGAGGAGATCTTGATAAAATTCAAATAATCCATGTAAAAGACCAACATCAAAAGATAAGCTCTATCTCTAAATATATATTATTGTGATCAAGGTTGTAAGATGTGAAGTTAGATGCATGTAGGAAATCATCTATCTTCTCATGCCAATCCATAGAGACTTGTTCAAGACTATCTAAATAAAGTTTTAGCTTGAAAATAATGGGGTTCCTATATGAATCCTTGAGGTTTCTTCATGTAGATAACCTCATCAAGATCATGCATGAATACACTCTTCACATTCATCCAGTAAATAAGCCACCTAAGAGGCAACAAGAGAAATGATAAGAAAAAAAACAAATTTTTTTATAGGGTAAAATGTCTTAGAGTAAAACTTGACCATTTGATTGAGGATAGGGAAATGATGTTGAATATGAAATATTTCTAGGAAATTCCTTAAATATTTATTCCTAAATGGTGAGCCATTATTAGAGACCAAAGTAGAAGGAAGGCCAAATAGAGATATGATGCTATCAAGGATGAAATGGAAAATAAATTTACTTGCCTTGGATTGAAGTTGAACGACTTCAACCCATTTTGTAAGTAATCAATAGGTATTATATTAAAATCATGTCCATGTGAAGGTGGAAGAGAAATCTTGGCAATAAGATCCAAGCCCCACATGCAAAACATCTAAGGAGATAGTAGGGCACAGAGTTGTTGGGAAAGAGCTTGAATCATATAGTTATGTTGTTGACATTGAGGGAACTTTTTGATAAATGAAAAAGAATTGTGTTCCATACTTACCAATAGTAACCATACAAATCAATTTCTAAACCAAAGATCGACCAGCAAAATGTCAACTGTAGGCACCTAAATGGGCTTCTTCAAGGGAAATGGGGATCTCTTATTTGCTAACAAAAGAGAGAATAAGGTCATTGTATCCTCTTTGATATAGGATATTAGATAAAATAATAGCTCAACAATTTTTGTATGAAGGATTTGGAAAGGCACCATTGTGCAAAATATTCAAATATGTGGGCATTCCTTTGAATCAATGTTGTAGTAGAAAACAATGTCAGTAGAATTTCTAAAAATTAATGATAAAAGAGATTATGAATGATAAAATAGAACTCAAAAATGAATCATCAAGGGATATGAGGGAGGAAGCACTCACAATCACATCCATATTTCAATTGTCTTTTTAAGAAATATTTTTAATTGTGTAAGAAGAAAAATTATTTAATAGAGATAAGGCCAAGTCATGTTTTAATTATACACACACATACATGAATACATACATACATATATACACACAGACACATATACACACATATACATACATAGACACACACATATGTATATATAGACATGCATATTTAAATACATACATACATAAGATTGACATTTCAAATGGGGAAAATTAAATAATAAAAAGAAAGTAAAATAAATAGAGGAATTGAAATAGATTACCTAATATTCTTTGAGAGAGATTTCCTCATAAATGCTTGTGTGAACATAAGAGAGACTATGTGATCCTTCTAAGGAAAATTTAGGTCAATTAGTGTTTCCCTAAAATTAATGTTTTAATTACAACCTAATGCACCTTTTAATCCCTAAAGTGATGGTTTTAATAATTATATTGATTATTCACTTGTAATTTTAGAAAATTCAAAGAATCATATTTATTTTTAATTATGTAGCTTAAACTATAAAGAAATAGATACATTTGATTGTATGGCTTAAATTATATATCTAGAAAATTGATTATTTCCTTGTCAAAACATATTGAAATATTTAGAGTAAATTATTTAATTATTCTTTTGAAGAACATTAGTTAATATTGATTTATATGATTGAGAATTTTAGTTTAATTAAATATTACATTGGATTAATTATATGTTAGAAAATTAATTAATTATTGTCTAAATTTTGAAATAATTAGATGGATTGTGTTTTCTTTGATAGAAATTTTAAATTAACATCAATATGTGGATTAAACTATATTTGTATCTCTCTAAATAAATTCTCTAGATGATGGGTTAATATGTCAATGAGACGTAACAAATTTAGAGAGAAATTACTTTTGGTTAGTATTTTTATGCCTTAGTGATGCCAATGTAGTATCACCTCATCATTTCCACATATTCACACAACATAGGTTTTCTTACCCATGGGTAGGTCCCCCATAGCTAACTCTCTTGTAGTCATCTATACCTAGAACTAGGCTAACCCATCATCATTTAGGGAATCTGAGTAGTTCATCACACTCCTGCCAACAGTTATCCTTTTCTGCACTCTTAGGCAATGTGACAATGATAACATTATATGAGAAACATCAACCAATGCATATAGTATGACACCATCTCAAGCATGGTAGTGTAGTCTAGAGTGAAATTATATTAATGTTTCAAATAATTATATGTTGTAATATTTTCCTTTTGGGTTAAAATTAGGAAATAACACAATTTTTATATACTCTTAAATTAAATTAAATTATACATAAAAAATTGTACAATTAGTAGTTATCTTAATATCTAATTATACAATATAGGAGATCATGATTATATTAATAATGATAGTTTCAATGTATAAGTGCACAATTAGTAGTTCTTAAAACAACTCTAGATGATGATTCACACTTCTTAAATTTTTGTTTCATGTTGAAAAGAAAATTTCCACAGTATAGATGATCTTTCACTAGTTCTATTTATTATATCCTATACACCTTCTACTATTCTCTCATTTATCTATATTTATACTAATATTTTGTTGGACTAACAGCTAAAACTGAATTTTATAATAGTATTCATAGAATTAAGCATATAATTTCAAATATTTCAGCTAACAACATTAGTTTTATATGATATTATTTTTAGTGATAACAAATTCTACACTAATTTTACGCTTGATTCTTACTAAAATATAGTAAATTACTTATTTTAGATTTATCAATCCAAATTTATACTTGACCATTGAATTGAATGATATTTAACAATATAAATAAAAAGTCTCGATATCAATCTAATAAACCCAGTTAAACAAGCATCATAATACTATAACAAACAAATTAATTAGATATGTAGAAATTTTAAATATTTTTTCTAACTTTTAAAGAGACATAAGACTTTAAATTTTAGAGACAAAAAATTTAATGTTTCTAGTTTCTATAAAGAATATAAGAATAATTAATCATAATTTCTTTTGACCCCTTTTCAATGACATTATATTCTACTCAATTTTTCAAGGTTAATATTTCTAAAGTCATTGAGGGAGAGGAAAGAACAATTCTATTTAGCAAATAAGTTGAACTATGTTAGCTCACAAGATTAGTTTTATATGACATTCATTTTTGAATTATCTACTATTTTTAGAGGAAATATGTTTATAAGTAATAGTACTTGTAAAAAAGGTACTTTATTCTAATTAAATATTATATTTTTTAATGATAAAAAAGTTAATATAAAATTTGTACTTGAGTTTTGCTAATAAATGGTAAAATAATAATTCTATTTGTATTGATTAAAATTTAGATTTGATCATTGAATTGAATGATATTTAAACCTGATCATAAAAATATCTTGATATCAATCTAATTAACCCATTTAAGCAATAGCCAAAATATTATAACTACCATGTTAATAAAATATATAACAATACCCAACTTCCAACTTCCTTTCTAATATGTAAAGATACATAGAACTTTAAATTTAAAATTTTTTATTAACAAAAAAACAAAAAGATCAATATTTCTAACTTCAACCAATGATATAAAACTTTTGGACTAAGTTGCTTTTCACCCATCCTCAATGGCAGCAGAACCTTTCTCCTGCAGTATACTCTACTGCATTTGGTTTTAGAGTAAGGATTCGGAAGCCATTGAGAGAGAGGTAAGAACAACTTCATCCAGTAATAAGCTTCTATCATAGCCTTCTGAAAGCCCAAATAAAATTGACAAAACAATAAAGCCATGCTTAACTTCGAGACATTAGACTGACAAGCAATATTGATAGATGAGTGATTGCCGCTATATAAACCATTTCAGGTAGAATATATATAGAATGTGAGGGTCGATATGCAATTAAAGAAATATTAATTGGAGGTATTCAATACCTCGCATGAAATCTGATTGTGATACTGCTTCTAGTGCCCTATAGGTGGCAGGCATGCATAAAATCTTGTAATGTAAATATCAGATAAGAAAGAACCTTTTTAAGGATAAAAAACATTTGAGATCCGCCTGTTTTCCACTGACAAAATGAAAATATGTATACAAAATATAATGAAATTATCCATAGCATACAATCATTGCGAGAAATTCTCGAATTAAAGTGAGTTGTCTAAATGTCTGCTCCATCCCCCATTTTGGTACATCCATCATAAATTTGCATACGCATGCTCCAATAAGTTACAGTGAAACAGATAATCTTTCGAAAATTGTATAAAGAAGTGAGGCACTGAGAAGTGACAAATCGAAAGGTGCTCTCACATAACGTACGGGAAATCTATTTGGGTAAGATTGTCCTCGCCTTTATTGAGAGGTCAGTTACCGTTTCGAGCCTTTCTCGATTTGAAAGATTAAATGGAAACCACTTTACTGTACGACCACTTAGTCACTGTCGAGTAATGGACAGTTGTGACTTCTCCCTCAAAGGCCATTAAGAGTCCTTCACCTTTTGCGTGGAATACGTTCTACACGTATTGATAAACATCTTTTTATTTATTCAGACAGAATAATGTGGTTGTAGAGTCCAAAGGAACTAACGTAGAAACGTTCAAATAACTTAGGCAAATAACAACTTGATAATTAAATTTAGACTCGTGAGTTGAGAATAGTTGTATTGCAGAATACAATTTTACAAATAAACATTAAAATTAATGAATAAATAACAAATTGATAATTAAATTTAGACTTATGAGTTGAGAATAGTTGTATTGCAGAAAAGAAGTTTACAAATAAATATTAAAATTAACAAATAGGATAAATTTAGTTATTTAGGATAAGGGTAGTTATTTCGAAGAGATACATGATAGATTATCATTGTGAATATTTTTTTGAAGTTTGTGTATAAAATAATATTGATATATGTATATCAAATTATTTACATTTCATCTCAATAATTCAATGAATGGACCTAAAATGATATATCATTAAAATATATATACACACACATATTCATAAATCTATATATATATATATATGTATGTTTGTATGTATATATGTGTATATATTCATGAATACGTATACATACATATATACATACATACATACCTATATATATTTAGGTGTATATATGTATATATTTTTAATGGTCTATCTTTGTAGATCCGCATACAAACACACTTACAAGAGATAATCCATAAGTAACTTTAATGATTCTAATTGGGATTCATTCCCTAGACAAGGCTAGGGAAAATTGCTATAGTGAATTTGAAATTTAATGAATGTTGGCTCTCTCAAGTGTAGGTGTGTGTGTGCAAATAACCTAATGTATTCAAATCTACCAACATAGACCATTCAAGAAATATGTATATATGTATAAAGATTTATGTATATGTATATAAAAGTATACTTTTATATACAACATATATATGTGTATATAATTGCATCTATGCATATGTACACAAATATTTATCTACATATAACATATATATATATATATATATACACTCACAGACATACAAATTTATACTTATATATGTATATATGTTGAATAATATTTTTATAGATGCACTAGATTACTAACATGACATGTCTTTAATTTTATACGTGCTGAAAATTGCTAGTATTGATAATTTCATAATGAACTGAATTAGGTATATATCATTTGGAGCCATGCAATTGACATAATTTCTTTTTTTGAGTAGTATGTGTCTGGTTATATTAGTACATGTAGATTTATTATGGTGAGGATAATGTTCATTAGTCATTTATATAATTTTAATATAAATTTGAAATATTATAGATGATATATGTGTATTAGATTTTGTGAGAAGCAAGAAATGAGCCAAGATTTGATGTCGGACATAGATGACACACAACTCCAATAGAAAAAAGATCATAGATCAAAATAGAGGAATAGAGAGAGAATCTTGAAAGAGAGAAAACAAGAGACAACTATAAGTGAATTTTGAGAATACTCATCTTAATCTAAGTAAACTATCTAGTTGGGTGGGAGGAGAGTGTTGTATATATAAAAATATAAGAAAATATATCAAAAGGTGCATTAACTCCAAATACCCATAGTCTTGAGATTTTACTTACTTTGTAAATGGAAAAACAAGTGGAGTAACCTACACAGGTGTAGAAAAAAATGTGTTTATTAGAGATTGTGAAAGAAACATAAAGATGACATGTAACTCAACTACCTATGTGTGGCAAAGAGTGACACATGTATATAATGGATTTTTCCATGTGTCTTGTATTAACCGAGTCTAATTAACCTACACAAACTTAAATAATATATGGAGTAAGACAGAAATCCCCTACCATAAGGAAAATTAAATAAAAAAATTAACATGCCCCTTTAAGTGTAGCTTAGGTGGGTGAACATATGGGTCTCAAAAAATGAAGCCTAATGAGGTACCCCCATACAAAGAGATCTCCCCAAAATAAGAATCCCACCATATGAGGAATACATTCTGTGAAGGTAGAGAGAGAGAGAGAGAGAGGAATAAGAATCCTCATTGAGGTAGACATGTGCTGCACCACCAACAAAGGTCGTTGATGAAGAAAATTTCTCTTAGCGAAGATATTGGTGAAGATGCATGTAATCTTCTTTGATTTATGACAATACTTAAGATGAAAGAAATTTTCTTAAATCAACTCTCCAATGTAGTGCATATGAATCTCAATATGTTTATTCATTTGATGATGAACCAAATTTGATGGGATTTATATCAAATTGTAATTATCATAAAATATGATTGTAGGATTTCTAAATGGAATGTAAAATTCTATTATAATATGCTAAAGCACGAAATATACTTATTGGTGTTATTAACTACCTCTGGATACTCAACCTCTATAAAGGAATGAGAAATTGAAGACTATTTCTTGCTCCAACAATAAACTAGACCAAAACCAAGTGAGAATTAATACCTTGATTTAGACTTATGATCCTAACAATTTCCTACCCAATATGAATCTATATATCCCATAAAGTTAGTATCCACACCTACTATATGATAAATCCCATTACTGTGAGTACCTTGAATATAGCAATGAATCAATTTAGTTTCTTTCCAAAGAAATTTCTTTTATGAATCGAGAAACCATTCCTACAACATATGAAATGTCGATTCTTGTATGATTCAAGTATATTATACTCCAAATCTTTTTGGTATAAAGTGCCATCAAGCAAGGGTGAAGAACACATAGCTTGACGTTTGACCCCTGATAAAAATGGAGTTGGTGCAAGCTTATAGTTAGCCATGTGAAATCTAGAGAGTATATCAATAGTATACTTGGGTTGTGCATGGAAGATACTAGAGGATGGTTGAGTGATCTAAATCCATAAGAAGTAATGTAAAAGAACCAAGTCCAACATTATAAATCTATTGTACAAATAAATTCTATATACTTTCATGGTGGATGCGTGACTCCTTATGATTAGCATGCAATAAACATAGAGAACAATAAATGTGAGAGTATTGTATTATTACAAAATGTAGATGCTCATATCAAAATGACATTATGTCAACCTAATTTTTGGAAGGAAGGAGTCCATTTTGGCATACCAAGCTTGAGGATCTTGTTTGAGGTCATTGAGAGACTTCCAAAGATAACAAAAAAGTGAAGGATACCATACAAATTCCTATAGTTACTCCAAGTAGATTTATTCCTAAAGGTCACCATAAAGAAAATCAATGTTCACGTGCATTTGTTGAACCTCCCAATGATGGGTTGAAACTATAGAAGGGACACGTTAGATGGAATTAATTTTCATAGTTGGCACAAAATTCATAGAGTAGTCAATCTTGGGCACTAGGGAGAATATTTTTGTTATGAAGTGAGCCTTATACTTATCAACCAATCTATATGTTGAATTTTTTTTCTAATCTATCTACTCACATAGAACATGTTTTCTTCCCTTAAGAAGATGGACTAGATCCCATGTATGATTCCAACCTAAAGAAGTGAACTCTTCATGTGTAGCAGCATCCCACTTGGGGATACCGAAAGCTTCTTGAAAGGTTTGTAGATAAAAGATTGAAGAAACAAAGATATGTGCAGTGTTTTTAAACTATGACCTTCTTCATATAGTATCTAATGGACTACCAACCCAATCACCTAGACCTTGATGATAGAATGTTTGGAGGTGAAACATAGAAAAATAGGGTTTATGTTAATGGGGTTCACCAAAATGATATATATAGGCCTATTTTCCTTTATTTCATTAGGAAATGAGATCCCCACAAATAAGTGACTAAAAACCCTTAGGTGAATCAACTAAATGTGAGAATATTTAGATTTCCTTATGCTCTAAGGATGGGGGTCAAGGTCAAACAACACTTTTGGGAGAAAATTTAAAAATATAAAATCAACCAAATCATGTCAATTCAAACTTGAAACAAAAATATTAAACTCAATATTAGTAGAACTAGAAAAAAGATTACAGATGTGAGAAGGGTAGAAGGGTGTTTACTAGTCTCCAAAAGTTAGTTTATGAAGGAAAATTGGGACTCATTCGCCCATGGGTGAATGGGTCTTTTGTCAGGATTTTCTTACAACTTTTGAGAGCCTCATATACTGATCTATAGCTTCTGATTTGACTAGGTTTTAGTTTTGGAAAGTTGGAAATTAGATTTGTAGGTGAGATTATGTGATTTGACAACTTTGACAACTTTCCCAATTTTGCATTTCAAAAAGTATTCAATCCTTCTTTAACCTAAATTTACATAACACACACAAGAGGGGAAAAGTTGTTTATTTTTTGGTGAATGGAGGTTTGCCTTGGTCAAACACCATTTTGGTGATCAAACTTTGAATTGAAATAAAGCATAAAAGAGGGAATAAATAATGAATAATTCTATGTTACCACTCAACAAACCCTTGTAAAAACCTTGGTAATCGAGATCTTGGAAGGTCTATAACTTGGATGAAATGGCTACAATGGATGTGGATCTTAATACTTGTATGATGCTTTGAATGGTTAACTTGAATCTTGAAACCTACATCACAATGTTAGCTCCAAAAACATGCATGATGCAAAAAGACTTTAACATGATGATCGGATCTTGAATTCTACTGTAATGAAATAAAATTCATCCCTCTACATTTTTGTACTCGTTCAGGCCCTCCTTGTTAAATTAAGGTTAATGTTTCCTTGATTTGGTGTTGTAATGTGTTTAACACATTCACATTATGTCTTTGGCCCTTGTAAACTAAGTGGACGCAATTGTGACTTATTTAGGGTGTTGTAAAGTGTATCTTCACACTTTCACACCAATCCATGGTTTTAATAATGAATTGTGCTTCTTTATGCTTTATTTGGCCTTATTGTGCATCCAAAAGCCTTAATTAATGCATCTTTCCAAGATAAATCTCAAAATTTACAAATATCCAATCCTAATTCATGTTTTTTTGGATTGTATGGCCCAAATTTAGTGATCTGGGACTCATATACCACCTTGGGTGTATGGGTCCCACCTAAATTTTGGGGCCTCGATATGGGTTTCACACTAATCTAAGCCTTTCTTGCAAAATATGTCCCAAGCTTAGCTTAATGTGACTCCTACGCGACAACTGGTGTATGAGTCTCACTTAGCTTACACCTAAATTAAATTCAAATTCTTCGTAGGATTTTATTCTCCTAGATCTGATGTCGGCTTTTAGTGTTGTAATTTTAGGAAATTTGATACAAACAAGTATAAATACAAGGTTATTTCGCTCATTTTCTCCTAGAAACTTTTATGAGTAAGTGTGACCTAACCATTCAATAATTCTAGCAATTCAAGAGTTTACAAGAGCATTCAAGAGCTAATTATCAAGTATTTTGGATAATTACTCAAGTATCAAGCATCATGTCAAAGTCATCAACATTGAATGTTTTTTTTTGAGTTAAAATTTGTAATGTAGGGTTTTATGATTCAAGCAGGCATTCAATTCAAGATCCATATCATTTTGTAGTGTAGGAAAATGAATACCCTTGCAATTTCACACTTTTTTGGGCCCACCTTGCTTGATTTATCCTTTTTTATGTATTGATTGGTCTTATTTTACATCCAAAATAATAATAAACTATATCTTTTTTTGGCTAATCCTAACAAACATCAAAGGGAAAATTACCATTTAATGATTTTTTCCATGTGCCCCTGAGTTTTGGGTCAGGAATAAAACACCACCTAGGGCGTCTTAGTCCCCCAAAGATCTTGGGACCCTGATTTTGAATACAACTAAAAAGATCCCCTTTTGGAGTATGTGCCTTAAGATTTGAGTCACAGGACGAAGATTCCACCTAGGGCGTCTTAGTCCTCCTTGGCTTAATTTTAAGATTTAATTTCAAATTTAGATAGGATTTAGCATCCTTTCATTATTTTTTTCCTATGTTGGCTTGGTGTGATGTAATTTTGAGATATTAAGCATAGATAAGTATAAATACAAGGTTGATTCACTCATTCTCACCTAAGCAAGTTGCGAGACAATCTATTCCAGTAAGTTAGAGTCCACAAGAGCATTTGAGAGCAATTCATCAAGCATTTAGAGTAATCATCAAGATCCAAGCATTATATCAAAGATCTTGTATCATGTGTGTTGTTGTGCCAAAATTTGTGATGTAGGGTTTGTGATTCAAGCAAGTGTTTTAATCATGATCAATGTCATTCAAGTAAGATTCAAAAACAACATGATCCATTATAGCCATTTCACCCAAGTTTATAGACTTTACAACAAGGGTTTGGTGATTTGTAACATTGCATATTGTCCATTCATCATTTCCCTTCATTGTTCTATTTCATTTAAAGTTTTAATTTACCAACAAGGGGTTTAACCAAGGAAAACCCACAATTACTAACAATCAACAAATTTTTCCTCTCTTGCATGCTTGTGATTATAGATTTAGGTTGAAGAATTGAAGATCATTTGGAGTGCAATATTGAAAAGTTGCAAAGTTTCCTTATAAAGTATTCATCTTCATGGAAACTCACCTACAGGTCAAATCCTAAAGTTTCAAAACCTGAGATCTGAGAGGAAGCAAGCGCAGACCTTGGAGCTCAAGATGACATTTAGAGTTTTCATAATCTTGAAAAGGGCTAATATGCCACCTAGGGTGTCTTATTCCTCCTAGGGGTATTTTTAAGAGATTCTTTGATATTATGTTATGAGATTCAAATATTCCACATCACCCTCAAAAATAGTAGTAGGACTAAGACAACATTAAGGGCATCTTTGTCCTCCCTGGCATATTTTGATAGCTTCTTCGCATTTTCAGAATCCTCGTCAGATCTCTAGACTTCCCAAGTACACACATCTTATACTTTTGTTACATAATTTCACCATTTTCATCCCTCATTTAGCTTGCATAAATAGATTTTGTAGGTTGAATGCTTATTTGTCTTTTCCAAGAATTTGCTTGGTGGTGAACACCTAAAAGCTGAAAGAACCCTCTTCCTAGGTCCTCAAAATTGAGAATTGACTTAGCTTGTGAGTTTGGTATTCAATCCAATTAGGGCTCTTATGACATTATTGAATGAACTATAGAAATAGGTGGGCATTCCCCCGCCTCATTTTTCTTCAATTCATTTTGGTGAGCCCAACATGATTTTCTTTCTTCTTGTGATGGATTCTTTTCTTGGGGGTGTCATTGGGTTTGATTTCCTCTGAGAGTGTGATATTTCTTGTAATTTTCTTCTCTTGGAGTGTGTCACCAAAAAGTGAGGACTTTGACACTTTTTGCTCATTCGACCCATTTCCAGCCTATTTTCACCCATTTCCCATCCTTGTGTAGAAGTCTTGTAAGATGTTACAAAACATTTTCATGCTCTCCAAGCCTTGTGATCACTCAATCAACCCTTAATGACCCCTTAATCCTCATACAAATCCTATCTTAGTGTTTTTTATTGAGACAATCCCGACAAGCAACAATAATAATATTTTAATCCCCAAAAAAAATAAAAATTGCAAAGGTGGACTAGGTCACCACCTTGGGTGAACTGGTCCCATGCGGCATAAATTTCATTTTAACCTAATTTTCTTTTGGGATATTGTCTCTAAAACACTAAGGTTGGTCAGTATGAGGTTATTTCAGGAAAATTAGGGCATAACTTGTAGAAATAAGCTCCAAAACCCTAATTACTCATTATGCATCATCCATTTTTCCTCTCTCACACACTCTTCTCTCCTCCTCTCCCTTTTCCTCTCAAGCAAGCTAAGGTTTGGTCATTCCAAGTCATAAAGATATCCATTGCTAGAGCATTCAATGGTTGAACCTCCATTTCTGCAAATCAAGGGCATTCATCATGGCAAGGTATTGAATTAATCATTTCATATTCCATGATTTCTTATATTTCTTCTTCATTTGATTTAATTATCTACAAAGGGGCTTGACCAAGGCAAGCCCCCATACTCTAACAATCAGCAAGTTTCTCTCTTTATGTGATTTGTAGGTCTCTTAGGGAGATTTGGAAAAGAGCTAAGATGGAAGAGTCTTCAACAAGTTTTCCAAGCTCCCTAGGGTTGAAGAAATCCTAGTTGAAGCTTGGAAGACACCCACAGACCAGAATCTTCACTTTCGGGACCAGACACTTGGAGGAGCAGAAAGTGTAGGTTGGGGGCTTCCATTTCAACTCTTTGATTTTTAGAAATTTAGAAGAGGACTAAGTCGTCAACAATGGAGACCTGGTCCCACTAAACCTATTTTTAAAAGATTCTGGTAGATTTGGATACCCTTTTGGCTAAAATAGTCTCTGAACCAGTTTTTGAAAATTTTCCAAAAAAGAGGACTAGATCGCCCAACTTGGCACAAGTGTCCCTTTTGACACCAAAATTGAATCAAGTAGCATTTGCAGCCTCTACAAGATCCCAAGTGCATAACCCTCTCATCCCTAACCTTATTTTTTAGTTTATTTTATATTTCTTAGGTTATCTTGTACATAGTTGCATATCTCAATGTGTTTTCTAGCATAGTTTCATTTCCTAGATTCTATATTACTAGTTAGCTTTAACTCTTTATTTCCAACACTTCGACACATATCACAAACCTCACAACCCCCAATTCAATCCAACCATCCTTTGAATGAACTGAGCCAAGAGCATACCATTACTGTGAAAGAGAGCTCATTTCCTAACCAAGAGCTCCTAGGTGAAAAAGTTAGGACCCTATTTGTGAAACCCTCTTTCCCTTATTGAGTATGTTTTCGGTGGCTCATTTTGGTGAACCCGAAATTCCTACACCCTCTTGTCTGATTTATAGTCCTTCATTTTCTTAGGATTAATTTTCATTGCATATTGCATTAGTGAAGTTGCATACTAGGCTTTCCAAACTTGCATTAGTGAAAAGTGCGCATAGGTTGCATTTTGGCATAGTAAATCATCATTTTTTTTAATTTCTGCATTTTCTCTTTAGACCTACACTGTACAGCACAAAAACCAAATGTATCAACTCAAAACTCCTGAAAAACCTTAAAAAAATCATCAGGAGGACTAGGTCACCATTCTAGGCGGCCTAGTCCCTTCAAGCTTTTGAAACTGCCCCTTACAGAGCTAAAAACCCTATTTTTGTGCTTCTATTTTGTGCCATTACCTACTTGTATCAATAGGTTATGTTTTTGTTCATTATATTTTACCAAAATTAGCATACATTAGCTCATTTCATGCTTTGTAAATTTTTAGTTTTGCATTTACAGACTTTCATTTCTAGATCATTGATAGTGTAATCAACAAATTGCCTTCTTTTGTAATCTGAAAATGGAATTTTATTTATATTTCATTGTAAATTCTTCAAAAATATATACATTTTTATTTTTTCTTTATATTTTCTATAAGCTATTCAAACATGTTAAAAATTCATTCAATACATTCCTTCGTTATGGGCATCTAGCAGATAGAAATATTAACACTTTTCTTACACTTACCCCCCCTTATATCTCTCCTATCTATGAGAATGATGTGTTAGAAGAAAATCTAAAATTAGATAATCATGATGATCACATTTTTTCTTCTCATGATACCTCTCCTTTCAGTGACGAAGGTATCATGGAAACCGAAGGTACAATCGTTGAATGTCATGATGGTCTTGTTTGTTCTTCTCCTCATTCCCTTTCGGATGATAGTATAACCATACAAGAGGAATTAATTTCCACCACTCTACCTAGTCTCCCTTCATATCCTAAGGCTTCCCCTCTTTGTGATAATGCTTTAGTGCATAAGGATATCAATCAAAACCAATCATGACAAACACCTTTGTGAGAAGGATATATTGGTTTCAAGGCATCCAATGATTGAGAGCTCTAACCTTATTTGTCTCTTTCATCATGTTCCTAACATTTGGAAGGGCCTATTTGAATGACAAGATCCAATAATGGACATGCAAGAGACTCATCCTTTTCCATCCCTTGATGACCACCCTATTTTTTGGGAAACCATGCCATGTGTGGAACCTCTTGATTATCATTCTCTTACTAGAGTCGATATTATGGGACAAGAGAATGAGACCTTTGCTGAAAACCTAGAAAGCTCTACTCCTCATCCCACCCATGCTCATCCCATCAGTTATCCTTCCCCTACTTATGATGAGGTCATTTTAGAAGAACCAATATTGGTGTGATGACCATACGACTTGTAGTTGTCCTAAAATCTCTCCTCCTAGGGAGGATATAATGATGCCATCCAAGGATAACATTGACTCTCCTTCCAAAGGGGATGTTAATATTATTCAACCTCAACTTAAAATCCAAAGAGAATCACTTTCACACCTTAACACCCACCACCCAAGTGTAACCCACACATCAAAATAATGAACAATATCTTGAGCCAATCACCAAGCTCTTAGATGATGACTGGGCTTCCTTAGACCTCACCCGTCCCTTAATGGGAGAATCCAAGATCATACACCAAGACTCTAACAAGGGAAGCATAGTATTGTCCACAAAATACTTGAGCGATCCTTCCAAGGAATTTACCTCACCTACTTCAGCCAATGTAGCACATGATGAACAATCACTCTATCCAAAAACACTGAAAAATATTTATGGCAAAGGTTATGAGATCATGAAACAACTTTGCTATAGTGAACAAGTTTGTGGTGCTAATTAACAAGGTATCCACAACTCTATAGAGCCTATCACACAAACATCCAATCATGGTCTTGGATTTTGTCCTCTCATTGAGACCATCCAACCTTCCTCCCACACCAACTTTATCCCTAATCACTCTTCTACCCCTACCTTCCAAAGTGATCCTTCGACACGAACAAAGGACTCTTTGCTTAAAGCCAATTTCATCTCGCACCCTCTTCTAGATTCAGATATATTACACTCTTTTAAGAGAGTTTACAATATCTCACAATATATAGAGCCTTGTGTAGGTAGGACATCCCATACTAAGCAAGCCCCTCTTTTTTCCAAAACCCAAGGATCCCCTTCTTCCCTTGATCAAGAGGGTATCTTTTTGAGACTCCTCCAAGATCACTTGATCTCCCTCCCTCCCTGAACTTAAAATAAATGTTTCAACAAAAATAAATTTTGTGCTTACCATCAAGTTCACGTTCATTCCACTAATGAATGTAAGGCCTTGAGTCATAAAATCCAACATCATAAGGATTGTGGTGTTATTCCTTATGTGAAGGCACTTCATTCCTCTAATTGATACTGATTTTCCCTCTCCCTAGCATTCCCTCCTTCCTTTCGACTCACTCTTGTCATGCACTAAGTGGGGGCATGAGGTCAGTTAGCCCTTCTCTCCTCGTATGTCACTTGTCGTTGTCTCTTACAACTTGACGTTAACCTTTCATGAACATATAAGAGCAAGCTTGAGATTCATATGACATGTATTTAAGATTGAATCACATGTGGCATACACCCCCTCTTCATGACACATCTTTTCAAAAGCATCGGACTTGACATAGGGCTTTCTGAACAAGCTCTCATGTTCTCTCCCTCTTATTCTACTTTAAAGAAATTGTTCATAGTCCAATGATTCACAATTCCTTTAAAGTGGTGGAATACATCACCACTCACATTTTCACTATGTGATTTTTTGTTTCTCATGATTCCTTCTCTTGAAAGCATTACACACAATGTTGTTCAGGATTGAGACATTTGCATTTTTCCTCTTTTGCATAAAAGATGAGCCCTTGCCGCTCTTGCATAGAAGATGAGTACAATTGCACTTCGCCTCTCTTGGAAATATTACGTATAATGTTTCCTAGGTTGAGACATTGCACAAATAAAGAAAAATCCCTTTGAACAATCCATCATTTCAAAACATCACTTTACTTTGTGGTGCCTTATCAAAGTTATCACGAGGTATAACTTTGGTATGCTTTGAGGAGGAAGCCCAAAAAGTGGCATGAATTTCCCCATAGCCACCTTGTGTGTGAGTACATATCAACCATGTGTATGTTTCTCACCTTTTGGGATTACTCACCCCATAGACATCCTGATGTTCTGTGGCCCTAGAGTGAGCACATATTTTCATCGTTGTCTTCACTCTAAACCTTGTCATTGCATGATCATGTATCTCATCTTGTCGTAATGCATTCACCCTTGAATGTATTTTGCATTGATGTCAAGTTGACTTAGAATCTCAAATCCTTTGGGGCTTGACCAACTCCTCCTTCATCTTTCTTGTTATTCTTCTTCGTCATTCTTTGCCATCTCCATCAGGCTACTTTAATGTGAGTTGGAAGCAAGTTCATAGTCTCACTAAAGTGGGGCCTAAATGTGTCACCAAAAATTGAGGTTTTTGACACTTTTCGCTCATTTGGACCTTTGTCTATGGATTTTGGACCATTTTTAGCCTATTTTTACCCATTTCCCAGCCTTGTACAGAAGTGTTGTAAGATGTTGCAAAAACATTTCATGCTCTATGAGGCTTGTCATCACTCAATCAACCCTTAATGGCCCCTTAATCCTCATACAAATCCTATCTTAGTGTGTTTTATTGAGACAATCCTAACAAGCAAAAATAATAATATTTAAATCCCCGAGAAACAATAAAAATTGCCCAGGTGGACTAGGTCTCCACCTTGGCTGACCTAGTCCCATGTGGCATAAATTTCATTTTAACCTAATTTTCTTTCAAGATATTGTCTCTAAAACCCTAAGGTTGGTCAGTATCAGGTTATTTCAAGAAAATTTGGGCATAACTTATATAAAAAAGCTCCAAAACCCTAATTCATCATTATATATCATCCATTTTTCCTCTCTCGCACACTCATCTCTCCTCTTCTCCTTCCTCTCAAGAAAGTTAGGGTTTGGTCATTCCAAGTCATCAAGACATCCATTGCTGGAGCATTCGAGGGTTGAACCTCCATTGCTGCAACTCAACAACATTAATCATGGAAAGGTATTGAAACAATCATTTTATATTTCATGTTTTCTTATATTTCTTATTCATTTGATTTAATTATCTACAAAGGGGCTTGACCAAGGCAATCTCCCATACTCTAACAATCAAAATATTTCTCTCTTTACGTGATTTGTAAGTCTCTTAGGAAAATTTGGGAAAGAACCAAGGTGGAAGAATCTTCAACAAGTTTTCCAAGCTCTCTAGGGTTGAAGAAACCCTAGTTGAAGCTTGGAAGACACCCACAGACCTGAATCCTCACTTTCGGGACCAAACACCTAGAAGAGCAAAAAGTGCAAGTTGGGGGCTTCCATTTCCACTCTTTGATTTTCAGAAATTTAGAAGAGGACTAAGTCTCCAACAATGGAAACCTAGTCCCACTAAACCTGTTTTTCAAATATTTTGGTAGATTTTGATACCCTTTTGGCTGAAACGGGCTCTAGACTAGTTTTTGGGAATTTTCTAGAAAAAGGACTAGATTGCCCATCTTGGCACAAGTGTCCCTTTCGACACCAACATCGAATCCAACATAATTTTAAACCTCTACAAGATCCTAGGTACATACCCCTCTCATCCCTAACCTTCTATTTTAGTTTACTGTATATTTCTTAGGCTATCTGGTACACAATTGCATATCTCAATGTGTTTTCTAGCATAGTTTCATTTCCTAGATTCTATATTACTAGTTAGCTTTCACTTTCCATTTCCAGGATTAGGAAACATATCACACACCTCACAAACTCCAATTGAATCCAACCATCTTTTGAATGAACTCACCCAAGAGCATACCATTAGTGTGAAAGAGAGCTCATTTCCTAACCAAGATCTCCTAGGTGAAAAACTTAGGAGTCTATTTGGGGAATCTTATTTATTTTTTTTTAGTATGGTTTTTGTGGCTCATGGATACATTACGCACAATGTTCCCTAAGAGGAGACATTTCAAAAACTAAGCAAAATCCCTTTGAATTTACCTCTTTATTGTTGTGGTGCTTCTTGTGCCTTATTAAAGTCATGGAAATATGATATGGCCACTTGGGGCTCACCTAGTGAAAAACTAGCTTCACTAGCCCTTGTGAGCATGCATTTTATTTTAATCCTTATCATAGTCATGGGGGTATGAAGTTTATATGGACTTCCTTGGGGCTCACCTAGTGAGCAACTAGCTTCACTAGCCCTTGTGAGTGTGCATTTTTTATTTGTGCCTTATTAAAGTCATGGAGGTATTTCTTTGATAAGGCCCCTTGGGGCTCACCTAGTGAACAACTAGCTTCACTATCCCTTGTGAGCATGCATTTTATTTTTTTCCTTATCATAGTCATGGGGTTATGATATTGATATGGACTTCATGGGGGCTCACTTAGTAGACAACTAGCTTCACTACCCCTTGTGAGCATGCATTATGTTTGCATAGTGGACAATGTGTTCCCCTTATAAACCTTCAGCCTAGACTCGGTCCACCATGTTGGATGACCAATTGAAGCTTGATCCATTGTATTTTTCCTTTTCTTTTTCCTTTTCCTTTTTCTATGTTTAATGGTGTATGTTTGTGATCTGGTCATGGATTCATATATCATCTTCATGTGTGTTCCTTTGTGGTTATGTTGGTTTTCCATAGGATCTTGATCATCCCTCTTGGTTATTGTCATCCTATCTTACTAGAATTCATACATTTGAAATCCTCTTTATTGCGTTGTTGGCCACTTTAGTGAGAGGATGAACTTGGTTCAAACTCACACTAAAGTAGCCAACCACTCAATCAAGACAGATTCATTATGTGATTCTCTTTCTTCTCGCAATATGTTCTTTTATTATTATTTTATTTTCCTTCTTCTTGATATGGGGGCTACATGTAGTGTAGGAAAATGCATACCCTTGCATTTTCACACTTTTATGGATCTCTCTTGCTTTATTTATCCTTATTTATATGTTTTGATTGGTCCTTTTTTGTATCAACAAGCCTAATGAACTACATCTTTTTCTAGCTAATCCTAATAATCATTGAAGGGAAAATGATCATTTAATGATTTTGTCCGTGTGCCTAATTTTTGGGTTGAGACTAAAACACCACCTAAGGCGTCTTAGTCCCCCCAAGGTATTGGGTATTGAAATGCACAAGACAAATGAGAGGGGGGTTGAATCATTTGTCACCAATCACATTCACAAGCCTCAAAAAATTATTTACTCCATATTCACTTTAATCTATTATTAAGTATGAGCATGGAGTGCAATTAACATAAAGCAATATCAACACAAGAAACACCAAATTTACATGGAAAACCCTAGAAGGGAAAAACCATGGTGAGGATTAACACATAATATACTAGTAATTGCAAAATTGGATACAAAGGCTCACTGCGAAAGGGCTCACTGCCCAAGATAGGACTCACTATCCGGATATAGGGCTCACTGCCTATAGATAAGACTCTTTGTCCTAAAAGGAGGCTCACTGCCTACAAATAAAGAAAAGTAACAAGAAATCCACCACAACAACTTCCACACATTGAAAGCATTAATCAAGGAATTACAAACACCATCAACTCACTTTTTTCAAGAGTCAAACACATTAAAGTACTAGGTGTGCAGGATCATGATGGGCCAAAAAGTGACGATATGTAAGTCATATGATGGCCATGTGGCTGATGACTTTTTTTTCACCCAAAATTGATGAAACGAAAATGGTTTTTAAAGAATATTCTCAAATTTCCACCAATATGAGCTATACTTTACTTTGAATTTCATAAATAATTATTATTCATTTTCTATTTCAATTACAATTAAAGTCTTGATTGATAGGTTGATTGAAAAACATCTATAGATTTCAAACGGTATCACATTTTTTGAATCTAAAAAATGTGTCACATTCTATGCTTTTTATATTATAGGACTAAAAAAAAAAAAAAAAATTCTTCAAGTTTTGACCAAGTTAAGGTGGTCAAACATACAATTTTTAAATATTTTTTAAAAATTGTAATAAAAAAATCATAATTAATTATTTACTTGGAAAAAAATTACAAAAAATATGCATCACATCGAGACATGAGTCCTTTACTTATATCTAAAATATTATAACAAATGTTATCATTTTATTGTGGTTAGGGAGGTCAGACAGACACCTACTTCTTATTTTTTCCATGAAATTTAAGTACTACTGTATTGAAATTTCAAAATTTCACCAAATGAATTTTTTTGTTTTTTAAATAAACATAGTAGTTTAGAAACTACATTCAATTTTCTACATATTCTATTGTTACATATTTTCAAAATAATATAGATAACTTATTCAAAATTTTACATCAATCTGCCTAACTCTTATTTTCAGAATTTTCATCACCACTTAAGGGCCCGTTTTTTCCATGATGATCTTGCACATAGCCTACTACTACCTTAATTCACTTTTGCACACTCTTTCACACCTGCTTCACTTCTCACACTTATCTGCATCCAATTCACAACATCTCAAGACCTGTGTTTATACCATCTTCAATCTTAGAAACTTTCTCCAAGGTCGGCTACAAATTCTACATTTTACAAATTTAAATTAGGTTAATGACTCAACAATCCTATGATGGATAATAATGAGATTGAACTAGATAAATACTTTTCTAAGACCCAAAAAAAAATATTGGATTAATCACACGCTTCCTTAATTTATACTTATCCTTCATGTAATGTGTAAACACCAAGTCAGCCATAACTAATGAAAACACCAATGAACATTGAAGTACCCACAATCAGAACAAGATGAAGACATGTGGAAAAATTAACATGCTTCACCATGCACTTGAACACCTCTTAGAAGCCTTTAGATTTGTTTACAAAAAGTACAACAACTTCCATTCAAGGAACACTTTCCATCAGTCCAATTGGATTATGTAGACACGCATAATTACTCTGGAACTAGTCTTCTGGAGCACCAAACCATGAGCACTTTTTCCAGAGCATAGATAACATAATTACAAGACTTATTCTCGATCTGCAAGATCTAAGACAAACCATTAGAGGACTACAAAGAAGAAACATTTCTCCCAATCCATAGATGAACAACTCTGTCAGACCAGTGAACACTACTTTCACTCTTCATCAACCCAAAAGCTATAACTTGGGATATATCACCAAGGATGCTCATAAACAACACTACAGATCTGCAAAAGTATAGGATCAACATAGAAGAAATGCAAAGCATATTACCACAACACATTCATAACACACACACAATTCTATCTTCACTATTTATTAATTTTCTCAAAAGAACCTGATAACTCATCATATCAACACACTTGCAACACCATAAAGATAGATCCATGTACTCACAACATCTCAATAGTATCTCAACCATATATGTATTGCCTGCAATCACTTGATTCCTTTCACTGTAAAAACATGTACTGTGTTGACCTTAATGACAACATTAATGATAACACCACCATACTCATTCATACTTGAATAAAGATCCCCCTTTGTCATTGATGGAAAAGCATGATGTGAAAAACCATCAAAGACAACATACACACTCTCCTACTTTGTATTCTTCTCTTTCTTTTTCCAGATTAGATAGCCTACACAATGTTTATGCACTCTCTTCTCTTCCTTTCATCTTTTTGAGATATAGATAGGCTTTTTCACATGATTCTCTATCCCCCTTTGATATCAATGACAAAGAAATTTTTTTACATGATTCTTCAGCCATAAATTTTAGGTCACTCCCCCTTAGGATTTCACTCTTGACACCACACACATCATACAACAACCATGATACTCTCTGCTCCCCTTGAGGAGTAGACCCCAATCATCAATCTAGATAGATGATGAGTCTATAGATCCACTAAATTGATGCACCTCTATGTGCACTTAGTTCAAAGGAGGGGTAGTAAGCCCTAGCTTCTCCCTAAGATATTCAAAAGTATTTTTAGGAAGAGCCTTATTATGTATATCTTCAATCCGATCCATTGTAGGAACATGTACTCAATTTGAATTCATTATCCAACACCTTCTCCCTTAAGAAATGATATCTAATAGATATATCCTTTGTCTTTAAATTCATCACCAAATTCTTTGAAATATTTATTGCACTTGTATTATCATAGAAGATAGGGATAGGCTCATCACACATCACACCTATATCCTTCAATGGTTGCTTCATCCAAAGTACCTATGTATAGCAAGATGCTGCTGTAATATACTCAACCTCTGTAGTGGATAAATAAACTGAATCTTATTTCTTTCTTAGCCATGAAATGGATATTCCCCGAAGAAAGAATGCACTTCCACTTTTACTCTTTTGGTCATCCACACAACCAACCCAATCTGCATCAGTGTAAGCACTCAAGGTAAAAATAGTATCCTAAGGATACCATAGTCCATAATCCAGAGTGCCTTTTAGATATCTGAATATCCTCTTCACAGTTGTAACATGTGTTTCTTTAGGTTCTACTTGAAATCTGGCAACCAAACATACTACATGCATGATATCTGGTCTAGTAGCAGTAAGATATAATAGCCCACCAATCATATATTTGTACATGCTTTGATCAATTTTAGGATAATCAACATCCTTACTCAGTTTGCATCTAGTCAACATAGGGGTACAAACCGGTTTGGAATCATCCATTCCAAACTTCTTCAGTAATTATTTAACATACTTTGATTGTGAAATGAATATTCCCTTATCACTTTGATTCACTTGTAGTCCAAGAAATAAATTCAACTCAAGAATCATAGACATCTCAAACTCCTTGTTCATATCCTCTACAAATTTCTTGCACATACCCTTATTTATTTCGAATATAATGTCATCAGCATACATAACCACTATTCACATTATGTTTCCTTCAACTTTGAAATAGAGATTACTATCTGTGGAGCCTTTGTCAAACCTTTGTTATGTCAAATATATGTCCAACCTTGCATACCATACTCTGGGAGCCTGTTTAAGTCTATATAGTGCCTTTTTCAACTTATAGACCATGTCTATTTTATCTGATAAATAAAATCCTTCTAGTTGTTCCAAACCTCTTCTTCCAATTCTCCATTTACTAATGCAAACTTAACATCAATTTGGTATACCTTGAAATATTTGTGAGAAAAAAATTCCAATAACATCTGGATGGCCTCCTCAAAGTCTATTCCTTCAGCCTATGAATAACCTTTGCATACAAGCCTTGCTTTGTTTCTTACTACTTCATCATCTTCATTAAAATTATTCTTGAATACCCATTTTGTACCAATTACATTTTTGTTTATAGGTCTAGGAACCAATTCCCATGTTTGATTTTTCTTTATCTATTGCATCTCTTCTTTCATTGCTCTTCCCAATTCTCATATTTTCATGCTTGACATACTACTTTAGGTTCTATCTTAGAAAGTAGACAAAAATTTACCTCATTTGTTATCACTTTTCTTCTTGTTGTTATACCTTTTCCTTTGTCTCTAGTGATCTATTCTTCCAAATGATTTTTCTATACATATTTAGGAGTCTTAGGAGCAAGTTCTAGAGCTTCTTCTTCTTCAATTTAATCTTTTTCTTCCTCATTATCTTCTTGTACTTGTTCATAGATAGGTTCATTTGGTCTATGCATATCTTCATCAAATTTTACATTTGCACTTACAATTATCTTCCTCGGTCTTTTGTTATAGCATATGTATGCTTTGTTATTAGTTGAGTATACAAGGAAAATACCTTCATCACATCTTGCATCAAACTTTCCAAGGTTCTCATCATCTCTTTTAATATAACATCTGCTTCCAAACACCTTGAAGTACTTAATAGTAGTATCTTGCTAGTCAACAGTTCATAAGGAGTCTTTGTATTAATACCTTTGATCTGTACTCTATTAAGAATATAAACAACAGTGTGGATTGTTTTTCTCCAGTATACATCAGGTATATTTTCCTCTTTCATCATAGTCCTTGAAGCCTCTTGAACATTCTAGTTCTTCCTCTCTACAACTCCATTCTACTAAGGAGCTCTAGGCATAGAAAAAATTCTCTTTATACCATGCTCTTCATAAAATACATTAAACTCACTAGAGGTGAATTATCCATATCTATTAGACCTTAAACATTTGATTCTTAGGTTTACTTCATTCTCTACCCTTTCCTTGAACACTTTTAATCTATCTAAATCTTGAGCTTTCTCCCAAAGAAAAGCAACCCATGTCATTCTAGAATAATCATCAATCAAAAGCATGAAATAATTGTCACCATAGAGGTCTGTATGAATCAATTCCAACATTCTAGTAGTTGATTGTTCTTTTCCTTTAAAATTCCATCTTTTTTTTTTTCCCAATTGACAATGTCTGCAAACTTTATTGGTGGGATATGTGATTTTAGGTAGATCCCAGACAACTTCTCTTGAACTGATCCTGATTAGATTATCAAAGTTTACATGTCCAATCCTCCGGTACCATAACCAAATTTCATTAAATTGAGACACAAAACACTAACCATCAACACTCTTAAGTTGATAAATTTTTCCATATGTTATTCTTCCTGCAGCTACAACAACTCCAAATCCTTTTCTAATCTCACGGGTATTATTCTGGAACACAAGTTTAAATCCTTTGCTACACATTTTTCCAACACTCAAAATATTATGGATAACAACCTTAACATAATAGACATCATCAGTACTATATTTTCCATCAAAACTGATTGTCCCTTTTCCAAGAATATTTGCACCAAAATTATCTCCAAACATGAATGATCCTCCATCATACTTTTCAAGTTTAGTGAACTTACTTTTGTTTTTGATCATATGATTTTAACAACCATTGTCAATTACCCAATAACTTTCATCTTGTCTAGCATGAAAGGCAGTAACCAAAGTACCTTCCATCTCATCCTTCTTGTTTTCCAGAACACATTCCCTTTCACATATTCCATGGTTAGTAGACAAAGATTTACTCTCCAAGGCTAGAAACAAGCATTCATATTTATCATCCTCAAAATTAGATTCATCATTAGCAATTCCAACATCTCTAACATAATACAATTTATTCAATTTTTTGTCCTTTTTATCTTTATTATCTTTGTTCTTTTTGTGTATCATCGTATCTGGACATCTTGAAGCATAGTGACTGTATTTCCATAACTAAAAAATTTCAAAGGTAACATACCTTTGTACTTACTAGTACCTTTCTTCAACTTCCTTATAAAATTTTCTTCCATTTCTTCTGAAGTTTCACTATCTGAATCATCTTTTGTCTGAGTGGCTTTGAAGGTTGTTTTTGTTTTCTCCTTTTCTTTTCCAAATTTCCTCATTTCAAATGCGGTCTATAATACCCCTCCGTTTTGCTTTGTGTGTTTGCTTTATGATATGTTTGGGATGCAAATACTATTATACTAGACACACCTTATTGTTTGTGTTTTGATCGCTACTATTGAGCAACATTGATTATTATGTGATGTGGGTTATCTGACTATTGTTTCACATGCATTATGGATTATTGATGTTAGTAGATTTAGCATGAGATATTGTATTACGTGATTTCTGATTATGATGTAATGTCAGTCTTGGATGAGTGTATTGGTGAAGAGGACGGTTCGCATCACTCACTTGTGAGCGCCCTGGGAATCCATGATTTCTTCTTCACGGTGTGTATTATACACTGGATATACTGTATTATGTTGTTTACTCGATTTCAGGTTGCAGGTACATGACATCGACTCCACCTAGTTTCATAGGTTTGAGCATGTCGATCCAACGATTAAGTTGAAAGGGAGATAGTAACTAGGTAACATGTGTCAGGTCTACGCACTAGCCTTAGTGTGTTGTCAGTCCTGATTGTTGAGTCATGTTTTACCTTATTAGTGTTATTTGATTATGTTCGATGCTTTATTATTTAATCAATATTTTTATTATTGCATTGTTGAAAATAGAAGTTAATTTTAATATTAAGTGAAATCTATGCTTAGATGAAGTATATATGTTGATTATGAGATTGTATTAATTAAATTTTAATTTATTTAATTAATTAAATTAATCTTGGAAAAGGTTGAATTTAATTATTAAATAATTAAAATTAATTAATTGAGTTATCGCATTAAATTTAATTAAATTAAATTAAAAGAATTGAAAGAATAATGAAATTGCATTTTAAAATCAATTTGAGGTTTTCGAAAATGGGAAAAGGAAATAAATATCTATTGTCACTTTGCATGCAAAAAGGAAATTAGGGTTAGATTAGATATTTTAGTTTTAATATGAATGCATGTTTCAATTTTGGGGGAAGTTTTTTGAAAGGATAATTATTTTCAGAGGAATTTGGGAATCTTTGAAGAAATTGCACAAGTAGGGTTTTGAAACGAATTTTGGATTTTGGAATTAGAATTGGTTGCACTTTTGAGGAAAAGCATGTAGGAGGCTTCTATCAAGAAAATTTCATCATCTTCTGTAGCATCACATTCCAAGTTTTATACTTCATCTTTATTTCAATTTTTAATTTAATGGTTGAGGAAATCTTGATAAATTTACTGTAGGAGATTATTTAGTATACAAAACTGTAGATCCATTGTTTAAATTTCAATTTAAATTGTTCTCAAACATTTAGGATTTATGGTGGAAAATCTAGTTTGAAAACAACTAGATCTGTTTTGCAAATTCAAACCCTGTAGAAAATTACATTGAAAATCAAGCAAAAAAATTAGTTCTGTACAAAGTTTTTTGTATAAATTTTATAAAATCTGTAAGATTAAATTGTAGGAAATTAAAATTAAACCTTTTTTTAAATGTTGGAAAAAATTCTGGAAAATTAGAAGAATTTTTCTTATTCTCGTGTTTTTTTTTTACATTTTCTTAATTTTACTAATTATGGAGATTCTGATAAATTTTTATATATTTATATATATTAATTTATATATATATTATATGTAATTGCATATAATATATATATATAATATATATAAATATTATTAACATTTGATTTTGACACCTGGGATTCTGTCGAAATTCCGTTTTTTGAATTCCGCACCGTGTAATGTCGAATAGTACTGCTTTTGGGAATCTATGTTTAAATATTGATAAAACTTATTTAAATATAGTAAAATAAAAAAATAAAAAACTAATAAAAAGAAAATAGGGTAAAGTGAAGTGGACGGATGGGGAAGTCAAACCCCCACTGTCACACATCCCAAGCAGGGATGGTTGCATCTGCCATGGGCAGTGCGCCCACCTTTTGGGGGGACGTACTCCCCATGGTAGTTGCGGCCTCCCTTACCAGCGCCGGCTGTTGTACATTGTACATTCGGTGACAGTGATGGTACGCCGACCGCTGTACAGTGTATAGACGATGCCAAGCGTGGGTACCGCTGGTACGCCTATGTAAGCATGCTTTGAAATTTATTTTTATTTTTTAGTTTTATTTTATTTTCTTTCTTAAAATTTGTTAATTAATGATTTGTTATTTATTAAAATGCATTTTATTTAATTTTGGTATTATATCATTGGTATATTAAAAATTAAAATAAAATATTTGATATAAGTAATAGTTCAAGAATAAAGAGGGGAAAGTCAGTGTCTGAGTGGGAACATGATGCAAAAATTATTATTTTGTCTCAGACTGGTAATTATTGTAAAACTCAGGTTTAGCATGAGTATTATATAAGATTTTATTTATTTTTATTAGTTTAGAATTCCAAATCAAATATGAGAGTATAAATATTTATCCTTAAAATATTCTGTTGGCAATTTTAAAACATGCAAGTAGATGGAGAGTGAATTAAGTGAAATGCTTTTTATGCATTTTTATTAAGTTGTGATATATGTTTATTTAAAAGGGGGATTTATTTAGTTGATGAATATTTGTATGGTTATTAGATTAAATTTTCTACGAGATGCTTTAAGTAGGGATATGGATTTAATATATCTGAACATAGTGTTGTTGCTTTATCAATGCGTTATTATATTGTCTTTCCCTTTTTGTGAATGCTTTGGGAATGGGTAATCGTATTGTGCAATTATTGTAAAGTCTTCCAGCGAATGTGGGTCATTCCCATGTTAGTTAATGTTCATTTTCCTTGGGTAGTGCTTTGTGAGTTTTTTTTCCTCCATGTGTTGGAGTGGGATTCTGTATTGTCGTCTCCTAGATTAGGAGAGACTGAGTTATTTAGTTCTATGACACTTGAGTCACCCTTGGTGTCTAGATTTGAGTAGTGAGTTATCCATTAGAAGAGTGGCTTTTGTTAGGGGCTAGAACCCAAAGAGGTAAACCGGGTAACCTTCGAAAGTGATTTTAAGAAGTGATAATTAAAGCAAAGTACTTAGATTACTAGGATGCATTCACATTAACCAGGATAAAATTAACCTCACTCGCAAACACAAGGGCTTGTTTAGACTTGGGGTGAGTGAGAAGGCCTGGAATGGCAAGGTCAACTAGCTTGTCCATATGAAAGGTAGTTGATTCCGCTTGAGTGAGTATGAGGGCCGGGATTCGGTTGAGGTCACCAGGTTTACCGGAGCCTATGAAGGATGCCCAAAGGAGATCTCATGATGCACCTTGCGATGACACTCTATCTAGGATAACCTTGAGTATATGTTGTGCATATGTTTTCTTTAGCACACTTGATTTTATTATGTCTGGAAGCAATGTAACCATGTTAGTGTTAGATTTATATTGTGCATATGTATGGTTGAGTTAGTTTGTTCAGTTAGTTAGCCTTTGGTTAGAGCTAGTAGATTTCTTGTTCATGTTGCATTTTTACTATCTCCTAGCATGGGGGTGGGCCTTTAGGTACCACTTGGTTGGGTGGAACATGCACCAAAACCATTGGGTCCCCCATTGCTCTTTAGTTTGTGGAAGCGAGACATCCAGTTGGACAGCTTGTGGATATTGTTACTCTCTTCTTATACTATTGTAATTCTTCTTGTATTAGTTGTATTTACCCCTCTTGTTATGAGGAGGATCTTGTAATTGTTATACTCTTATGTATTTTGACTCATTATGGGAATGAGGATTGTAATCATGTAATGGAATTATGTGATGGTTAATCTATTCTTTCTTGTATTTACTTATGTTAAATGAGTGTCATTCTTGAGTTATTTAATGCAATGTAATTTAGATGATGTATGTTAATGGGAATTAAGTAATCTCAGTTACGTAGCCTTAGGAGAGGTTGTCAATTATTAGATGAACATGTATGTTTAATTCATTTTAAATTAAAAAAAATAGTACACATTTGTAGTGAATTGAAACTTCCTCTAGGGTTGCGTGGTGAGGCATTAGACATGGTATCAGAGCCAAGGTTTAAACACTAGGTGCTCTGGGATTATGATGTACCCATTAAGCTTAGTTGCGTAGTTTTTTTTAAGTGTACCTTATCTAATACCCTTTTGTGTCTGTATAGAAGTATGCCTCCTAGACGCAAACGAGGGAGAGAACGTGGACGTGGCAGAGTAGGCGGTCAAGGGGAGAGTCAGCATGACTCGCCACCTCATGTGTCATGTATACCAGAGTAGGAGGAGCATTAGGCTTCACAGAATGATCCAGGAGGTGGTGGTAGACAGTTAGATCCTATTAGGGTCGAAGCTGCATGCAGAGCCTTTGAGAAGGCTATGGCATTATTAGGACCCCGACAGGAGGTACCAGTAACTAACACTGTGGTTGTGATAGTTACAGCTCAGTCTGATATGTTAGCAGTGAATTATATGTGGGACTTGATTCGATCACAGCCGCCTCGATTTGATGGAGTAGGTACCGGTCTTGAGGCCAAAACTTGGTTGATAGGACTTGATCGATGTTTCTCCATGCACCCGTTTGATAGTAACACCAAAGCGCGGTGCGCTGTTATTCATCTTCGGGGATTTGCAGCCACTTGGTGGAAGCTAGAGGAGCAGAAGCTCCATATAGACATGAGTATAGTATCTTGGGAGATTTTTCTTGAGAGATTCAGAGCCCGCTTTCTCTTCGATCATTGGCATCAGCATAAAGATGACGAGTTCCATGCCATATGCCAGCTAGCCATGACAGTTGATCAGTATGAGAGGAGATTCTACGAACTTAAGGAGTTTGTAGGTATAGGGGACGATGAGGGAATGCTAGTGCAACATTTCATCAGGGGCTTAAACGCCTGTATTAGTGGAGGTGTATGGGTCTTTGAACCCAAGTCTATGGAGATAGCTATGGAGAAGGCACGGCTGGTGGAGGAGAACCTGACTATGGCACTGGGAGGTCATACAGGTGTTAGTATTGGTGGTGGTACAGGATCTAGGACTAGTGCTCGAGGGGGACAAACACAGGGAGCTGTGCCTATTAAGACTCAGTAGGTATCAGTACAGGGCAGTCAGTAGTAGTCATTTCAGGGGAAATGGAAAGGTTTCCAGTAGGGATAGGGTAATAGGAACTAGAGGCGCATGAAGCGTTTCAATGCTGAGCAATCCGCTTAGAGTGCCCAGTCCACTTTTGGAGGCAGTGTACAACAGTCTAGTGCACCAGTAGGAGGTAGAGGTTATGGTAGAGGCACAGGTTGCTTCTCTTGTGGTCAGCAGGGCCATATTGCTAGGATGTGTCCCAATAAGGGCACATCGAGATTTGCATAGAGACCAGTGGCATTAGAGCCAATAGTGTGAGATGCTGGCAGAGGACATCATGTGTTCGCAGCGGTTGATAATGGCCAGGCAGAGCACCAGAGTACTATAGTAGAGACCTATGGTATGTTACTGGGTAACCTTGTTACTATTCTTTTTGATTTACGAGCATTTGATTCTTTCATTTCTTCATCGATCGTGTCACATTGTAGACTTGGTGCCGTAAGGCAAGCTGATAGGTGACAAGTAGAGTTAGCGTCTGGTGAGAAGGTTGCATCACATTCTATAGTACCTGACTGTAGGTTGGAGATTGGACCACTTTCCACTACCTTAGATCTTTGAGTTATACCACTGGGATCCTATGATGTTGTTATAGGTATGGATTGGTTAGAGGCTCACCAACCAGTTATTGATTGTCGACGTAAGTCGATTCGGTGCATTAATGCATCTGGTGGAGAGGTGGATATTATAGGAGTATAGAGATCGATATCTTTGAGGATCATCTTAGCTATGCAGTTGAGGAGATGTGTTCATCGTGGATGTCAGTTGTTTGCAGTTACAGTTGAGGATTTGGGTTTAGGAGATGGAGATGAGAAGGTAACTCTTGATAGTCATCCTATTCTTCAAGAGTTCACTGATGTCTTTCCTAATGACATTCCAAGGATGCCACCTAGGAGAGATATAGATTTTAAGATTGATTTAGTACCTGGATCAGAGCCTATTTCACGAGCACCTTACCGTATGACTACTTAGGAGATAAAAGAGCATTGGTTGCAGTTGGAGGAGTTATTAGAGAAGGGATTTATTCATCCTAGTGTTTCACCTTGGGGAGCACCTATCATCTTCGTGAAGAAGAAGAATGGTTCACTTCAGTTGTGCATTGACTACTGGTAGTTGAACAAGGTAACGATCAAGAATCATTATCCACTTCCCAGGATTGATGACTTGTTTGACCAAGTCAAAGGTGCTACCATCTTTTCAAAGATAGACCTTAAGTTGGGATACCATCAGCTTCGTATTTTTGATGCAGATATACATAGAACAGCGTTTCGAACACAGTATGGTCACTACAAGTTCACTGTGGTACCATTTGGGTTGACGAATGCGCCATATGTGTTCATGAGTTTGATGAATGGGGTATTCCACACATACCTTGATAGGTTTCTTCTTGTGTTTCTTGATGATATATTGATATATTCCAAGATAGTAGAGGAACATGAGGAGCATTTGCGACAGATTTTGCAGTGTTTGTGAGAAAACCAACATTACGTCAACTTGTCGAAATGTGAGTTCTTTAAGTCTGAGATGAAGTATCTTGGTCATGTGATCCCAGGAGAGGGGATATCTATGGATCCTTCGAAGATTCAAGCTATTCTTGATTGGCCTACACCCACGAATGTGGCAGAGATCCGTAGTTTTATGGGGCTTGCAGGGTATTACAGGAGGTTTGTGCAGAGCTTTTGCAGGGTAGGTCATCCTATCACTTCTCTTCAGAGGAAAGGGAAGAGGTTTGAATGGTCAGAGCAGTGTGAGTCAGCTTTTCAGGTTCTTAAGGATAAGCTAACTAGTGCACCGATTTTAGTGATACCTGATCCCACAGGAGACTTTGTGGTATGTACAGATGCATCTTTAGAGGGCTTAGGTGCAGTCCTGATGCAGGAGGGATGAGTGATAGCTTATGAGTCACATAAACTTAAAGATCATGAACTTAATTATCCCACACATGACCTTGAGTTAGCGGCAATAGTCCATACATTGACTAGATGGAGACACTTCTTACTTGGGCACAAGTTTGAGTTACACAGTGATCATAGGAGTCTATAGTATATTTTCACTCAACCAAATCTTAACGCTAGATAGAGGTGTTGGATGGAGTTCCTTTGTGAGTATGAATTCGAGGTAAAGTATATTTAGGGGAAAGAGAACGTTGTAGCTGATGCACTCAGCAGACATAGGCATGAGATTTTTGAGATGACTCTTATGGTAGATTTATGGAGTTAGATTCTTGCTACTCTTCTAGCAAATAGTTGGTACCAGGATGTGAGAGCAGAGATTGAGGCAAGTAGACCTCTTGAGGGCAGATTTACTAGATATTCATTTGAGTCAGATGGGTTACTTAGGCATTCAGAGCATATTTATGTTCCTTCAATAGGTGACCTTCGATCTTTGGTTTTGATCGAGGCTCATCGTGCGCCTTATTCAGCCCATCCTGGGGTGAAGAAGATGCACGTAGGTCTACGCCAGTTGTATTTCTGGCCAAGGATGAAGAGGAATATTGCAGATTTCGTAACACGATGTTTGGAGTGTCAGCGAGTGAAGGCTGAACACCAACATCCAGCAAGGCTTCTTCAGCCACACCTTTACCTGAGTGGAAATGGGATATTATCTCAGTGGACTTCATTGTTGGTTTACCCAATTCCTCGCGATGACATGATGCCATTATAGTGATGGTCGATAGGTTGACGAAGGTTGCACACTTCTCACCTATGCGTGCTTCCTATAATGCATCATCAGTTGCTAGAGTGTTCATGGAGGATATTGTGAGGTTGCACGGTATTCTATGTCAGATTATTTTTGATAAGGATCCAGTGTTTACTTCAGCTTTGTGGACATCATTACAGCATGCTATGGGGACCCAGTTGAACTTTAGTTTAGCATATCACCCTGAGACAGATGGACAGACAGAGAGGGTTAATCAAATCCTCGAAGATATGTTACGCATGTATGTCATGGATCAACAGACATGGTGGGAGGATTATCTTTATCTAGTGGAGTCTACTTATAATAATAGCTACCAGAGTTCCATAGGCATGGCACCTTTTCAGGCCTTGTATGGAAGTCCTTGTCGTACTCCTCTTAGTTGGGATCAATTGGAGGATAGAGTGTTGTTGGGACCTGAGATGTTACAGGATATGGAGTAGTAGGTGGATCATATTAGAGAACACTTCGTGGCAGCACAGGATAGGCAGAAGAAGTATGCGGATGCGCATAGGGTGGATCATCAGTTTTCTATTGGCGATAGAGTATTTTTGCGGGTGCATCCATGAAAGAGTCCTATCCAATATGGAAAGGGTTCTAAGTTGGCACCTCGCTTTGTCAGACCTTTTGAGATACTCGAAAAGATTGGTCCAGTTGCTTATCGACTCGCTTTGTCGCCCAGTCTTTGCACGTATACATGACATTTTCCATGTTTCAGTTCTTCGACCTTATCATCCAGATGTTACTCATGTCCTTGATTGGGATTCCTTATAGGTAGAGGATGGGCAGCTGGCTTTGGAGCCCATGGCCGTAATGGAGGGCAGAACGCTTGCTCTTCGTGGGTGAGATATTGAGCAGGTCAGAGTACAGTGGGATCCCAGGGATGATACTTAATCCACCTAGGAGGATGTAGTTAGAATGAGGGAGTTATATCCCTACTTGTTTGCAGGCTTCCAAGAGTAAGCCTGGTCTTTGGGGGGGAGAATGTAATACCCCTTCATTTTTCTTTGTGTGTTTGCTTTTTGATATGTTTGGGATGCAGCTACTATTATACTGGACACACCTTATTGTTTTTGTTTTGATCACTACTATTGAGTGACATTGATTATTGTCCGATGTGGGTTATCTGACTATTGTTTCACATGCATTATGCATTATTGATGTTAGTAGAGCTAGCATGAGATATTGTATTACGTGATTTCTGATTATGATGTAATGTCAGTCTTGGATGAGTGTATTGGTGAAGAGGACGGTTCGCATCACTCGCTTGCTAGCACCCTACGAATCCGTGATTTCTTCTTCACGGTGTGTATTATATACTGGATATATTGTATTATGTTGTTTACTTGGTTTTAGGTTGTAGGTACATGACATCGACTCCACCTAGTTTCACAGGTTTGAGCATGTCGATCCAACGGTTAACTTGAAAGGGAGATAGTAACTAGGTAACATGTGTCAGGTCTGTGCCCTAGCCTTAGTGTGTCATCAGTCCTGATTGTTGAGTCATGTTTTACATTATTAGTGTTATTTGATTATGTTGGATGCTTTATTATTTAATCAATATTTTCATAATTATTGCATTGTTGAAAATAGAAGTTAATTTTAATATTAAGTGAAATCTATGCTTAGATGAAGTATATATGTTGACTATGAAATTGTATTAATTAAATTTTAATTTATCTAATTAATTAAATTAATCTTGGAAAAGGTTGAATTTAATTATTAAATAATTAAAATTAATTAATTGAGTTATTGCATTAAATTAAATTAAATTAAATTAAAAGAATTGAAAGAATAATGAAATTGCAGTTTAAAATCAATTTGAGGTTTTCAAAAATGGGAAAAGGAAATAAATATCTATTTTCAATTTGCATGCAAAAAGGAAATTAGGGTTAGATTAGATATTTTACTTTTAATATGAATGCATGTTTCAATTTTGGGGGAAGTTTTTTGGAAGGATAATTATTTTCAGAGGAATTTGGGAATCTTTGAAGAAATTGCACAAGTAGGGTTTTGAAATGAATTTTGGATTTTGGAATTGGAATTGGTTGCACTTTTGAGGAAAAGCTTGGAGGAGGCTTCTATCAAGAAAATTTCATCATCTTCTATAGCATCACATTCCAAGTTTTATACTTCATCTTTATTTCAATTTTTAATTTAATGGTTGAGAAAATCTTGATAAATTTAGTGTAGGAGATTATTTAGTATACAAAACTATAGATCCATTGTTTAAATTTCAATTTAAATTGTTCTCAAACATTTAGTTTTTATGGTGGAAAATCTAGTTTGAAAACAATTAGATCTGTTTTGCAAATTCAAACCCTGTAGAAAATTACATTGAAAATCAAGCAAAAAAATTAGTTCTATACAAAGTTTTTTGTATAAATTTTCTAAAATCTGTAAGATTAAATTGTAGGAAATTAAAATTAAAGCTTTTTTTAAATTTTGGAAGAAATTTTGGAAAATTAGAAGAATTTTTCTTATTCTGGTTTTTTTTCTTTTTTTTTTTTACATTTTCTCAATTTTACCAATTATGGAGATTCTAGTAAATTTTTATATATTTATATATATTAATTTATATATATATTATACGTAATTGCATATAATATATATAAATATTATTAAACTTTGATTTTGACACCTAGGATTCTGTCGAAATTCCCTTTTTCGAATTCCGCACTGTGTAATGTCGAATAGTACTGCTTTTGGGAATCTGTGTTTAAATATTGATAAAACTTATTTAAATATAGTAAAATAAAAAATTAAAAAATAAAAACTAATAAAAAGAAAATAGGGTAAAGTGAAGTGGACGGATGGGGAGGTCAAACCCCCACCGTCACACATCCCAAGGAGGGATGGTCGCATCTGCCATGGGCAGTGCGCACACCTTTTGGGGGGACGCACTCCCCATGGGAGCTACGGCCTCCCTTACCAGCGTCGGCCGCTGTACATTGTACAGTCGGCGATGGCGATGGTATGCCGAACGCTATATAGTGTACATACGGCGCTAGGAGTGGGTACCGCCGGTACGCTCGTGTAAGCATGCTTTGAAATTTATTTTTATTTTCTAGTTTTATTTTATTTTCTTTCTTAAAATTTGTTAATGTATGATTTGTTATTTATTAAAATGCATTTTATTTAATTTTGGTATTATATCATTGGTATATTCAAAATTAAAATAAAATATTTGATATAAGTAATAGTTCAAGAATAAAAAGGGGAAAGTCAGTGTCTGAGTGGGAACATGATGCAAAAATTATTATTTTGTCTCAGACTGGTAATTATTGTAAAACAGAGGTTTAGGATGAGTATTATATAAGATTTTATTTATTTTTATTAGTTTAGAATTCCAAATCAAATATGAGAGTATAAATATTTATCCTTAAAATATTTTGTTGGCACTTTTAAAACATGCAAGTAGATGGAGAGTGAACTAAGTGCAATGCTTTTTATGCATTTTTATTAAGTTGTGATATATGTTTATTTAAAAGGGGGATTTATTTAGTTGATGAATATTTGTATGGTTATTAGATCAAATTTTCTGCGAGATGCTTTAAGTAGGGATATGGATTTAATATATCTGAACATAGTGTTGTTGCTTTATCAATGCATTATTATATTGTCTTTCCCTTTTTGTGAATGCTTTGGGAATGGGTAATCATATTGTGCAATTATTGTAAAGTCTTCCAGTGAATGTGGGTCATTCCCATGTTAGCTAATGTTTGTTTTCCTTGGGTAGTGCTTTGGGAGTTTGTTTTCCTCCATGTGTTGGAGTGCGATTCTATATAGTCATCTCCTAGATTAGGAGAGACTGATTTATTTAGTTCTATGACACTTGAGTCACCCTTGGAGTCTAAATTTGAGTAGTGAGTTATCCATTAGAAGAGTGGCTTTTGTTAGGGGCCGGAGCCCAAAGAGGTAAACCAGGTAACCTTCGAAAGTGATTTTAAGAAGTGGTAATTAAAGCAAAGTACTTAGATTACTAGGATGCATTCATGTAAGACCCCTCCATTTTGTCTTTTGGACCTAGCAGTGCCTTGTTGGTTGTGCTGTGTTTTCTATTAGTGCTTGGAGTGTGGTACTCGATTTTAATGGATCATTATTGCGCATAATCATGTGCTCATTATACTTTGATGTGGTGGTATATTATTCAGATGTTATCATTATGATATGCTTAGATTAGCATTGCAAATATTTGAATTAATGATGTTTATGTTGGATTAAACTATTGATGTTAAAATTCGTCAGTTAGTAGCATTGTATGGGTGAAGGGGACGGGATTGCATCACTCGCTTGAGAGAGCCCTGCAATTTTGTGATTCCCTCTTCATGGTGTGTTTTCTATGATGCAGATATACATGTACGACATTTTATTGTTCGCAGGTTGACAGGTACAAGACACTGACTCCACCTGGTTTCACAGGTCTGAGCGTGTCCATTGCCAACGGCAGTTAATTGGGAGATAGTAGCTAGGTTTCTTCTGTCAAGCCATCACCCTAGTCTTGTGTGTGTCGTCGGTTTTGGTCTAGGTTGTTGAATTTTAATATTATTGTTCTCTTGCTTTGATTTTATTTTATTGCAAGTTAGAAAAGTTAAATAAATTACTATGTGGTTAAATTGTTAATTTAATTAATCCATTTATATTGTGGAAAATGTTATTTTATCTAAAGACTAATTTAATGTAATTAATAAAATAAATAAATCTTGGATTTTATTTATTTTATTAATTTATTTAAATTAATTATGTCGAAAAGAAGTTATGTATGCATCTTGATAATTGTAGTTTTTCTTGAATTAAATTAAATTGAAAATTTATGAAAATTTTATTTTATTTATGGATTAATTTAATGTAATTAATAAAATAATTAAATCTTGGATTTGATTTATTTTATTAATTTACTTAAATTAACTATGTTGAAATGAAGTATTTATGCACTTTAGTGATTATAAGTTTCTTGAATTGAATTAAATTGAAAATTTAAGAAAAGGTTTAAATGTTATTTCTGGAAATTAGAAAATAGGGTTACTTTCAAAAGTTTGACTTTAGGGTTTGAGGAGATATTTTCTTTTTGGTATTAATTGTTTTTTTGGGGAAAAATGGGGAGGGATGAAGAAATGGAAAAAGATGGAGAAGGGAAGAATTTAGGGTTTTGGGGGTTTTTGAAGTTGCATGGAGGAAATGGATTGTGAAGAGGAATCATGGCACCTTTGTGGATCTTATCAAACTTCTGGAAAAAGAGAAGGAGCTTGGATCTGAGGAGGAGACTTGCACCATTTGGCCATCTCTCAAGCTTTCTGAAAACAGGTTTTCTTCTTGTTAAAATTTGATTATTTTGAAAATAATTCACAATATGAATTGCTGTTTGGAAATTATGAATTTAAAACCCTGATTGTTTTCAAGACTAAATCCATGTTAGAATTTTTGTGGTTGTCCTTCCTTTCCTCTATGCTAAAGTTGGAGAATTCTATTGAGAAATTTATTTAAAAATAAATAAAATTTATCTGTTAAAATCTTTGTAAGATTTGAGTATTTTCTGGTTCTTCAATTTGACTGTTTTGTTGAAACTGTTTATTTATATATATACTTTATATATACATATATAAATTTGCATATATGATTAACAGATATATACAAATATATACATATATATGATATATATATATATATAAAAAATATTCGAAATTTATTTTATACTGGAAAAATCGCCATTGGCGAAGTCGAAAATCCGCAGTGAATAAACTAGGGTTCTGTTGTTTTTATTTTATTGTTTTATTTGTATTGGGGGGGGACTGTGGGAGGCGCTGCCCCCACCGCCGCCCCCATACAGGGGACGGCTGTGGAGGCAGAACCTCCACGCAGCCCCCATACCCACCTCCCTACGCCGCCCGGCCGCCACTCTTGGTGCGACTGTGTGTAACACAGCCGACGCCCTTAGGGGAGCCAACTGTGTTACCCACAGTCGGCCGAGGGTTTGGTTCGGCTGTGGTTTCATGGCCGCCGACCCTGCAATGTTTCATGGCCGCCGACCCTCATGAAATCCGCCGCCTCAAAAAAAATTTATAATAAGAAAAAACGCATGCCCTAAAAATGCACGGGAACTTAGGTAGCATGTGCGCGGCCGAGGCAGGGGTGCATCCATAAATTTGAAAATGTGAGTTGTTTTAGGAAATAAAATACTTTTAACATTACAAATATTATATTCTTATAATATTAGATTATAATATATATATATATAAAAACAATAAAAAATATATATATATATTATATTTAATATTTTATTATATAATACTTGGTATAATTAATTATTAAAATTAAATGGCGAAATAGGCATATTTATATTTCATATTGTGTAGTTATGAGAAGGTAGATTCAATGATTGCATGATTTAAATTTCGTTGGGAAAGTTTAATTAATGGAATTTAGTCAAAATGAGAGTTTCGTTTTAAAATGATATATATATATTCTAAATCGAAGGAATGAGGTTTGTTTTATTATTATTAAATGCAAACATTGGAGGATTAAATACTTGATCCTAGGTTATATCAGAATTAACGGAATTAAAATGATATAGATTGGAAAAGATGAAATTGAGTTAACATAATTGGTTAATAGACGAATTGTTAGAATTTTAAATATTTAGTTGTCTTTTATTTTAATAGACTTTTAAATGCATATTGATATTATAATATAATTTGTAAATGATGTGGGAGTTAAATGTAGTTGAGAAACTTGAACTTAAGTCTAATAGAGCAACAGTTCAAATTACCTATTTGATTCAGAGTTAAATGAGAAAATTATAAATCAGGTGTTATAGTCATATTAGTGAATTGAGTTAAAATATTATTTTGGGAAATGACAACTATTGGATTTCAGATAATATATTTATTAGTGAAATTAATTAAGGTTTAAATGAATTATTTTGGAAACTAGAAATAGGTGATGTGAAGGAGTATGTCTGAAATGACCAAGTAAATAATTACTTTCATTATTACCAATGATTAAGTAATTGAATATTAGTTTAAAACTCTCCTTATGTCGAAAAGGGATATTGGTAAATCTGATTTAATATGGCAACAAGCTAGTGAATTTTAATTGAATAAAGTGGATTTAGGAAATGCAAAGAAGGTGTAGTTATGATTAAAATTGCCTGTTTAAAATGTTGTTTCTCTTATTATTGAAAGAGTAATTATAGGATTACATATTGGGGTTAAATTTTGGCATGTATCTGAAGGAGGTAATATTAAATTAGAATTGTTAAAACTATAAATTATTGAATTTTATAAAAGGCACAGGATTATGTTGGGTTTAAAGTAGTCAAGGGAATTGAGTTAGTTATTAAGTTAGAATTCTTCCTTCGCTACAACGGTTGAACCAATTGATTTTAATAGTTTATTATTTTGTGAAGACAATTAGTATATTTGTATGTGAGATCCATTGAAAAGAAAATGGATTTAGTATATCCAAAGGTAGATGTTTCATTTGTGTCAGTAATTACTTCCTTCGTATTTTTATATTGGCATTTAGATTAAATATGTCTTTAGTTTGTTAAAATCTTTCATAAAGGGTTAAATTAAGTGGGTTGTCATATCATGTATCAACCTATTTTAGGAATGAATGAAGTTCATGTTGATTTTATTATTATTCGAAGAGCAATTATGCGATTTAATATTTGGGTTACATATATTGTTCCTTGTCTGGAAGAGGTGTTGTTTAATTGGTTTCACTGCGTCATTAGATTTATGGTTTAGATTAAGGAAGTGGATTTAAGGTATCCAAAATTAGTTTATTCTTTGCAAGTGCTTGTGTGATTGATTCCTTTGTGTTCATGATTGAGGTAATGGGTTAAGTATCCTGGTTTGTAAGTCTTCTAGTGAACCCTTGTGTTTTGAAGTTGTTGTGAAGTTAACCTTTTGTTAGTTACGTGATTAGTACTTGTGGTTGTGTCAATGATCTACCCGGTTTCCATGAACGGGGATGCCTTGTGCCTCCTGTGAAAGGAGAGGTTTATAGAAATAGTGGCTCCTTGTAAGGAGTGGTTTTGTTATGCTTATTTCCTCCAGCATTTGGAGAAGGGCTTGACTTATGTTTCCTCCTGGTATTGGAGTGATCGTCTTATCTGTTGTTTGTTCTTGGGTCTCCCATGGTATTGTTTTGAATGTTTGTTGTAAAGTGAAAAGTGTCTTCCATTAGGGGCCAGAGCCGTGAAGGGTAAACTGGATAACCTTGGGAAGGAGTTTATTCAAGTGTCATCTATTGCAATGTGATCCATGTCAGTGATGTTAAAGCAGCCATGTAGTGGGTACTGGATGGTTTGTGTTTGGTTTTCTTAACCTACCTGATCTGTCATACGTGGAAGAAATGTAACTCTGTTAGAGTCATACTTTGTGTACTTGTGATGTAATTGATTTGTACGTGTGTTGATCTTGAGTTGTACTTGAGTTAATTTTGTGTCAGTTTGAATCAGTTTGATTCCAGCCTGTGTATAGAGGTAGTTGGTCTTGTCATGGTACCTTGTTACTATCTCCTAGCACGGGGGGTGGACCTTTGGGTTCCACATGGTCGGGTGGTGTGCACCTTACTCCGTTGGACTTCCTTCTTGTTCGTGTTGACGAGTTTTCCAATTGAAGAGCTCGTGGGATCTAGTTACCTTGTATGCTTTATTCACTTATGTAATCTTGTTATTTGTTACCCCTCTTTGTTCTTGAGGTGGAAATTGTAATATGTATTCATGCTTTTGGATTTACCTCATTCGGGGAATGAGTGTTGTAATCTTATTGTAAAAAGAGATCTCATGGTATCTTTAATTCTCTCTGATGAATTTATCTTGTATGGAATGTATGTGTTATTCATTTCATAAGCTTTTAGATGTTGTGGTATCTTTTCATGAATTGTAGTTCGTGGGTTATTATGTAACCTCACTCTTGTAACCCTAGGGGTTGTTGTAAAGTGTAGCGAACTTACATGTTTATTATACTTTAAAAAAAAAAAAAAATTTAGTTCGTTTATTTAGTAAATTGCAACTTCCTCTAGGGTGGCGTGGCGGGGCGTTACAATTCACATTAACCAAGATAAAATTAACCTCACTCACAGACACAAGGGCATGTTTAGACTTGGGGTGAGTGAGAAGGCTTGGAATGGCAAGGTCAACTAGCTTGTCCATACGAAAGGTAGTTGATTCCGCTTGAGTGAGTATGAGGGTCGGGATTCGGTTGAGGTCACCAGGATTATTAGAGCCTATGAAGGATGCCTAGTGGAGATCTAATGACACACCTTGCGATGACACTCTATGTAGGATAAACTTGAGTATATGTTGTGCGTATGTTTTCTTTAGCACACTTGATTTTATTATGTCTGGAAGCAATGAAACCATGTTAGTGTTAGATTTATATTGTGCATATGTATGGATCACATTTTGACTTGTATTTATACCATCTTCGATCTTAGGTACTTTATCCAAGGTTGGTTGCATATTCTTCATTTTAAAAATTCAAATTAGGTCGATGACTCAACATTCCCGTGGTGGATAGGAATGAGAGTGTACCAAATAAAAACTTAACCAGGATCCAAAACAATATTTTGGATTGATCACATGCTTCCTTAATTGATACGTATCCTTCATGTAATGTGTAAGGACCAGGTCGACCAAAACTAATGAAAACACCAATGAACATTGAAGTATGCACACTCGCAACAAGATAAAAATGTGTCAATCACTTAACACGGTTCACCATACAATGGAACACCTCTTAAAAGCCTTCATATTTGTTCGTATAAACTGCAACAACTTCCATACAAAGAACACTTTCCATCAGTCCAGCTAGACTATGTAGACACACATAGTTACTCTGAAACTAGTCTTTTGGAGCACCAAACCATGAGCACTTTTGATAGAACACAGAGAAAACAATTACAAGACTTATTCTAGATCTAAAAGATCTAAGTCAAACCCTTAGAGTACTGTAGAGCAAAAAAATTTCTCCTAGTCCATAGATGAACAACTATGCAAGACCAGTTGATAAACTAATGAACACAAATTTCACTCTTCATCAACCCAAAAGCTATAACTCAGGATATATCACCCAAGGATGCCTATAAAAAACACTATAGATCCAAAAAAAATAGGATCAACACAAAATAAATGTAGATCACATTACCGAAGCACATTCAGAACACACACACAATTTTATCTTCATTGTTTATTAATTTTCTCAAAAGAGCTTGATAACTCATCATATTAACACACTTGAAACACCATAAAGATAGCTCCATGTACTCACAGCATCTCTACAGTATCTCAACCATACATGTACCACCTGTAATCACTTGATTCCTTTCACTACAATAACTTGTACTGTGTTGACATCAATGACAACACCACCATACTCATTGACAATTACAACATTGAGACCTTGATTTTGAATACCCTTGTAAAGGTCCCTTTTAGAGTCTATGCCCTGAGAATTGAGCTTTAGGACTAAGAATCCACCTATGGATTCTTAGTACTTCTTGGCTTATTTTCATGATTTAATTTCAAATTCTAGCAGGATTTAGCCTCCTTTCATTAATGTTTTCCTATGTCATCTTGGTGTGATGTAATTTTAGATTTTTAAGCATAGATAAGTATAAATACAAGGTTCATTCACTCATTTTCATCTAAGAGAGTTATGAGAGAATCTATTCTATCAATTTGGTATCCACAAGAGCATTCAAGAGTAATTCATGAAGCATTTGGAGCCATCATCAATATTTAAGCATCATATCAAAGATCTTCTTGCATCATGTGTGTTCTTGTGCTAACATTTGTGATGTAGGGTTTGTGATTCAAGGAAGTATTTCAATAAAGATAAACATCATTCATGCAAGAGTCAAGAACCACATCCATTGTATCCATTTGACACAATTTTTTAGAATTTACAACAAAGGTTTGGTGAGTTCTAACATTTCATGTTGTTCATTTATCATTTCCCTTCATTGCTCTATTTCATTTCAAGGTTTAATTACCAACAAGGGGTTTAACCAATGAACACCACCATTTACTAACAATCAACAAGCTTTTCCTCTCTTGAATGCTTGTGATTGTAGATTTAGGTTCAATACTTGAAGATCATTTGGAGTGTGATATTGTAAAGTTGTAAAGTTGCATTCCAAAGTTGTCATCTTCACGAAAACTCACCTACAGGTCGAATGTGAAAGTTTTAGAACCCGAGATCTGAGAGGAAGGAAGTGCATACTTTGGATCTTAGGATCACATTCTAAGTTTTTAGAAATACAGAACGGGACTAATACACCACCTTAGGTGTCTTAGTCCTCCGAAGGGTATTTTTCAAAGATTCATTCAAATTCTATTCTAAGATCCAAATATTTTCTATTTGCCCCAAAAAACAACAGTGGGACTAAGAAAACAGTAAATTTGTCTTTGTCCTCCCTCGCATAATTTGATAGCTTCTTTGGATTTCTAGAATCCTCATCACATCACTAGACATCCTAGGTACACACATGGGTATGTGCAGGATCATGATGGGCTAAAAAGTGGCAATATGATGGGTATGTGGTTGACGACTTTTTTTTTACCTAAAATTAATGAAAAAAAAAGAGTTTTTAAAGGATATTCTCAGCTTTCCACCAATATAAATTATGCTTTACTCTGAATTTAATAAATAATTATTATTCATTTTCTATTGAATTACGACTAAAGTCCTTATTTTTAGGGTAATTGAAAAAAATCTATAGCTTTCAAACGATATCATATTTTTTGAATCCAAAACATGTGTCACATTCTATGCTTTGCATACTATAAGATTAAAAAATAAAAAAATGAATTTCATGAATTTTTGACCAAGTTAAGGTGGTTAGACATACGAGTCTTTATATTTTGTAAAAGTTGTCATAAAAAAATTATTATTAATTATTTACTTGGAAACAAATTACAAACAAATATGCATCACATGATGACATGAGTTCTCTACTTATATCTAAAATCTTATAAAAAAGTATTATCATTTTAATGTGGTTAGGGTGGTCAGACAAACACCTACTTCTTATTTTTTCCTTGAAATTTAAGTACTACTGTATTCAAATTTCAAATTTTCACTGAATAGATTTTATTTTTTTGTAAATAAACCTACTAATTTAGAAAATAAATTAAATTTTCTACAAATTCTATTCTTCCATAATTTTGAAATAATATAGATAAATTATTCAAATTTTTATGTCAAGTTGCCTAACTCTGATTTTTCTGATTTTTTTGCCACTTAAGGGCCTATTTTTTCCATCATGATCCTACACATACCCACATCCTAGATTGCTATTGCATAATTTAACCATTTACATCCCTCATTTAGCTTGCATAACTAGGTTTTGTAGGTTGAATTCTTATTTATCTTTTCCAAGCATTTCCTTATTGGTGAACCCCTAAAAGCTAAAAGAACCCCCTTCCTAGGTCCCCCTAATTGAGAATTGACTCACCTTGTGAGGTTGGTAGTCAATCAAATTAGGTTTTTTAGGAAATTATTGAATGAACTATATAAATAGGTGGGCATTCATCCACTCATGTTTCTTCAGTTCACATTCAAGTAAGATTCAAGGTCTACATTCATTATAGCCATTGCATACAAGATTGTAGCATATTATTCAAGGGTTTGGTGAGTTGCAACATAACATATTTTTTCATTCATCATTACTCCTCTCTATTCCATTTCATTTCAATTTTTGATTACCAAAATGAATTTTGACCAAGGAAAACCCCTATCCAGTAACACAACAAAAAAATTCCCTCTCTTTGATCTTTGATTTGTAGGTTTAGGTTGAAGATCCATTCAAGAGAAAGATTGGAGAGATGTTTTCAAGTGTGAAAAATTTTCACCTTGTTTACAAGATCACTAGAAGATAGGTCTACAAAGAATAATTGGACATTTCAGATTCGGAAATCATGTTGAGACTCATATGCTGAAAAATAGTGCAAGAACCCTAATTTGGGACTCATATGCTCCTCTAGGCGATTTAGTCCTAGTACAAGTTATTTTTCCTAATTTATGGGTATTAAATGGTGACTGTTATTCCTTTTTTGAATCATTTAAAGATCTTTATTGGGACTCATATGCTCCTTTGGGTGATTTAGTCCCATTTCATATTTTCAACTGCATTTCCCAAAATTAAAAAATCTGTTTCTATGTTTTTGTTTGCTACTATTAGTTATTTGTTTTATTTTACATATTTTTTGTTACATTCATTTAATTGTATCTAGTTTAATTTCATTTAAATCAAAAGTAGAGCATAGAATTTATCTTCTGTTCATTGCATCTTATTATAGATATGTGTTTTGGTAAGCTTTGGATGTCCTTGAAATCATTAGTGGATGTGTGAAACTGTGCTTTTTGAAATGACCCCAATAAAATTGAACTTATTCATGCTTACTCAACTCCTAATGTGTGTCCTTCACATAATGTTTACATCATTTTAGAAGATGATGAAAGCATTAATAACTTTTTAAATGATTTCCTCAACAATCTTGAGAATAATGCATCCTTTTACCCTTCTATGAAATAACCAACACCCCCTACCATCCCATCACTTGAGATCTTTTTCCTTTTACATCCTAAAATTAAGACACAAGTTGAGCCTAAGTTCCCTAAAAAGGGTGAACCTAGTTCCTCTAGTCATGCAAACATTCAACAATCCTATGTTAACAAAGTTACCAACACATCAATCAACCTAGAAGAGACATATCGAAAAGGATTCACGATCCTAAGTACACAAGGATTTGATACAAAAAGTGAAAATTTAATTCATAAACTCCTAGAACAAATAACAATTGTTCAAATAAGAAGTGGATAGGATATGAAGATTCTCTTCCCGACATAATTTTCCTCCTTCCAAAAGAACAACCAATGCCTCATAGTGAGGATAAAGATGAAAAGGTCATTTCAAGTCCTCTTCCCCTAATTCAACCTTGTGAGGTTGGAGAATCTACCAAACAAAGAATGCCTTACAAACTAAAGAAACAATTCCGTTATCCACCAACTACAATTGAAATTAATTTAAAGATACTTCTACACCGAGTACTGATCACTGACTACCACCCATAAGAGAAGATCGAAAACCAGATCCTAAGAATACTAACACATCACATTGTCGATATCATAGAGTTATTGGACATAGTACTGATGAGTGTCATGCTTTAAAAAAAATATTTAAAAAATTTAATATCATAGAAATAATCCCTTAAAGCATGTCCTTATGCTCCTTTCCATGTAATAGTAGTAGATTCATAACATTCTCACTAAATTACATGTCTTATATTCAAAAAATATCATTTCAAAATGCAAGGATATCTTTTTCATCACATATCTTGAGTCATTCTTGTCTTGCACACAGTCCTCATAATGAATTTTTCACTATCCCTTTGCCTAGTTCTTTTCCTTCCATATATGATGAACACGATTGGGATGCAAATGGCCTGCTAATAGGTTGACTTGCACATGCCTTACTAGTATTTTGCATTATTTCTTGTTCATGTTTCTTTCATTTGATTACATGTGTTAAATGTGATCCCCAATATAGTTTGGATGTATCTCTCTCTCTCTCTTTGTGACATTCCTCTATTTATACCTACATTCTTCTCTATATGTTGTAAATATTTTACTTTTTCCTTTATCTATTTCATTTGTCTTGTGTTTTTCTTTTGGTGATGATGCAAAAGCCTAAATTTTCTTTGTTTTCACTCTCCTTGTGTCAATTTTTGTGTTCCACGAGTATTTGGGGAATGATGACACTTTAAAGCTCTCTTAAAACCATTGCAGGAATAACATACAGACCCCAAATCCATGGAACCTCATGTGTTTGGAGTTTCATTTTCGGGGCAACCCCTCCCTTTTTCATGATATAGCTTTATTTGGAAAATTATGACCTGACATAGGGCTTTCTAAATAAGCTCTCATTCCATTTATCATTTTCTAATTTAAATTAATTTCTGATAGCATGATGTCTAGCAATTTCTTCAAAGTAGGGGCATACATTGATATTATTCTTTTACAACTTTTGTTTCATTGCATAGTTTTCTTACTTCTTGTGATGCTTTGTTCTCTTTGTGGTGATATTGGGTGTGATGTCCTTCAAGAATGTGATCTCTCTTAGCATATTATATTCCTCTTAGTGGCTTGATATGACATAATGTATCCCCTAAGTTGTGAATCTTCTATTCTTTGATTGGTCCTCTCTTGGAGACATTAGGTACAATGTTGCCTAAGTTAAGACCTTACATGAACTAGGCATAACTCCTTTGAACATACTTTATAATAATTTTTCATTTACAATATCTATTATATGGCCACCTCATATAACACACTTTTCTTTCCTATGGGGCCATCTTATTTGTTCATGAGTATCAAGCATACACATCTTTTCTTGCCTCATGGAGCTCGAAGTTCATTGTTGTGTGGCCCCTTATCAAAGTTATCAAGAGGTATATCTTTGGTATAGTTGTGCATATGGGATCCAAACTTAGGCATGACTTTCCCATAGCCACTTGATTATGAGCACATACCAATCATGTTCATTTTTGTCTCACCCTTTTAGATACTCACCCAATGGATAGCCTAAAGTTTTGTTGCCTCAGAGTGAGTGTGCATTCTTGGACAAACAAATGATCAAAGCTTGATCCACCCCTTTTAATTTTATTCTTGATTTTCTTTGTCTTTGGAAATGTATGCTTATTCTTTGTTCTTGCTCCTTATATCATTTTCACGTGTCTTCTTTTGTGCTTGTGTTGGTTTGTCATAGGATATTGATCCTAGGGGCTTGATCACCCCTTTTGATTATTGTCATCCTATTATAGACATGGAAAATATAGAGATTGATCCTACACACTTGATCTTGATCTTACTAATATTGTTTCTTCCTAAATCATCCCCTTTACTAATTAATTTAATTTAATAATCTCTATTTAATTAAATTCATCACATTTCATCTCTTAATTAAATAAATACCCTTTAATCTGATTAAGTCATCATCTCCTATTAATTAAATAAATCAGTTTGTTTAATTAATCATATAGTCCCTCTTTTAATTAAATAATTCATTTTATTTAATTAATCTCTAAAGTCATCTCATTTAAATTAAATAAATTTATGTTTATTTGATTTAAAACTAACACCATTCTCTTTAATTAAATAAATCAAACTTTATTTGATTAAATCTAAAATCATTACTCCTCTCATTTTTTATTTATTTAAATCCTAAAATCTAAGTCAAAATGGTCAAATCAGATAAATTAATCAAATCATGATTAAATCTAATCCTAATCACTTTAATCCTCTAGATTTTGCAACTTGCACAATAAATCAATTTATTTGATTTATTAAATCATCAATTTCCATTCAAAAGGGCATCTTTTGTGGAATATTCTTCCAATTCAAATATCCCTCCAAAAGGGATGGGTACTTCCAAAAAGTCATTTAATGCCTCTTACATGTCCTTGGGATTGAGCCAAGTGACATGTGTAAGTGTGAGATAAGTATGAGTATGTAAAAACAACAAAACACTTCTTAATGAAACATTTTTTCAAGATTCTATCAGTAATTAACTAATTAAAAGAACAAAAACTTGAAAGCATCTCATTGTTTCCTATCTCTAAAGATTTATTAAATCACATAAGGCTCTCAGATTTTACAAGCACTATGACTATTAAAATTCCAATCTAGAGAATGGAATAATACTAGATGCAATGATTTAATGATTGATAATGATTTCAAGATGATATGAAGCTACTATAATCTATTCTAACATGAAAAATTGATAAATGAAAGCTACAATAAAACTAAGATGCAACTGTGATATGAATTCTACTGATGCTATGATGCTAAGATGCTATTGCTATGATGCTTGATTGCTATTCCTACAAAGTAATTTTTCACAATGTTGGGATCCATTTCCTATTGAATGAGGTTGTATTTACAGATTCATGAGAACACATTTGCACAGGGGTAGCACAACAACGGCTTGGATTCAATCTGGAGGATTGAATGGTGAGAGATGGAGAAGCTTGAGTTGATCATGGGAATGGTTCCTCCCAATGAAAACATCAAGCAAGATGATAAGAAGGATCAGAGGAAGAAGATTTGGGAGATTTCATTCACATTTGTCTCCAAATTTGTCTCCACAGCTTCCCATGAATACCAATTTAATTAAATTAGACATGACATATCTAATTTTGGTAAGTGAGTGAATAGAGGAAATTTGCTTTATGCCTTTATTTGAATTATTTTGATTTATTCAAATTAGCAAAAAGTGGATAATTAATTTAATAAAACAAACTATCGAAGTTGTCTATTAAATTAGATAGAAGAAATATGATAATTAAACAATGAAGTATTTAAACTTGTTTAATGAATTAAGATTGAATGATATGATAATTAAATAACACAAGGGGCGGGGGTCCTAGATCGATTGCCTAAAGCATCTTGTTGCAGGCAAGAGGTCACGAGGTCTAGTCTTCCCCCAAACCCATGGTACCGGAGGGCGTGTCGCGCCAGCACCACCGGTCATGTGAAAAAAGGTTACCAGGTGCACTGCAGTTTATAGGGGGACGGATACCCGATCGATTCCTGCAGTCTAAAAAAAAATAAAAAATATTAAATAACACAAACTATTGAAGTTGCATATTTAATTAAAATTGAAGAAAAAAATATTTAGAACGTGAAATACATTAGTGTTTGATAGGATAGAGTATTGCTTTGATAGGATATTGCCATGCTTGGAGCTACTGTTCCAACACTTTGACCACCCGAAATATTGCTTTGAGTGATATTGTATGTTGATAGTCTGTTCTAGCGCTTATGACTGATGAAATGGCACTTCCAATATTTTAGCGCCTTGAATGCTTTTTTTAGTGCATCCAAGTTAGATTTGATAAGATTTGCCAAATTTGTCCTTAATTTTGTCGATTTCGATTATTTCAATCATTTGGTTTGATAGGATGTGATAATCTGAATAACCTTGATGATTTTCAACCTCATGATGAGTGATTCTGATTATTGATAGATAAGAATTATCCTTAGTATAGGCGAGGTTGATTTTGATAAATTGACCTCATGTTAGGCGTAGTACAATTAAAGATTGATAATGATGACCTCATGATAGGTGAGGATTGATGATTCTTGCTCATCAGTTTTGATCAAAATTCGCAACAAGAGCTAATTAGATTTGATAAGATAATTGATATGTGATATTTTGACAAAGTGTATTGATTTTGAAAATTTCATGATGATAGGAGCCTTTGGATAACCTCCAAATACGAGAGCGTTTCCCATGGAAATTTGACTTGATTCCATAGCTTATGCCATATGAGACATAGATCATTGTTCGATGTGGACTAGCTTCACTTCTTGACATGCCCTAGATTAGGATTAATCAGGGTCTCCTCACCGCATTAGCCAAGTGGTGGCACAGTGACCATAATACCTTTCACCTACCAAGTGGCGAGATGATAGTCACCCCAGAGGATGTTTAGCGGATTTTATGGATACTGTTTGTTGGTGAGATCATAGTATATTACTTCTAGGAGGTGGGCAGGATAGATGCTCTTCATAGATTTTTTCAAGATGATCATATTGTCGGGATGTGGATCCCATGGTGGGAGATGGTGGATGCATATGCCACCCTACCTTCAGTTCTAGCTAGATTTATTGGAGGGTTCCTTTGTCCTAATTGTAGGTCAAAGGGACTATATGTTGGATGGGGTCGTGTTCTAGAGAGCATGATTGTGCATGGGACTAGATATACTTGGTGGATGTGCATGCTAACACATATGTATCATGATTTACATTCAATTATATATTTGAGGGGGCATAGCTTATCATCGGGAGCCATTTTGCTTTAGGTTTGGGTGTGGGATAATATTTCTATCACGTGACCACTACCAATATGAGATAAACCTACTACCAAGCCATATGTTTTCAAGTATAGATGTCGAATTACCCAGTCTAGGATGGCTAAGTTGGAGCATTGGAGGTGTGTATTGGATGACCTAGAGGCTATGATATGGTGTCCATATTTGGATTGTGAGAATTGGGATGAGGATGATGCAGAGCTGGGTTATCTATATGAATCTATGTACCTAATTGGCAGGACCCACTTCATATTAGAGAGATTTCTACTACGAAGGGTTTATAGCCAGTATGGTATTGTTCAGTGCATGCCCCAGGGTGTTTTACATTATGCCCGACATCAAAGTGATACACTAGATTGGGGACCATTTCTATCTTATAATACTATAGTAGAGGGATATCATGCTCTACAACCTTCAGCCTGGGACATGCGTCATGACATTGCAAAGGCACCAGTGATTGTGAAGTATGCACATTATCTGGCATTGCATCCATTCTCATGGATTATTGTACCTGATGAGTCGGTACCACTACCTATAGAGGAGGAGGTTGTTGTTGCACCTAGTCAGCGATAGAGGTGAGAGGAGAATGTGGAGGAGGAGTAAGTTGTTGATTTCGAGGTAGAGGAGGATATTGATGTCGAGGAATAGGTGGATGTCAGTGAGGAGAAGGATAGTGGTGAGGAGGAGGGTAGTAGTGAGGAGGATAGTGATGAGAGTAGTAGTGATGATGGAGATGATGGAGGGGATGGTGGTAGAGGGGTTGTGGTAGGTAGCACTGGTCCATCTACTAGTGTGCCTCATAAGAGGCAAGCAGTTGATACATCTTCTACAGATCATCAGACACAGATCGCTAGTTTACAGGTGCAGATACAGACTCTATAGGGGAAGCTTGTTCTAGCTCAGTGTTTACTTGCTTAGACAAAGAAGCAGTTGCAGACCCACACCCAGGCTCATGAATAGGCCATTACACAGGTACTCGGATAGTTGGCAGCTTCACAAACATAGATTGTCATATTAACAACGAAGTAGAATAGTGATAGGAAGATTGCAGAGCAAGCTCAGACTACTACTTACATATTAAAGCAGATAGCCGAAGGAACGACCATGACAGACTATATGAGGGAGGTTCTCCATGTGGGCCAAGAGGTAGAGTTTAATAGAGGTCATTACCATGATGCAGTCCCCACTGAGTAGATAGTTAGTTATGCCACATCGTGATCAGGTGGGACCCATTCCCGGATTATTAGCGAGGATGTGATTCAGCTACCACACAGAGATCCAGGAGGTACTGGTCCATTTGGTAGAGGAGGGACTGGTCCCAAGATGCCTACACCATCTAGCTGTAGCAGATCTTAGCTATCTTATGTGATTTTGTGATATATTTGAGACATGATGTATACCTTGGTTCAGCTAGTTTTGATGATACATCTCTTTTATTTTAGACTTCATTGTATACTTGACATTGATGATTTATATGATCTATATGATATGCAGTGGAATTTTATCGATCTATAATGTGTTCTATTATGATTCTATGATGGATGCATTTATGTTCTATGTTCTATATGCCATGTGATGATTTTTAATATTATGATTATAGATGTATTTATGATCAAAATTATATGCTATGGTTTATGATGTTCTATTTAATGAATAATGTAGGGATGTATGATGTATGATGTATGGATGCATGATGAGTTTTATGTTATATGATGATTGTCTATATTCATGCATATAGATGTAATGGTTTAAATAACCTATTGATATGCGATGTAAATGGGATGTGTTTTTTTATGTTGATGTAAATGTAATTACATGACACAAATAAATGAATGACAATGATGTATGATGTAAAATGATGAATGCATGGAAATGCAATGATATGATATTTGTATGATAAATGAAATGATAAATTATATAGCGTATGAGAAATAATTGATGGATGAATGAAATGTAATGATATGATGTAATAAATGTATGATACTAATGTATGATAATAAAATGTGCATGGATGATGTAATGATTTGATGTAATGATAAATGAAATGATGAATGTATGATAATAAAATGTGAATGGATGATGCAATGAATTTGATATGTGAGAAATAATTGATTGATGAATGAAATTCAATTATATGATTTATTTTTGAAATTTTCTTTTTATGTGGCATGGAAAATATGTTATGATAAATAAAAGTTATTTCTAATGTATGAAAAATGATAATGCAATTACATGGTTATGATGATGTTCTTTTTTAATGTCAAGTATACTCAATCTTATTAATAGAAAATATAATCATCAATTTGAATCCTTCATGAGCTTTTGTAACAAACCCTCTACAGATGTAGAAACAATTATGAAAGCAATCTAATTTTATCATGCAACTACATACATAATATTGGCATTTTAATAGTACTTTTGTGTTTTGTATCATCATAGAGCTTTAAAAATGTTGAAAGTGAGTACAAGCATCAAAGGTATATTTTAGACCAGTGATGACTTGAGTACTACTTTCATGATTTTTGATATTGCGAGCAAACACAAGCATGCAGGTATAATTAAACCAAGATGACCTAAGAATTTCTTGCATAAAAAAAAGGGATTAATTATTTTAGTGTGTGAATTATGAATTTCATCAATGATACATTTGTAGAGAATGTCCCACAACAATTCATACATTAAATAATTAATTCACAAACAATAGACAAATGAAAATATAAATCTCCTTGCTTGCTTCTCTAGTATAATACATCATCGAGTTGCTCCAAAGAAATGATAAAAAATAATCAAAGTACAACATATCCAATTGCCTTTACTTAAAGTGTTTCAACCATTAGTCATATTAGATCATCCATCCTGATTTTATGATGTTTTTGTGATTTTCTGAGATTTTGAATCAAACCTAACCTAAAGATCTATCCTAGGGGCCTCGGGAGCTGATCAAAGATTAGCCTTGCCTACATTATACACGTAGAGACCACGTAGTTCAACTGAAAAAAACTCATGGGGATTGATGTTCCATTATTCTAAGCTTGATGCTTTATTGGCCCCAGTGAGGTCCAAATGTTGCCCCCAAGCTACGTTGAGACATAACCACTTGCAATGATACGATGGTGAATGTAAAGTGATGGTGATAGTAATGATCATTACATGTGTCCACTAGATGGAAAAACTAGTTAAAACACAAATAGCACCCATTTCTAGGTTTTCACTATATTTTTTTATTGCACTTTTTCATATTTTTACATTTTTCTTGTTTTTTGTTTTTTTTGTATTTTTCAATCACTGAGACGTTTTTTTACTAGGTTTTCGTCTAGGCAACCATTTTTAGAACTTTGAACCATGCAATAAGTGATTCAGGTATAGAATTTTTGTAGATGTATGTTGTTGGTAGGTTCATCAAAGAAATCCCCTTCAGGTGTTGACAGTTGATAGGCTCTTGATCCATAGAGCGATATGATGAGAAAGGGACCTAGCCAATTAGGTTCAAATTTCCCTTTCTTTTCTCGTTCTTATTGATTTCTAGGTTTTTCCTTTAGAACCAAGTCACCAACCTAAAATAATCTAGGCTTCACTCTGTGATTGTATCTCCTAGACATTCTTTGTTGATATGTCGTCAGATGATTAATAGCTTGTTGATGACATTCATCCAATAATTCTAGTTCTTGAAGTCTAGATACTCTATACTTTTCATCTCAAATAATTCCCTTCAATGACACATGGAGTGATGAAATCTCCACCTCAATGGGTAATATGGCCTTTGATCCATATACCAACGTATATCGTGTAGCTCCTATCGGTGTTCTGATGCTGGTTCTGTAGGCCCATCGTGCTGGATTGAGCTGAACATGCCAATCACGTCCAACACCGTTAACCATTTTTTTGAGTATCTTAAGAATTGTCTTGTTGGAGGCCTCTACCTAGCCATTTCCCTATGGATAGTACGGTGTTGAGAAATGATGTTGGATATAAAAAAATTCACACAATTCTTGGACATCATGGTTCTTAAATGGTCGTCCATTATTAGTAATAATGGATTGCGGTATGCTATACCAATAGATCATGTAGTTTAGTATGAAAGACGAGATCTAATTTCCAGTGATTTTTGTTAAAGGAACCGCTTCTATCCATTTTGTAAAGTATTTTGTTGTTGTGATTATGAATTTGTGCCCATTCGATGAAGATGAGTCTATCTTTCCTACCAGATCCAGTCCCCACTGAAAAAAGGGCCATGTTGATGTGATTGGGTGTAATTCTTGAGCTAGTGCATAGATTAGATTACTATGGATATGACACTTTTGACACTTCTTAACAAATTGATGAGATTCCTTCTCCATGTTCGACCAATAATACCCCAAACGAAGGAGTTTCTTTGCTAGAGTTATCCCACTTGAATGAGTTGCACAAATACCTTCATGAACCTCATGTAAGGCTATCTCAAATTCATTATGTTCTAAACATCAAAGAAGAGTACCATCGAGACCTTGACAGTAAAGCATGTCAGCGATTAAGGTATGTCAGATGGATTGGCGGATGAAGTTGCGTTTTTGGTTTCTGCAAAGATTGGGAGGAAGGATGTTGTCTTTTAGGTAAGCATAGGTCTTTCCATAGAGTGAGGATTCAACGACATATAAATGGAATAGGGTTTGAGGTTTGGGATTATTATAAGCAGGATTTGACACTTGTTCTACTATAAATTCATAACGACCGCGTTTTTCTAGCAAGTGCAAAAGAGAAGAAATTGTCTCCATAGCATCCTCCACTTTGTTTTTTGCCCTTCGAATTTGCTCAAATTTGATATCCACAAAGTAATTTTTGAGATCCCAAATCAGTTTCTTATATTGGATCAACTTCTCATATTTCATTTGATATTCATCATTGACCTGATAAATGACTAATTTTGAATCACCATATACTTGTATCTTAGTTACCTTCCATTCAATTGCTACCTTGATTCCAATGATTAGTGCCTCATACTCAACTACATTATTTGTACATGGAAACATGAGTCTATAAGACCTTGGGATGGTGTGTCCTTCAGGTGTAACAAATAATATTCCCATGCCATATCCTCTTTGTGTGTATGACCCATCAAAATAAATCCTCCATTGTTGTATTGTTACAATTAGAATGTCTGCATCAGGAAACTCCATTGTCATAGGATGATCACTAGTTAATCGAGCTTCAGCTAACTTTTCAACAATCACTTGACCTTTGATGGCTCTCCTTTCCACATACTAGATATCAAACTCACTTAAAGTCATGACCCATTTGGCCAGTCTCCCTGTTAAAGCAGCCTTGCTAAGTAGATATTTTAATGGGTCAATCTTTGCTATGAGCTTGACTATGTTAGTTAACATGTAATGCCACAACTGCTAGGTAGAAAATACCACCGCGAAACAAGATTTCTCAATGAAGGTGTGATTTATTTCATATCCATTCAAATTCCTTCTGATGTAGTAAATACCTTGTTCCCTTCCTTCATAGTCTTCCTATGCCAACAGTGCTCCTAAAGAAATGTTTGTTGTTGCAATGTATAGTAGTAAAGGTATACCTTCTGTAGGTGGCATGAGAATAGGTGGTGACATAAGATATTTTTTTATTTGGTTGAAGGTTGTTTCACACCTCTAATCCCATTTGAACAAGACATTTTTATGCAACAAGTGATTAAATGGATGACTTTTATCTGCTAGATGGGAGATAAATATCCTGATTGATTGTAGCTTGCCTTGTAAATACCTTAGTTGGCTGAAGTTCTTTGGTGGTTGCATTTCCATTATTGCTTTTACCTTTTTGAGATCTACTTCGATACCCTTCTCTGACACTATGTATCATAGGAGTTTTGCTGATGTAACCCCAAAGACACATTTCTTAGGATTTAGTCAGACATTGAACTTCTTTAACCTTGTAAATATTTTTCCCAGGATATGTGGATGTCCTTCTCTAGAATATGACTTTGCTAAGATATCATCCATGTAATACTCTATAAAGGTATGCATCATATCATGGAATATTGTGGTCATTACATGTTGATATGTTTCCCTGCATTCTTTAACCCCAAGGGCATGCAAATGCAGTTTTCTCCTGATCATCTGGTGCTATCTTGATTTGGTTGTAGCTGGAGAAACCATCCATTATTGATAACATGGCATGTCTTGTTGTTAAGTCCAAAATAATATCGATGTTAGATAAGGGGAAATAATCCTTTGGACATGCCTTATTCAGATGTCTAAAATCTATACATATTCTGATACTATTGTCTGGCTTTGGTATAGGCACAATATTTGATATCCATTTAGCATAATTGATAGACCTGATGAATCCTGCATCTAACAACTTCTTCAACTCAACCTTTGCCATCAAGGTGATATGTGGATGCATCTTCCTTATTTTTTATTTTACAGGTTTGATTCCAGATGGTACAAACAAATGATGCATTAAAATATTTGGATCTAAGCTTGGCATATCAGAGTATGACCATGCAAATTTAATGCTTCTTTCTTCAAAGAACTTGGTAAATTTAGGTCTTTCTTGTTCAGTCATAGATTATTCCAAATGCAAAATCTTTTATTTTTCTATTGTGCCAATGTTTATAGACTGTGTAGGTTCCATGAGCACTGGTGAACTTTCATGATAATCATCTAGAATGGTGTCAAATATCCCATATTTTAGTGCCTCAGAGAGGTTTTCACCACCCGATGCATTATTTATTGTTACTTTCTTGAGATCTAATGCTTCCATAGAATGGTTTTCACCATTAGATCCATTATTCATGTTTTCAATTTCACAACTCAAATATTTGACACCCTCCTATCTAACTATGTCATTATGAGATTTTTGATTAGAACTTGTGTTAGGTTTTTCATAAAAAATGAAGTTTACAATAGCGTCATCATTCTCAAAGATGGGTACATTAATAGGTTTAGTTGGTTCCTAGTCGATAAGTTCAGGATGTATTAAGGGAAAAAAATCATCAGATTGACTTTGGTCAATGATATTAAGGGTTCAAACAGTTATGGTGTCCAGGTTGTCATTAGGGATGTTGATTTCTATGAAATTACATTCCTCCAAATCATCTATCTCACTTGATGTTTGTCCATCCTCACTTGAATCATTGATATTTAATGATTCAAATACAAGTGGTCTAGTCCTCGAAATTTGTCCCTCCTTGTGTGTGGGTACATACTCCTTTATGACATCAATTTGGATGTCCATATATGATATATCAGAGTAATCATCCCATTCATACTCATTGGAATCTATTTCAGAACCATCTCTCATTTGAAGGATTCTCTCAACATCTTTTTGAGTCATTTCTTCTTTTGATTCCCCTATATAACCTAGTCTCGTTTTGTCCTCCGACTAAAGTGTGAGGGGTTGAATGGGTTCTATGATACCTTCTTTCCCTTTTCCAATAGGTCCCTATCCCTCGTAACCCATTTTCTCTAAGATAGCTTTTCCTTTCCCATACTCATCGGTCTTTATGTTTATGTTTGTTGATGTTTACACTTCTTTGTCTTTGTCTAGCTAACTGAGGATTGTCTTGTCTTCTGATTCATATTCTATAGTACCAAATTTTACAAATCTTTCATCTAGAACTATGGTAGGTTGTGATGGTTGTCATGTTATAATTGATGTTTATCCATATGAACTTGGAGATGGCATCAATTGTGAAATATTAAGAGACTGCTCAACAGAATATTGTCCCATGCCTTTGTTGGTTAGCTAGAACTTTTCTTGGAATTTCTATGAGAGAGAATTTAGTGGACCCTTATTATATGATAAATTTGAATCGACAATGTTTGTATCCTTTGATTGGCCCTTTTTCTCAACCCACTTAGATATAATATTCAGATGCTTTTCACCATCTGATGAACTAGAAGTGCTAGCTTCTCTATTGTGGGGTGCAAAGGTGTCTTGAGATGTTTTGAGCATGTTACAATGTTGAGGATTGTTGTAATCAGCTGATATAGTTACCTCTTGACCATTAAATATAAATTTCAAACACTGGTGATAAGTTGAAGGTACCGCCTGCATTTTGTGAATCCATGGATGTCCTAAGAGTATATTGTAGGTTAACTCTTTTTCTAGCACTTGACATGCTATATTCTTTACCATTGGTCCCACTTGAATAGGAAACACAATCATTCCCTTAGAGGATCTCTCTTCTTCATCATATAAGTCTTTATTGTCATTTTTCTTCAGGCATCAATAGCACTATCTGAATAACCTAGTGCATGTATTAGATTTAAAGTGAAAATATTTAAACCAAATCCATAATCTATTAGGACCCATTTAACACGATGATTAATAGATAAATCATCCTATTCAAAGAATGATAGACAATGATGTGTGGTCAAGTTTCCCACCATAGCTTGGAACTGACAAAAATCTAGATTATTGGGTACTATGGTGGCCACAAGAGCTTATTCCAAAACCTCCTTATGGGATTGTGAGAGTTTAAGGCGTTCTAGTATTGATATATGTGTTGGTATGTTTTTTAGTTGATCAAAAAAAAATTATTGACTGGGTGGGGGAGTGGTGTTTTTAGATGCAACTCCTTTCAATATTACCTTGGATTTCCCCCTTGTCATTTCGTTAACGAGTTGATAGTCTTGTCTTTCCTTGATTTTTAAAAGATATATCTGATTGTCAGATGTGTCTATGTTTGGGATCAGATCTAGAGGTATAATGTCATTGGTTCTTTTGTTATCAATTTGATTATCATGACAGTATCACTTTCAACTCCATAAATACAAAATATCGTACCATCTAGTTAACACTTTAACCTTTACCGTTTGTAGAAGAAGACTCTCCATTTATCATAATTTGCTAAAGGATCTTTAAAGGAAGTATAATCGTTGTTGGATTGAAGTCCTTCTATGTATACCTTTTTTTTGTCAATCATATCTTGGACTAGATGTTTTAACTCCATGCAATCATTTGTCTTGTGTCCCTTATTTTTATGGAAGTTACAATAATCTACATCATTCCACCATGATGGTTTTACTTTTGGATCTAAAAATCTTGCTTCACGTGTGGTGATAAGACCATTTGCAATAAGTTCTCTCATTGTTGATTCTATTGTTTGGCCTAATGGTGTGAATCTACGCCAGTTTGATGATTTCTGATATGTTTATGGTTTATATTCTCCATTGTTTAGATTATTATTTCGATTGACATTTTGTTTGATGTTTTGGTCACTATTTTGATTTGTCTTTGCAGTAGTGGTCATCAAATTAAATACTAGTTTTGCATTTTGTATGTTATTTGCAATATCATTGGTTCTAGTATTTCTATTCTTTTTTTGAGAATTTAGTCTTGTCATTGTTGCCATAGTGATTTGAGGAGATTGTGTTGTTTGGTTTTTCATTGTAATGATTTATTACCCCTCGTTTGACCAAAGTTTCTTCGATTTTAAGGCCATTTTCAATCACTTTTTCAAATATGGGAGGAAATTGTAGGTCAAGCCTATTGCTCATTTCATCAGTCAGGTTGTCATGAAATAGTGCCATTTTCTCTTCCTTAGGTATAGAACGAGGATACCTAGAAAATAATCTTCACCATCGTTGTAGAAATGACAAGAATGTCTCACCTTTGTTTTGCTTTATCTTGTAGAGGTCATTTATTGTGACATCATGTTGAATGTTAAAGGAATATTGTGATATAAACCTATTGACCAGCTCTTCAAAAGTTTGAATCCCTAGTTGTAGTTTAGAATACCACTCCATACATTGACATCCTAAGCTCCTTGGAAGTAACCTCATTAGGTAATTTTTTTCTGGCACAAATTTGAAACTCACGGTTCTGAATTCCCTTACATGGTCAATTGGATCTGTTTTATCGTTGTATTTGTCATATTTCATGAATTCACAATGTCTAGGGAATGGTATCATGTCCACACTCATGTCAAAAGGATAAAGACAAATGTCTTGTAATGCATATATTTTCGTGGTTCCCTTTTGCATGTCCTGAAGTTGTTGCTGTAATTTTTTCATTTGATGTGTTAGATCAACAACTTGATCTATGTTTTGTGTGTGTTGTATGTGTTGTGGTGTTTCAGTTTCATTTTCTCTAGGTGTTTCTTTTAATTGATTGATATCAAAATATTTTGGAAGTTTTGCACCTGATTCAGCTAGCATTAAGAGGTATTTTTCCATATCTTGTTCTAAGATCTTTTCCATAAATTATTGGAAGTTTGGATCTTGCTGTGCCATTTGAATGTCCTCTTGAGTTATTTCATTCTTTTCATTTTGGTGTAATCTATTCCAAGGATTTTCTTCAGCCATTATGTTTTATGTTTCATCTTCTTTTTCTATGAGTCTCTGTCATTGTAACCTTGTCAAGATTGGCATACACGTGTCTGTTTTTCCCACTAAACTTTGATCTTCTATGTTTGGATGAGTGTCGAATGAATATTAACACATTAAAATAGGATGATATATCCTATTGATGAGACTAGGTTAAAAGTATGATTACTATGCTTTATTTTGTGATGGTAGGATGATAATAGTTTGCAAGATCTAGGCTCAAGTAGAAAATAATTTTAACCTATAAGAACCTATTTTTTTATGGTTTAAGACATTGTATGAATCGAGAAGATGTTTTTGACTGATAAAAATCGCAGTTTTATAGTTCAACAAATCTGATAGATGTGTTTGGAAACTCTCTATTTTTCTACGCTTTGGAAGTGCTAAAACTGAGTGCAAAAGCATTAAAATAGACAGTGGAAGCGCTATTTTTAGAAGAGCTATAATAGAGTGTGTAAGCACTATAATAGTTTGCAGAGGCACCCGTGACTACAAAGTATGCACAGTATCTTGCATTGCATCCATGCCCATGGATTACTATACCTGATGAGCCAACACCACTACCTACAAAGGAGGAGGTTATTTTTGCACCTGGTCAGCGGTGAAGGTGAGAGGAGGATGTGGAGGAGGAGGAGGTTGTTGATGTTGAGGCGGAAGAGGATGTTGATGTTGAGGCATAGGAAGATGTCGGTGAGGAGGATAGTGGTGAGGAGGATGGTAGTAGTGAGGAGGATAGTGAGGTCCTACCAATCAGGTACATAGAATCATATAGATAACCCATCTCTGCATCATCCTCATCCCAATGCTCACAATCCAAATTTATCCTTGATTTTATCAATTTCGATCGTGTCAGCTGTTTGGTTTGATATGATTTGATAATCTCAATAACCTTGATGATTTTCAACCTCATCATGAGTGATTCTTATGACTGATAGACAAGAATTATCCTCATGATAGGTGAGGTTGATTTTGAAACCCTAAATTAATCAAATCAGGATTAAATCTAATCCTACTCACTTCAATCCTCTAGATTTTGCAACTTGCAGAATAAATCAATTTATTTGATTTATTAAATCATCAATTTACATTCAAAAGGGAATTTTTTGTGGAATATTCTTCCAATTCAAAAATCCCTCCAAAAGGGATGGGTACTTCCAACAAGGAATTTAATGCCTCTTACATGTCCTTGGCATTGAGCCAAGTGACATTAACTACATTTCCCTTCCCTCTAAACTTTCCAACTTTCAAATTTCAAATTTGAATCTAATAACATTTATTGGCTCATTCATCAAAATGTGCACAACCTTCCTCCATTCACATGTTGACAAGTGGCACTTGGCCATTGATGTTGAATGATCCCACATTCATCCATTTTTCCTCTTTTTTTCTCAATCACATCTATAAATAAGGGAATTTCCATCTCATTCTTCATCCACAATTTGAGAAAACTTATTATGCACAATTTCATCTTCAAGCATATCCATTTCCATCCATTTTATCAAGATCTTAGCTAGGTTATGCATATTTTTCATCATGGAGCTCATTTGAATCTTCATCAAAGTGCATCACTCATCAACATTGCATCATAGGAGTTGGGAAAGGGCCAATTTCTACACATAATTGGCACCAATTCCCCCATGGGATTGAGAGTTTGCATCTTAGAATAGGATTTCATTGCTTTCTTGCTTCATTTCTTCATTTTCTTTCCTATTTCAAGCATTGTTAATGAATTTCATGGGGAATCCTTGTTCCTACTTGCATATGAACCTAATAATGTGTTTTTTTCTCATGTTTGTGTAGATATCGGATTGAGGTACACGTTTTGGCGCTAGAAGCAGGGCACAAATCACAAATCTAAAACATTTTTAAAAAACTGTCATTGTTTTTCGACAGTTTTGTTCATTAATCCTTGTTATAGCGTATTTGTGGTATCTTCCAGCACATCTATGCTCTATTATAGTGCATCTACGGTATCTTTCGGTGCATCCAACCTTTCTTTTAGTGCATCTGGCACCTATTTTAGCTCATCTGGCACCTATTTTAACGCATCTGGCAACTGTTTTCATGCATATATCTTTGTTTTAGTGCTTTTATAGTTAGTTTTAATATGATGATATCTTGGTCATACGAAGGTCTTTTTTGAAGCTTTTTTTTTAAAATGTGGTATAATTTCATAAGCTATGGAATGGTGTAAGTGTTTCTCAATTTTAATAGAGTTAAAAAATTTTATTTTACTTCTAAAGTCAAATCACATTATAATTTGGTCTAAGTTTTAGGGTTTTTTGCTTAATGATTCATCTAACCCTTAAATCTTTTTGTTTCTTGATCTCATCTAAAATTTTGAGCACTTTTGTAGGATAGGAAATCAAAAAGGGGAGGAGGAAACAAAAGCGAAGCTTCTTATGACATTATTTCTCTATTGTATCAAGTGTCTTTAGACACTCTTGGAAGAAATTATAATTCCAAGTTTAAGGATTTTATCTCTTCAATCTTTTAGGATTCAATAGATTTCAATTTGGGCTCTAAAGTTAACATTACAAAAGCTTTCAAATTTTGCAACAAAGGGTTAAAATGAACTTTAGAACAAATCCACTAGATTTGGTTTGAGGATTAACAATTGAACAAGGAAAATTCCATATTTCATTTTTGTGCACTGAAAAGAATCAAATCATTACTTTGTGGACGTAAAATGAAAAAGTTCTTCTTGGTTTTTTAATTACTTACCCAAAGTAATATCACTAAAAGGGCGTATGCACTTCTCTCACACTTAATAGCGAAATTGAGAATCAAAAGTCTTTTTGGTGATCTTAAGTTGTGTAAGTGATTGCCTACACATTTCATTTGGGATTAAAGAAATTGAACTAATTTTGGGAGTGTGAGTGTGGCATATTATGAGTGTTCTCCCTTTGTTTTTCAACAAAGGTTGATTGAACTATGGTATATGCTTGCTAACTTTTGTTTATCTTAGAAGGCCTGGCTGGTGGGAAAAAGTAATCACCCCAGGCAATGACCCAACCGGGAACACCCTAAAGACAAGTGACTTCCAACCAGTATATAAGTGTGGATTCTCGAGGAAATTTCAAGAATCACGAGGATTATTCCAACGAGAAGGGCATGAATGGTCTCTCACCACATGGATAGTCCCACATGAATGGAATTCCCTCATTAAAACCCCTTGTTTAGCAAAGGACAAAATCCTTTCTATTTGTTGGTGCAAAAGGTAATGTCCTTTGAAGCCACCCCACGTAACATGTGGTTCTATTGTAGAGATGAAAATTGTGCCATGGGAGATTCATGGGTACTGATGCTTGGCTGACCTGACAAGCGAGTGCATTGTAAGGGGGAGTCTATGTGGTCAAGAATCTAATCATCCACACTGAATATGTGTAGTTGGATTTATCCAAGTGGGAACCCAACAAATATTGTCTCTTTATCCTAGGATTGTACATGTTCTTGGAATTAAAAACATATTGCTTTGATCGAAAACATTTGAAAACAAACATTCACAAGATCCTCAAAATTTCAAACCCTTTAGGGAAGAAAATACCTTTGACGAATTCAAGTGCTCTTGCTTGCCCTAGGGATTTCATCCTTAGAGGCTTCTAAGTATTTGGACTTAGTCACAATTTTCTCTCTCTAAATTCAACCAAGGAAACTATGCTCCTGAAACCTCAATTTTTACATAAGGGACCATGTGGAATGAAAAGGAATTGAGACATAAACATTTAGTTTGAAATTTTAATTGAGAAATTATTTGTGATAAAAAGAACTCATTAAGAAAAGATAATGACAATTGGACCCCACACATTTGTTCTTTCAAATGATTTCCCGCAAAATCAAAATTTGCATGCACAAATTCAAAAAGCTTAGTCCAAAGGACTGTAAAGATAATCTTTCAATGCTTCATGAGGTAAGAGAAAGGTTGGTTTACAACTTCTACAATAAAGCTTCAAGAAACAATCCTAACTTGTGTGAGTTTTATTATCAACAAAATCCTAATCTATTTCAAAGGTTTTCTTTTCTCACATAGGAAGTATGGCATGTTCTTCAAAACCAAGGCCTTGTAAGAAGGAGTTTTATCTAGGTCAATTCTAGGATCAAAAATCAAAATAACCTCACCAATAAACTCTTGGAAACTTTGAAAACATCATCATGCTAAAGTTCTAAGAAAAATCAAAATCATCTTGTTTGACATAACACACTTAGTCAAATTATCCTTGTGAATTAATTGACCTCTCGATGAAATCCAACATCTTGGGGTCTAGGAGTTCATTATCTTGTTTGACTTAACACACCTAGTCAAATTATCCTCTTGTGTATGAGTTTACTCTAGGATAACAAACCGTCCTAGAGTTTATAAGTTCATTATCCAAATCAATCAAAATCAAATCAAATCAAGCCCTAAATTTTAGCATCTCCATCAAGGTTCTTCAAGATTTTTCATTATCCATATCATCCATCTTTAATTTTCATCATCACTTTGATCCTTAACTTATCCTAGTTCTTCTCTTTTTATACCTAAAGTTAGATTAATTGATCTCTATTTTATGGTGCAAACAAGATCTCAACACAAGAATAATATAGAAATCACCAAGGAAACATCAACTTCAAGTGATCTAAGTCAAACTGCTCCTGAAATAAATCTTGTTGGACCAAGCAATCCTCGAAATAATTTCTCTCCATCATCACAAAATTTTCAAGAAGATGGTCATGTATAGGACATCACCTACAACGGGATGACACAAGAGGAAATCCTAAAAATTATCTAATTTTCAATGCTATAATGAGGTTATACCCCTCCCAATACATGCTTGAGTTGGCACAAGAAAGGGCTAAACTCCCTTTCGACTATGACATAAGAACAATTGTGGAAAGACCTCTTGGGATCATGCCTCCAATCCCACCCATACCTCCATTTCAAAACATCATTCCATTTCAAAACGTCATTCAAAGCATCCCACAAATCACACCATCCACCACTCAAACCCCGATCATCAACATGACCATTTCGCTCATCGCAACAATCAACACCATTCCCAATCCATCACCACCACCACCAAAACACATGGAAAATTCATTCAGCATCACATTTCAGGTAGCTCAACAAGCCACCCAGCAAAAGGCACTCCAAAATCAACAAGCACACAACTAGCTACTCAACAAGCACAATAGGCACATCAGGTTGCACAAGCCTAAGCCTTACTATAGCAACAACAAGTTGCCCAAGCTGTGCAATAATCTCATGCAACTCAAGTTTCCCAAGCTACGTAAGAAGCTCAACCTACCCATGTTTCACAAGCAGCTCAAGCTACTCAAGTTACTCAAGCCGCACAAGCTACTCAAATCGCACAAGCAATCCAACAAGCACATGCTCAATCTCAAGCCCAATATCAGGCCCAACAAGTGCAAGCACAAGCACAATACGAAGCACAATTGTAAGTAGCACAACAAGAACCATATCAACAAGCCTTGCAAGATTATCAAGTAAAACAACAGGACCAACAACAAGCATTGTTGGCACAACAGCAACATGACCGACAACAAGCATTGTTTGCACAACAACAAGCATAGTTGGCTCAATGAAAAACACACTTATTACTCGCTCAACAAAGCTTGCAACATATTCCCACCATAATCGTTGACAATGATGATCAAAATCCTTCGACCAATGATCATGTTGAAAATGTCTCTACATCACCTAATGAGTTAGAGGACATATCTCAAGAATTTATTCCAAAGAATGATCAACATCTTTCACCAAGGTCTAGCAATGATCCTTTCCAAAATATATGGATATTCGTTGACCTCATGACATTTGAGCAGCTTCCTATGCCTAATGAAGATATCCAAGAACCTTCTATAAGAAGTCCATTCTTTGAAATTTACCCATGTCAAGAAATTGATCCAAAGCATGTCGAAAGAAATTCTAAAATCATTCAAGATCAATAATTTGCATCTCCAAGCTACTACAATGATATAATGGACACTCTCCTATATATACAAGATGATCACATCCACATAACACATACTCCTTCGTCTACCCATGAGATGATTTATTTGGATGGACATGTAGATGATCTTCATTCAGAACATGATTCCTCTACTCTTGATGTATTATTACATAAAAAGAGTAGGTTATTGATTCCTATAGTCAAACTCAGTTGTCAACATCAGGATCAGATATATCCCAAATTTAGACTGAGGAAATCATGTATGAAGATATCTAGCATTATCCACTCAAAGAAATAGATCAGACAGAACAGGATATTCCAGAGTCAGCAAAGAAGCAAATTAAAATAATGTCATCTGCAATGGTCATTTATCAAAGAATTCCTTCTCAACACGACATCTCAAAACAAGAAAAATAAAAGCATGAAGGTACTACTTCCATACTGGGGGAAACTATGTCTCAAGAAAACATCAACATAGGAGGCACACAAAATCCTTATGGTGAAACCAATGCCAATACTACAACCAACCACATCGTGAATTTTCATCCACCCATCACCCCATCCATGAATTGGGACCAATATCAAAAGAAGGTTTTGAATCAAAGCACAAAGAATGTTATCAAAGCAAAAGAAGCTAAGAAGCATATTGGACAAATCAAATACATATGGATACCAAAAAATTTAAAGAAAGAAGATCCCTATCAAAATCCATTAGTCAAAGAAAATATGGGGCAAAATAAAAAAAGGGAAAAGTATCCATCAAAGATGTCCACAAAGGAAAAAGAAGGCTTCTCAAGAAATGTACAAATTCTATCAAGCAGTTGGTTCAAATTTCATGCACACTTTTGTATCCACCCATCATTGCTCATCTTCCGAAGTTTGGAGAGTCAAAGGTTCCAAACTATCAACTAGTCTATCTTTTATTCCTAAACACAGTCCACCATCCACGCCTCCACGCATGATATCCAATTCACACATTGACCATGTGTTAGCAATGACCCTTCATCATAATAATTCAGAAGACACTCTATCGTGATGTGCACAGAAAGACAAAGTTAACTCAAATAACAAAAAAGTAGATCAAGAATCTCAAAAGTTTGCATTCAAGTGCACATATCTTAGAAAAACAACTCCTTCAAGAAGGATATCAATGGATCATTATGATAGGAACATCAACATCAGCTGTACCAGGTGGTTAAACATGAGCTTAAAATCTTTCATCAGAAAATCAAAAACTCAAAATATATAAAAAATCCAAAAAAAAATAGAAAAAGGATTGAAAACAGTAAAGAGAAAAATTATCCTCTAGTGAAAAACACTTTGGTGGAACTTTGGACAAGTACCATGATGAAAACCTGGCAAATAGGCATCATGTGTTGAATTGAGAATATGCGTGTGCCAGTTCAATTGGGAACATCTCATCCCATCCATAATAAATCTATTTATCCATGAACCATTTATCCAATCCATTTTCATCCATCTACATCCATGGTCCAAGTTATCTTAATCTTGGTGAAACTTTGATGCACATTTTACACTTGCTTATGGTAAACATCTCAACATGGTTCATTTTCATTGATCCTATCCTACCCAACATTATCTGAGCCTTGAAGCATCCTCTATTCGAACACTTTATCTTATCACAAGATAATCCTTGGAATCCTTGGCATCCTTTACATGCTTACCATATCTATCCATCCATCCACCTATCCAAGCACCCATCCATGGCATTACATACATTGCTAGACACTAGGGGAAATATGTACATCTTGCTTTGGGAATAAAGCTTGATCTATATCTTCTGACTTATGTGGTGATCCAAACATTGGAAAACATGAAATCAAATTGGTCAAAGAATTTGTGAGTGAAAAAACCAAATCACTAGCCCATGGCATATTTTGACAAGAAGATGTTCCTTATCAAGCTTTATCTTTCATCGAACATCAATCCAAACAATCAATATCAGTTGCATCTAATGTGTACTTCAACGTCACTTAAAATCATCAAAACAATTTTGTTCCAAATCAAGCTTCAAAATCATGATCAATCAAATCCAACCAATCCATCATCATCTCGGGATATCCTTCCCAATCCTTGTGTTTCTTAACACTATCCTTGCATTGTTGTGTATCCTCAAACAATGTTATAGTCATCAATCTTGAAATCCTCATGTTGCCTAACACTATCCTTGCATTGTTGTCTATCCTCAACAGTGTTATCATCATCAATCCATCAATCTAATCAATCAACCCTAGCTTGGTTTTCAACAAAAATCCCAAAACAAATCATGATATCATATCCATATCCAAATCCTTCAAAATCCAAAAATAGGTCAAAAATCAGAAAAAACAAAAAAACATCGTAGCTAAACTACGTCGTCTCCGAGATTGAACATAGGCAAGGTTGATGTATGATCATCCCTAGAGACATTTTAGGTCATTTCTTTAGTCATTTGTTGCAATAAAAATGGCAATTTTTTTTCCGATAGATATCTCATCATTAATTAGATCATTTTTCAGTCAAACTACATGGTCTTTACGTTTATAACGTAGGCAAGGCTAATCTGTTGATCACCTCCTGAGACCCCTAGGATAGGTCTTTAGGTTAATATCTTGGTCAAAATCTTGAAAATCCAAAAAAATTAAAACCCTTGAAAATAAAAAAAGCCTCAAAATACTTCAAAACTCAAAAACATCCAAATATTTGAAAAAACCCAAAATGGTGCATCCATCTCATCTCACTTTCACCCGCAATAATCATCAGTCATAATAAATCAATAATAATTTTCATCCTTCGGTAAGTCAGTCAGAAGCAAGTCTAGCAGGTTCAAAAGTGGTCATCTAATCGTCAAAGTCTCAAGTCTAGGTTAGTAAGTTAGCAAGATGGTCAACTCAGAGTATCAATAGCTTATCATGCAATCAAAATCTCATCATCACCTGATCACAACATGTCCTAGGATGCATCCTTCCTACTATGTATATGAACATCAGGCATCATTGTAGTTTAGTCTTGGCTAGTGGTATGAAGAACATTAGCTTGTTTGTTTACTTTATTTTTTCTTTGGATTTATCTTATTACGCTCATTCCAATGACCTCTCAATGATCTCTAAACATAAATATTGATGAGATGGTGCATCCATCTCATCTCGCTTTCACCCACAATAATCATCAGTCATAATAAATCAATAATAATTTTCATCCTTCGGTAAGTCAGTCAGAAGCAAGTCTAGCAGGTTCAAAAGTGATCACCTAATCGTCAAAGTCTCAAGTCTAGGTTAGTAAGTTAGCAAGATGGTCAACTCAGAGTATCAATAGCTTATCATCCAATCAAAATCTCATCATCACCTGATCACAACATGTCCTAGGATGCATCCTTCCTACTATGTATATCAACATCAGGCATCATTGTAGTTTAGTCTTGGCTAGTGGTATGAAGAACATTAGCTTGTTTGTTTATTTTATTTTTTCTTTGGATTTATCTTATTACGCTCATTCCAATGACCTCTCAATGATGTCTAAACATAAATATTTAGAGAGAAAGGGAATGAGGAAATGGTCATTATCTTTTTATCTACTATGCTTGTTGGATATTCTTATAAAATAACTTCATCGTGCGTACTTTATTTTGTTTGTAGGGAGGGTGTTTTAGGTGTCTTGTTGACCACATAGGAAGGCTTGCTTTTCTATGTTTCGGTCTGAGATATTTAGAATATTTGAACTACATTTTGAATAAGGTTTTTTATGTCAACTATGAACATGAATACTCTTATCTGATTTTTGAGTCAAAAGTACATCACACTAGGTACAATGCCATCTTGGTTCTCTATACCTTATGCATCATGCCTATGTGTATTATCAAACATAAATTAATTAGACCTTTTAAAATCCTAACTCCTAGTAAGAAAATAAGCATCATCATCATCATTAATAATGTAGGCTTGTTGGATCCTCTTGCCATCATTCTTTTCTTCTTATTCTCCTATCTTTACTAACATTTCTATCTAAAATTTTTGTGTTGTACCAAAATATACACGAGGCTACCCATGGCTGATGACTGTCTATACATCATCAAAATTGTCTACGTCAAATATTTGATCTCTCTAAAGAATTATCTTTCATCCTATGATCAATAGAACCACTCCTCTTGCATTTTATTGTGAGATGAATCCTCAAATCAAACTTTTCGCTCGATCTCTCGAGGGGGAAATATACCGGCATAATCCTTCTCGCTAGGTTAACAATGGGACATCCGAAAAAATTGAGAAATTTTTGAATTTTGATCACAGTAGTTTATCCTTTGAACCAACGCAAAAAGTGCATTGCTTCAAAGACGGGAAAAATGTAGACATAGAAAATATACAGATTGATCCTACACACCTGATCCTGATCTTACTAACATCGTTTCTTCCTAAATCATCTTCTTTACTAATTAATTTACTTGAATAATCTATATTTAATTAAATTCATCACATTTCATCTCTTAATTAAATAAATCCCCTTTTATTTGATTAAGTCATCATCTCCTATTAATTAAATAAAACAGTTTATTTAATTAATCATATAGTCCCTCTTTTAATTAAATAATTTATTTTATTTAATTAATCTCTAAAGTCATCTCATTTAAATTAAAAAAAATTATCTTTATTTGATTTAAAACTAACACCATTCTTTTTAATTAAATAAATCAAACTTTATTTGATTAATTCTAAAATCATTATTCCTCTCCTTTTTTATTTATTTAAATCCTAAAATCTAATCCAAAATGGTCAAATCAGCTAAATTAATCAAATCAGGATTAAATCTAATCCTAATCACTTCAATCCTCTAGATTTTGCAGCTTGCACAATAAATCAATTTTTTTGATTTATTAAATTAACAATTTCCATTCAAAAGGGCATCTTTTGTGGAATATTCTTCCAATTCAAAAATCCCTCCAAAAGGGATGGGTACTTCCAACAAGGCATTTAATGCCTCTTACATGTCCTTGGCATTGAGCCAAGTCACATTAACTCCATTTCCCTTCCTTGTAAACTTGCCAAATTTCAAATTTCAAATTTGAATCTAATAACATTTATTGGTTCATTCATCAAAATGTGCACAACCTTCCTCCATTCACATCTTGACAAGTGGCACTTGGCCATGAGGTGTTGAATGATCCTGCGTTCATCCATTTTTCCTCTTCTTCTCTCAATCACAAATATAAATAAGAGGCTTTCCATCTCATTCTTCATCCACAATTTGAGCAAACTTATTATGCACAATTTCATCTTCAAGCATATCCATTTCCATCCATTTTATCAAGATCTTAGCTAGGTTATGCAAATTTTTCATCATGGAGCTCATTTGAATCTTCATCAAAGTGCATCACTCATCAAATTTGCATCATAGGAGTTGGGAAAGGGCCAATTTCTACACATAATTGGCACCAATTCCCCATGGGATTGAGAGTTTGCATCTTATAATAGGATTTCATTTCTTTCTTGGTTCATTTCTTTATTTTTTTGGCTATTTCAAGCATTGTTAATGAATTTCATGGGGAATTCTTGTTCTTACTTGCATATGAACCTAATAATGTGTCTGTTTCTCATGTTTGTGCAGGTATCAAATTGGGGTTCACACCTATCTCACTAGCATTGCTACACCTAGACCCCTCCTGATGTGAGTTTGTCTACTTTAGTGTGGTTTTGAAGCAAGTTCCTCCTCTCACTAAAGTGGGGGCTAAATTTAATGATGGAAAATATATCCCTCTACATTTTTGCACTCTTGTGGGCCATCCTTGTTAAATTAAGCTTAATGTTTCCTTGATTTAGTGTTGTAATGTGTTTAACACATTCACATTATGTCTTGGGCCCTTGCAAACTAAGTGGACCTAATTATGCCTTATTTAGGGTGTTGTAGAGGGTACCTTCAAACTAATGTAGGGATTTATAAATGAATTGTGCTTCTTTATGCTTTATTTGGCCGTATCTTGCACCCACGAGCCTTAATTAAGGCATCTTTCCAAGATTAATCCTGAAATTTACCAAAATCCAATTATAATTCATGTGTTTTGGATTGTATTTCTTAGATTTAGTGATTTGGGATTCATATGCTACCTTGGGAGTATGGGTGACCCCACTTAAGTTTTGGGGCCCCGATCTAGATTTCACACTAATCTAAGCCTTTCTTGAAAAATATTTCCCAATCTTAGGCTAATGGGACTCATATGCTGCAACTAGTGTACGAGTCCCTTAGACTTAAATTAAATTCAAATTCTTGGTCGAATTTATTTCTTGTAGATATGATGTCATCTTGTAGTGTTGTAATTTTGACAAATTTAGCATAAAAAATTATAAATACAATGTTATTACACTCATTTTATCCAAGAAACTTTTATGAGCAAGTGTGACCTAAGAATTTAAGAATTCTAGAAATTCAAGAGCCTTCAAGAGCTAATTATCAAGTGTTTTGGATCATTATTCAAGTATCGAGCATCATGTCAAATTCATCATGTATCATGTTTGTTTTGAGATAACATTTGTGATGTAGGGTTTTATGGTTCAAGTAAGCATTCAATTCAAGATCCATAGTATTCAAGTAAGAGTCAAGATCTACATACATTGTAGCCATTACATATAAGATTGCAACATATTATTCAAGGGTTTGGTGAGCTGCAACATAGCATATTTTTTCATTCATCATTCCTCCTTTTTATTTCATTTCATTTCAAGTTTTGATTACCAAAACGGGGTTTGACCAAGGAAAACCCCTATCCACTAACAAAACAACATTTTTCCCTCTCTTTGATCTATTATTTACAGGTTTAGGTTGAAGATCCATTGAAGATAAATATTGGAGAGATGTTTTCAAGTGTGTAAAGTTGTCACCTTGTTTACAAGATAGGTAGGTGCAAGAAGTTGGGTCCACAAAATGTTCAAAAAGTGGAAGTGTTTTTCCTAATTTTTAGAATTTATCATAGTTCGAGTTAAATATTATTAATATGAAATTTAGTATATTGAGTCTAGTTTTCAAATATGTAATTTATTCTAATGCCGAGATGATACATGTATACATCTAAAAATGGTCACGGTTAATAAAACCTATTAATTAATTAAATATGAATTATTTAATTAATATTCTAAAGTCATCTACATATAAATAAATTTAATTATTTATTTATATTGTTCATTTTTCTAATTCTTCTAGTTTAATTAAATAAACAAGTTTATTTAATTATTTCTATTTTCCTCTTTATTAAATTAAATAAATTTCATAATTTATTTATTTAATTATCATTTTATTTGTAAAGTTTGAATATTTAAATTCGAATTATGGAATATTCCTCTAATTCATCCAACACCTCACATAATTAAATATTGTAAATATTTAATTACATACCTTTTTCACCTCTCACATAATTAAATATTAAATATTTAATTATGGAAGTTTCCAAATTACATGTCACATATAATTAAATGAATTTATTTATTTAATTAAGATTTATCTTCAAACTTCAACTAACTTTTCAATAAATGAAAAGACAAAGAGCATGTTTGTCTCCATTTTTGAATGAAGATAGTTTCGTGGGTTGATAACATTCTCCATCTTTCTCTCAACCTTCCATCTTTCTCTCAACTTCCAGAATCTCACACCATTCATCTTGACAGGTTTGAAACTCAACCATTGATCTTTTCCAACTAGATTCTTGCCTTCCGAAAATCTATAAATACAGCCATTTGGAGATTAGATTTCAGCTTAGATTTTATGCGTAATTACTATAGTTGCATTTGAATCAGCATATCATAGCATTTTAGTTCTTCAATTTCATAGCTTAAATCATTAGCAATGGACATGCATTTTTCATGAATCTTGTTCTCCTAAGTTGTCATTCTACAAGCTGTTGCTTAAACCAACTAAGAGCCAGTACCTTGAATCGAATCCTTGGAGATAAAGAACAATGGGACGAATTTGAAGAAGTTGCTGTTATTTAGAGTTTGCATTTGTCTTTTCTAAATTAGTTTCTTTCAATCTAATGTTTCATTGGTGTGTTAGTTTACTTTCTAATTAGACCACATATTCTAACAACACATTTTTGGTGCACACCATGGGGCCTTGCCCCATTTTTAATCTTTTTATCGCAGGTTTTTCTGACAGGTGATGGACTAGAGCTTTGGTTTAGTGCATACGAGTCATGAATTAGCACATTTGTAGTCTATTTTAGCGCATCTACAGTCTTTTTTAATGCATTTGCGGTCTGGTTTAGCACATTAGTGGCCTATTTTAGCACATTGTTGTTTGTTGATTTAGCACATACAGAGGTTGTAAAAATTAAATTATTATTCCGACGCCATCCGCAGACAGGTTTTTTTTTCAATTTCATTTTAAAGTAAAATGAAGCAATCCTTGGATAGAAATTTAAAATTTGGAATTTATCAATCCTAGGATAGTCACCAAACGTTATTTTATGTTGGTTAAAATGAATCCAATGTTTGTTGTGAAGAAAAATCTTAACTTAGTATAGACAACTGTCATTTGGATTTCAAATTGAACCATTTGTTTGTTGTGATTGTTGGGTAATAGGTATATTCTATCCCCTTTACTAGGTGATCAAAACGCTAGACTTACCTTTTTCATTTTATGAAATTCATGCTTTATTAAAACCTTTAGAAGGCCTGTCGTAGTGGGAAAAAGTACTCACCCTATGGGAACGACCTAAGTGGGAGCAACCAAAGCCAGGTTTTCCAACACACTCTAATTAAAAGTGAATTTTGGGGAAACCCATATTCAATGGAAGTAAGAAAAATAACCATCCCCAAAATATTTGTTCTAAATATTGGGAGGTCTCTTGAGGAAGTTTATCTATTGCCACACCGAATGGAAACCTTTACTACAAACCATAGTGTAGAAAGCCAACCGTGTCAGTATCCAAACATCATTTCAATCAGAGTGCAAGGGGAGGGAAGAATCTACCCACAAGACACTCACCATATAATCACCACAGATTGTTTGCTCAAGGGATCAAGAAATATAACCTTGAGTATGCACCTAGAAAAGACAAAAACACGAGCACCCTCTAGGGGGTGACACGGCTGTGTGAGTCAACTTGATTTTAAGCTGTGGGCTATGATTCCTATGATGACCTATTTGACAACTAAGAGTGAATCTATTTGAAGTGCTTATCTTGTTTAATACCCGTGAAAGAATAAAAAACATACACTCTTTGTTTAGATTTTAGGATTTACAAAACAACTATCTACTACTATATGTCGTGTTTTTCACATTTAAATCAGATTAAGATCATCCGAAAACATCAAATTGTTAAAACATGTCTATCTCAAAAAAATAATTGAATAGTTTAGTGCATCCTTGGTCTGTTTGTGCACATTTGTGCTTTGTTTCAGTGCATTTGTGCTTTGTTTCGGTGCATTCATGCTCTGTTTCGGCACATTCATGCTTTGTTTTAGCACATCTGTGCATTGTTTCATTGCATTCATGTTCTATTTTAGCTCATTTGTGCTTTGTTTAGCACATACCTGCAACAGTCTAGTGCATAGGTTGGATATTTTAGCGCATCTGCTGAAAAATTTAGTGCATTTATGTTCCAAGCCTGAGTAATTTTTTGACACTCAGAAATCAGTCATCTCAGTCTAGTCTTTTTTCTATGCTTGGGGTTTGGAAGTCTACAACTTTTGCCAAAAAGTCCCTAGAGAGGAAGATTAGAAAGCCAAAGAAATCTCTCAGTTATAAGAAGTTATTGAAAAAGGAAATTTTTATACCAAAGTTGAAAGGTCTTGCTTGAACACATAACCTTTATTCATCAATATCATTACTTTGTTAGAGGTTTCACTGACGATCATGCTATATAACCATTATACTTAGGAGCTTTCTTTCAAAGAAGAGCCCTTTCTCAAAGGCATAATCACAGTCAGCGTATTTGTTCCTCTTACGTACCCCAACCTACAATTGTATACTGTACTTGTCCTAATCAATTTCTGCAATAGAGAACTCAAGAACATTAGGCATTTATCACAAATCCTTATTTTTACAAAGCTATGATCAAACCTCACAAAGTGAAAAATCATCTTTATTTTTGATCTTTTGTTTAATTCCCGCAAACAAGATCTTCATCCTTTCAATCAAGGAATCATGAGCTAAAGATTAGAAATCTCATAAGTCCTAGAATCTTCATTCTATTCTGACTTTCAAAACTACACTATTTCATTCTTTTGATCAAAGTTAGTAGAAATTTGGTAAAATCTTATGCCTGTTGTCACACGATCTCGAAAGCACATAGAAAGAGACGAAAGGGAAAGTACATTAAGAAAAATGGGTGATAATAGTGATAGGGAAGAAAATCCCTTTCATAATTTAAATACTGAAGAGATAATGGAAGAAAAGCTTCAAGAAGCAGAATAGGATCCCCAATTCCATACTCTTATGGAAATAATTTTGGAATGAAACAAGGAAAGATATTTCCTTTCATTAGCTAATCAAGGAGCTAAGTTACCTACCGATTTTGACATAGAAGGGATTAAAGAGAATCCTGAAACTCCTCCTAATTATTTTAGTGGCCTTACTCAATAGATAAAAGCATTACAAGAGAAAATAAAGAAAATTCAAGGGGGTACAAAACATAAGTATGTTTTGGATGATATATGTCCATATCCATTTGAGATGAGTCTTCAAATGATTCCTTTTCCAAAACATTGTGGAATCCCTCAATTTGATAGGTATAATGGAAAAACAAACCCCATTGAACATGTAAGGGATTTCTAAAATATGAGCTTAGAATTTTCTCATGAAGATACCTACTTAATGTGATTATTTCTACAAAGTCTAGGTGGACAATCCATGGAGTAGATTTCAAAGATCACTCCCCCCATCAAAACATTTGAGTTAATAAATAAATTTATATCGCAATAATCCTACAACATCCAACACCAGATAACCATGCTTCATCTAGGTAAACTGAAACAAAAGGTAGGGGAATTTTTCACCACATTTTTACAAAGGTGGAGAAGGGTGTTTGCTAGATACTCCTGTACTATTCCTGAAACAAAAAATATGGAGATCTTTATCGATAGTCTGAATAAAGAGATGAGTTTCATACTAAACCTTTAGTATCCTCAATCATTTGAAAAATTGATTGAAAATGCAATTACTATTGAAGGTGCCTTGGTCAAGTGTGGAGTTCTGAAACTCGATAATCAAGGTCCAAATTCGTACAACAACAATAGTAACAATAATGACAAGTCATGATTTTGGACTCGGAATAAAAATATTATGAATGATGGGATAGTAGATGCTAACAACGTGAATGTGAAGCCTACTATTCTTAATGGATCAGGTATCCAACGTAGCAATAATGCTGGAAATTCTAGTACCCAAGGAAGTATTTCCAATCTAGGAAATTTGACCAATAATCATGGAAATAATTTTGACAATAATCAAAATTCAAATGCACCTAGATCTTCACAATTTTTAAATCGATGGAGTTTTACTCCCTTGGGCTAGTCCTTGGAGTCCATACTTAAAGAACTGTTGAATCAAAACGCTATTACATTGCCACCACAAAGAGATTATAAGCCTCAAGTTAAACCACCATCGTGGAATGACACACTTTTGCGAATATCATAGGTGTAAAGGTCATAATTCAAATAATTGCCAAGGGTTAAAGAATATTGTTCAGGATTTGATTGATAGCCATACCATTACGATTGAGGGACATAATGCCAATGATGACCATCAGGCATTGAAGGATCCTCTCCCCAATTATCAAAAAAGGGAATCTTTGGGTGACAAAGGCAAGAATGTTAATCATGTCTATGACAACACTATCAATCATATTTTTATTGACGATCAGCAAATCAATGCTATCAGAATCAAGGGTAAGCAAGAATATTGAGAGGTCAATGCTACGACAAGGGGAGAAGCCAAAATCATTGTAAAAGGAAGCTCATATAAAGCTAAAATTCCCCCTCCAAGTCAATACAATGTGTTTGATCAACTACAAAAAACACTGGCCCAAATTTCTATCTTGGAGCTATTAAACTTATCACCTACACATAAGGACATTCTTGAAAAGGCACTTGTTGACACAATTGTCTCTCCTGATCTGGATATGAATAAATTTCAAGCCATGGTGGGACACTTGTCCTCATCTACATGTTTATCCTTTACTAAGAAGGATGACTCATCCATGACCCATCGACATAATTCATCAATCTACCTAGAGGTTATGGTTCACAAAGCCCACATTAGACATTTTCTAATAGATGGGGGAGCTAGATTAAACATTTATACTTTGAAATTGGTCCTTGCTTTGGGATATTCAGAAGAATCTATAGATCCACAAAGGAAAATTACAATCAAGGCATACGATGATGAGGAAAGTGCTTCCAAAGGCCTCATCATGCTACCAATCAGAGAGGGACCTATTGTGAAGAATACCTTTTGTTAGGTTCTAGATCGAGATCTATCCTATAAGATACTCTTGGGCCGCCCATGGATCCATGAGATGTAAGTTGTTCCATCTACTTATCATCAATGCTTGAAGTTTCTATATGATGGATAGGAAGTCACAATACCTGTTGATCACATTAGCAATCCAACTTACTCTAATCTAAGAGCAACTCAGGATGCATTCATCCCACATAATAGAGAGGCTTTGGCCATTTCTACCTCCAAATACAATGAGCAAGAACGAGAAATGATAAGTAATTTTTTCAGCAAGCTAAAATTGAAAGATAATGGGTTGGAAGAATACTCTTTATGTCTCTCTAATCTACCCATATCACCAAGATCCCATGGTCAACCATCAACATCCATATAGCAGGCTATAGCAACTTTAGCCTCAACTTTAGTTCCCATCACCAAGTTTGACGAAATATTTATCAAAGAAAATAGAATGGAAGATAGAGCTATCCTTGATTGGCTCTACAAAGATGAAGAAGAATTAGTACAACATGTCAAGTTACCCACAAAGAAATATGGAAAAGGTTATGCAATAATGCAGAAAATGGGTTATGAAGGAAATGGCCCTATCAGAAAGAGAAAGGAGGGTATCTTTGAGCCTATCCAATTGAAAACAATGCACCCAAAGGATAAGACTGGGTTAGGATATGGTGAAGATACCAAAGAAGAAGTAGCACAAAGACCATCCAATGAGGAGTTAGTTGAAACAATTCTACAAATCCAAGAGAACAATTATGACACTGACTGCAATAAATATGAATGGGACACCATCTTTGATGATAAATTCTGAAGGGATAAAAAGGTGGATTTCATACACAGATTCACACACACATTCCTACAAGGAGAAAGCTCAACGCCTCCACTTGATTTCGTTCTACTAAGCGATCATGACTCAAGTGAGAACGATTAGATTCAAAGTGAGACAGATCATCCACATGAGGATACCATCCTAGATCTTTCCCATAATGAAGCTAATAGTAGCATCATGACCCTAACGGCCAGTGACCTTACTCAGCCTAATGATCCATTTCCTTTGGTTCATCCCGAAATCATTGATTGGGAACAAATTACACCAATTAATATCCCAATTTTTCGAAATGAAAAAACCATCATAAACTTCCTTTATTCATCCCAACCAAAAACAAGTTCCACCAGGGAATCACAAGATCAAATTTTTTGACAGGAAAGTGCCAAGTTTCTCAGCTATGAAATAAATAACATAAAAGAAAGATCTAATGGTGAAAACCTAACAAAGGCAGTATTAGATTGGGAAAAGAAAAAAATAAAAAGTGTATCCAATGGTGAAAAATTTCAAAGCCATTAGAGGATGGGAGACTTGACGCTCTTCCTAAGCACCATTAGGAAAGGTCTTCTATTTTAATAAAACCAAAGGAGGCACTCAATATAAGTACTACGGAACAGCCCAAAATCTTGCAATTGGTTACACCTCTAATAGAAGAGGAAATACCAGGGTTCATAGAATTTCTCTTGAACAATCAAATCAGTTTTGCATGGTCCTAAGCAGATATGCCTGGATTAGATCCACATATCATCATGCATCATCTATCTATCAGACAGGGAGCAAAACCTGTGAAGCAGAAACTCAGAAAAATATGTCCACATGTTGCATTATTGGTTAAAGAGGATTTAAAGAAGCTTTTAGATGTTGGATTCATTTGATAAATTGAATATGCATAATGGATCTCCAATTTCGTACCGGTTTCAAAGCCAGATGGAAGAATCAGAATTTGTACAGATTTCAGGGATTTAAACAAGGCATTTCCTAAAGACAATTTTCCTCTTCCAAACATAGATATGATCGTTGATTTGAGTACTGGCCATGCTATATACTCATTAATGGATGGATTTTCTGGATACAACCAGATAAAGATTGCACCTGAAGATCATGTCCCTGGGGTACCTATTGCTGGAACATAATGCCATTTGGATTGACAAATGGAGGAGCTACCTATCAACATGCAATGACTACGTTTTTTCATGATATGATGCACACATTCGTGGAGGATTACGTAGATGATATCCTCGCCAAATATAATACTAGGAAAGGACACATTGCTATCTTATCTATTTTTTTTTTAAATGGACCAATTCAAAGTGAGACTTAATCCAAAGAAATGAGTCTTTGGAGTGAAATTTGGAAAGTTGTTGGGTTATATTGTGTTAGAAAAGGGAATTGACATGGATCCAGCTAAGGTACAAGAGATTATTGATATGCCACCACCAAGGAATATTAATCAACTATGCTCTTTGCAGGGACGTTTACAATCCATTAGAAGATTCATTTCGTAAATGGTGGATAAAAGTCTACCATTTACTCATCTCTTACACAAGAATGTTGCATTTAAATGGGAAGACAAATGTGAAGCAACGTTTGATCAGATAAAATAGTATCTAATGAATTAACCAGTGTTGATTCCACCAGTGCAAGGTGAACCTCTCACATTGTATATTTCTGCCATGAAAGTGTCCCTAGGAGAATTATTGGCACCAGAAGACAATTCAGGAAAGGAGCGAGCAATCTATTACATCAGTCGAACTTTGACAAGTCATGAGCTAAATTACACCTTCATTGAAAAAGCTTGCTTAGTAGTAGTATTCACTTCTCAAAATTTATGACACTATATGCTAGCTCATACAATAAAGCTTGTGTCTAAGATTGGTCCACTCAAATATCTTCTAAGTAAGGAAACCTTAACTGGTAGGTTGGCTAAATGGGTCATGATCCTGAGCGAGTTTGACATTCATTATGTGGATCGGAAAGCTATAAAGGGATAGGTAATCATAGATTAGTTAGCGGAAGCACCAGTGCTAGTAGAACACCCCATACACATTGATTTTCCTAATGCATATGTATTCACAACAACCATTAAGCAGTCATGGGCGCTATATTTTGACCATTCCTACACTCAAGATGGTTCGGGGGTAGGGATTATTTTCATTACTCCTCAAGGACATACAATTCAAAATCTTATCGGCTAATGTTCCCTTGTACAAACAACATAGCTGAATATGAGGCACTATTAATTGGCATGAGAATTGCAGTAGACTGGAAAATCACATAACTTCAAGTTTTTGGTGATTCACAACTTGTTATAAATCAAATCAATGATGAATATCACACTAAGGATGACAAGTTGATACCTTACAAAAGGATGGTGGACAAATTCAAGAAGTAATTTTTTGATAAAGTTCATACAAATTCCACATATTGATAATAAAGTTGCAGATGCTATGGCTACAATCACATCTCGACTTCAGTTGTCAGAGAATAAAGCATGGTACGATTTCCTGGTGGAAAAATTGTTTTCTCCCACCTATGACAATCCATAAACTCAAATTATTTTCCATTTAACCAGTTTTTATTCTCCCTTGTACGGCCAAATCTATACTTACCTAAAGGATACTATTTTACCTTTAGACTTCTCTAGAAATTAGAAAAGGAATTTCATCCATCAATCCTCTCGTTACACCTTAATTTATGATGTCTTATACTGGTGTGGTCTAGATGGTACCCTCCTTAGATGTCTCAAACGCAATGAATTGAGAAAAGGCCTTACAAGAGGTACATGGTGGCATTTGTGGGACACACTCAAGTGGACTAACCCTAACAAAGAAACTTGTTATAGTGGGTTACTATTGGCCGACCATGGAAAAAGAATCATTCATTTTTTTTAAGAAATGTGCAAAATGTAAAATTAATGGGAATCTCATTCATGCTCATGCTCAAGAATTACAAGCCTTCACCACAACATGGCCTTTCACTCAATGTGGATTGGATCTGGTTGGCAAGATACATCCATCATCTTCAAATAGACACAAATTCATTATCACAGCCACATAGTATTCTACTAAGTGGATTGAAGTTTTTCCCCTAACAAGTGTTATTGGTAAACAAATCTCTTCATTCATTTTGAACTATATCATCTGTCGATATGGCATTCCCAACTCCATTATCACAGACAATGGAAGACCTTTTAAAAATTAGGATGTTGATGAACTATGTGAAGGAATTTTCATCCAACACAGGTTCTCTACACCTCATTATCCACAAGGGAATGGTCAAGCTGGAGCTTAAAAAAAAAAAATTATGAAGATTTTGAAGAAAACAATGAATGAGGTAGGTCGTGATTGGCATGTCCAATTGAATCCAGCATTATGGGCATACAGAACAAGTATTCACACACCAACAGGTGCTACTCCCTATGCTTTGGTCTATGGAGCAGAAGCTATTCTACCACTGGAAGTTGAGATTGCTTCACTTCAAGTATCACTAAAGGGGCTAATCAATGATGAAGACTACAGAGTATCAAGGTTGCAAGAGTTAGAATTGCTTGATGAACAGCGTCAAACTGTAGTTAGTCATTTAAAGGGATATCAACAAGTTATGTCCTGCAACTACAATCATAGAGTCAAACCATGAACTTTTCAAGTGGGTGACTTGGTTCTCAAATAAAACCCTCGTAATCAGTAGGATCGAGAAAAGAAAGGGAAGTTCGAACCTAATTGTTTGGGCCAGTTCATTATAATTGCAACATATGGATTGGGGGAATATCATTTGTCAACATCAGAAGGGGACTCATTTGACGATCTGACCAATAAAATTCATTTGAAGAAGTTTTATGGCTAAAAAAAATATCAAAAACATTGAAAAAAGTCCTACAAAAATACAAAAAAATCAAAAAGAGCAAAAATACAAAAAAATCAAAAAGAGAAAAAATACAAAAAAATCAAAAAGAATAAAAAATCGTTGCCTTGGTGAAAACCTGGCAAATAGGCATCTTGGTAACAACAAAAAAATCATAAAAATAAGGAAAAAGTGCAATAAAAACAAATGGTGAAAACCTGGAAAACACACATTGTTTGTGATTTTGTTTGGTTCTCTCATCTATTAGGATACATTCTGCATATCCATATTTCATTGGCATCACATACATTCCTCACCATCACATTTTCCATCATACGTCCTAAAATCTCCTTGAACCGACAAGGATCTCATCATGGCTTGCTGATTAAGGTCATCCTTAGCAGCAATTGAGTCTAGCAGAAGTCTGAATGCAAGGTCATTAGGGGGTAATTCACTTCTTGGAGATTTTTGGCAGACAAACAACAACATGTATCAAGCATTAGAATATCAGAAACAAAAAACTTGTCCAATTAAAATGAGTCTACATGACTGTTTGATAGAAAACTGAAACAAATTGGATGATCTTAATCTGAATAAAATGAATGACAAACTTAAAGCATAAGTTGAATTATTGTTTTGACATTTGATAAAATAATATCTTTGAAGTGGTTCAATGGTGTACTGAACTAGAATCACAAGGAAGGAGTATGATTTTTTTTTGCTTGTTGTCTGTAAGCTCATCATTAGTATTATGCAAATTTGTCATGGGACATGCTCTACAACATATCATTGATGACATTTTGGAATTTGCATAGGAAAATGGTTAACTTTTGTCTATTTATGCAAACAATACTCTAGTCATCTTGGTTCAATTATACCCCTATGCTTGTATTAACTTGCTACATCAAACAACATGAAATCAGTACTCAAGTCATCATTGGTGCTAATATCCCCTTTGATACTTGTACTAACTTTCAACATATCAAAAGGCTCAATGATGAAAATCATGCACAACATTTGTTCATGGAATGAAAAACAGGAGAATGATTCATTACTACATTCTAGGTCGTATATCTTTTTAGAGAACAACTGAGTACACTTGGACATTTATTGCATCTCATTGCATTATCATTCATTTCATATCATTTCACCATGACCATTCAGTTAGGTTATCATTGCATTTGCATATTTTCATTTTCACATCATTTTCATTATTATCATTATCACCATTTCGATCTCATCTAGTTCATCATGATCATTATCCATCTTCAAATATCATATCATTCTCATGTGCATAATCATTCATAAAGTACATATCATTAATTGATCATTCATTTCATATTATATCATTTCATCTCATTGCATTATCATCCATTTCATTCATTTCACATCATCATTTTAGGTTATAATTTTGCATCATATCATTATGTATTATTACATTATGTATAATTATCGTTATCATTGTATTTCATCTTTCCATTATCACACCAGTCCGTATCATCATCATTATCATTATTATCATCATTATGATCATTATTCATTTTAGTTCATATATATACCATTTTCATATTATGTGCATGGCATCCATCAGTACATTTTATTAAATATTCATCTCATTTTTATCATTTTGCTTCATTTTCATCTCATCACATTATCATTTATTACATCTCATTTCACCATAACTTTTCATTTAGGTCATCATTATCATTTCATTTCATATTTCCATTCTCATATCCATTCATATCACTTTTTCATTTTTTATCATTATTAGGTCTCATTCATATTAATCATTATCCATTAAGTTTACATCATATCATTTTTAGGACATATCATCTCATTAAAATCATTATATCTTACATCTTGCATCCATTTCATTCATACATACATCATAAAGGAAAATCATTTCGATTGCATCATAAATGATCATGTTAGAAATCATTTCATCATAACACATCCTACATCATATCATCATTGCATCATCATACATTACATAAAATAAAAGCATCATTTAAATTCCATCATCATTGCATCATCATCATAAAAATCATAAACATCATAACATATAGAAATAAACATGCATACATAATCATTCATCATAAATCATTAATGACACATGCATATCAAATTACCACTACATATATCATAAATCTCATCAAAACAAATGTCCAGGTGTACAAGGATATCAAATGTTTCAACAAGATATATAAAATACAATGAATAGAGCTATTAATAATTATCACTAAGGGGTGTCTGGTTGTGGGACATGACTGTCGCTGCCTCCGAAGGTGGTCGGTCTTTGTGGATCTCTACTACCTAAAGCCCCGATCTCTCATCTAATAGGTTGTACCACACTCCTGGTAGCACTCCTGGTGTGACTACGTGAGTGGGTCTATGACCATGTGCCTGACTGTGTGTACGCTATCCTTTGCTCAGGTAGAACTCCCTAAAAATATCTCATCTGGTAGTACTCGACCTATCAAGCAGTCTTTAGTCCCTCTACCACAACCTCTCCAATGGAGGTGCTCTCAACTAACCTGAGGAGTCTCTCTGCTACTCCCTCTGCCTGAATGCATCACTCTCTAAAGCTATCCCACTCTATTGTGAGCTGAGCTATCTATGGGTCAGGAAATGGTGGTTGTGTTGCCTATGCCTGGAACTAATTGATGGTAGCCTGAGCCTATGCTAGCTGACTCTGAAGAGTCTAAACCTCTTCTTGCAAGCTATCCAATTGTCCCTATCATGGTGCTCTAATAGTAATATGTGGAGCTGAAGTACTCGGTTGGTCCACCACTCTGGTTGTGTGAGGTCTCATCCTAAATGGGACGTCAAAAAAGAATCTCTTTCCACTCCCACCACCTCCATCATCCCCATCATCACCACTATCCTCTGAGCTATCTAACTCCTCCTCCTCATCCTCCTCATCCTCCCCATCTACCTCCATCACCACCCCACCTATATCCTCATCCTGTGGCTATCCTGCATGTGCCTGACCCTGTGGCTGACCTACCTCTGCCTATGCCTATGGCTATCATCATGCTCATCATATAACTAGCCCAGCTAATAGTGGAGTAGGCTCATCTAGACTGGTAAACCTTGGAAAGGGATGTGCATAAAAATAAGTGGCATAGTCATCCATCATGTGTGCATCTGTAACATCAAGATGAATAGCCCAAAACTCTGGCTGCAAATCCAAATACTCACCTCTAGCCTCCTCAAAAGTAATAAACAAACCCCACTCTGGCACATCCTATTGGTGCCTAGCATAGTGTGCCACACCCTGCGGCATCATCTTTACTCGTCCATACTACCTAAGTACCCACATAACAAGAAAATACTCAATGATGAAGGGAGTCTAGCCAATCATTAACCTGTCTATCCTGTAGTAAGTGTTAGAATCCAAGATCACCTGCATGCAAATGGATACCTGTCACATGCAAAAGACATGCAAAACCAAGAAGATGTTCTGCAAACCTCAAAGTGTAAAATGCATTATCAGAATCTCCGTTATTACAAAGAGATCAATCCTTATGAAGGAGATCAAGAAACCCTAAAAGGGAAACCCTAAATGAAACCCTAGTGTGCACACTTAATAATTAATAAATAATTATTAATGCGCCTAAGTTTAGCTTAAGCAACTAGAGGAATAAGTGACTTAATTAATTAACCAGTATGATGTAATTAATTAAGCGTAATAAAATTATTACTCTAACACCCCCCCTTAAGATGAACTTAGGAAGAAGCTAAAACACTAGAATAAGATGCATGAAAGAAAAGATGGGTCCCGGCAACTAGGCCTGATCAGGTACCCATTTACAAATGCAAGAAAGAGGTAGAGGAGGAAAACCCAGTGGGACAAAACCCCCCTACAATGATATGACATGCTGCAAAGAAGCACTGGAAGAACACTGTAGAGTAACACTGGAACCGCAATCTGGCAAGCAAGGAAAGATACTTCTATCTATAAGAAACCATATCGGAATCATAATCATGCAACAGCAGACCCGATGCCACGGAACACTCGAAAACTCCAAACGGGAACAACTCTGGAATCTATGAAGCAGCAGTCGATTATTAAATGATGTATCACTGAAAATGAAGTGCAAAGATGCAAGAAGCACTCTCCCAACTGTCAAAATATCCAAGTAATCTCCAAAACACCCATCGGGCCAAATCTGGAATAATGAAAAACCTGGGACAGATACAGAAAAAAGTGCATGGACAGCAACATAGAGCTCCTCAATACCATTCCAACACCGCAAAGATAGCGAAAATCGGAGATCGTGGCAAAAAGTTATGAGCTCGGAAGCATAAAAAGTACATCTAACTTCAACCAGCAATAAATGCAGTAAAATAGGAAAATACTGAAAAATAAACTGCACCAAATGAAAGTGCTCAGAACCAGCTTTCCGGCGATATCTCGTTTGCCCAATTTCGATACCGTATGCCCAAGTTATGCAAAAAAGAAAAAAACTGCTTCTTTAGAGAAAACTAGGGTTAGGAGGGGCAAGGAGAGGCCGTACGGACGCTGACGTCATGCTGACATCAGCGGTTCACGGGCATAAATTTGACGGCCTGCAGGCCGTCACCGCAAAAAATCACTCCCTGCAGAAAAATTTTTAGGCCGTTGGTCACCATATGACCGCGGGCTAAGCAGAGGGGGCTGGAGTGGGCCGGGGGGCCGGGCGCGAGCACCTGGTCATCCATATGACCTCGGCCGAGCAGGGGAGGGGCCCGCGCCGTGGGCGGGGAGGCCGGCGGCGGCGGCGGGCGGGGTGCCCTCAGAGCGGCGCAAATCGGATCGGGGTTTTTTAATTTTTTTTTTATTTTCGTGCCTCGTGAAGCGTGCTGGGGAGGCCGTACGGCTTCCCTAGCAAAAAAATTTTGCCTCAGAAACCAACTGCTCGAAAATGGACGATTTGACAGGCGTTTCTAGGGTTTTGGGGCGCTGCGAACGCGATGGCGACGTCCGTTTGAGCCCATAGTGTCCCAAAAATTTGGCTACCCCTAGATCTTGCAAAAAACGATGCCTGTGGAAACCCTTGCACTTGAAACTCACTGAGAAGCCATATCTTCAGATCACGAACAGGCAGCGGCAGGTCTGGAGCTCTGATACCATGTTAGAAACCCTAGATCAGACATGCAAACCTAAACACCTTCCACAGAAGAGAAAACATAAAAAAGCAGAGCTTTGCATGTCAATGTGCAAAAAGATATATTCAGGAATTCAATATTACAATGAGATGATTTGCCTTATAAAGGCAAAGTATGCAACCCTAATGTTGACCTAAAATTAGCTCAACCTAAGTAAAGTTATGCAAGTGTAATTAAATATTAATTACACTAACACCCCCCCATAAGTGCAACTTAGGGAGACTAGATAAGCATGCACCTAAAACTAAGATGAATGCAAGAAAGCATGAATGGGTCCCGGCAACTAGGCCTGATCAGGTACCCATGTACAAATGCAATAATGAGTTAGAGAAGGACAACCCAGTGGGGCAACCCCCCCTACAATGAGATGACTGCTGCAAAGAAGCACTGGAAGAGCATTGTGGAGTAACACTGGAACCGCAATCTGGCAAGAAAGGAAAGATACTTCTGTCTACAAGAAACCATATCGGAATCATAATAATGTGACAGCAGACCCGATGCCACGGAACACTCGAAAACACCAAACTGGAACAACCCTAGAATCCATAAAGCAACAGTAGATGAAATGATGATGACAGAATCTGGAAGCCATGAATCTCGATGCCGATGTCAAAACTAAGACTGAAACTCTTCCATGGGAAAAAGTACCATACAGACTCGGGAACAATAACCACAAATTTAGTGGCCCTCAAACTGAGATGGATCCGATGCAGATCACTAACCATAGGCTCTCAATCTAAAGTGTGAACCAAAATGAATCTAATATGTGTCAAGCTAAGACAAAATATGGCCAAAAGAAACTAATAAACCAGATTACAACCCATGCGAGTTGTCATCAAAACACGATGAAGATTATTATGCAAGAAACCCCCCTGATGGAACTTTATATCAGTTCATTTATTACAATTCCCAATGACTGCAAAAGGAGAGAATTCCTAACATTCATAAATAGAAAATAAAAATAGACCACAGATCTATGTAGAGGACTAAACCAGCTTTCCAACGCCGCAAGAATGGCGAAAAAAGGATCACCGAGTCAAAAGATATGCCCTCCGGAGTGAAAAAAACAACATCTGAGTTCAAGGACCTGCAAAACAAATCTGGAGCAGAATCTAGAAAAAATGAAACATTGAATAGATTGGTGTTGGAATCAGCTTTCCAACGATATCTCATTTGCAAAAAACGGACACCGTACGCAAAAGTTATACCCGATTTCGTGAAAGTGCTCTAGAAAGGCCAATAAGGCCTACAGGCAGCCCAGGGGGCTAAAAAAATCTCGGCCCCTGGTCCTGCATGCGACCAAGGGCTGGCGGATAGGGGCCTGGGGTGGAGCCCCTGGTCGCCCATACGATCGCTGCTGCAGAAAACAAGCCCTCAGGGGCTGGCGTGTAGCCCCCGGTCTTCCATATGACCGGGGCGGAGCTGCAGAGGGCCCCGGGGGCTGGGCGGACCCGACGGCGGATGGAGGGGGAGCCACCGGCGGCGGCAGCGATCCGGTGGCCGCTCAGTGGCGGAAACCTTCAACACTGTGAGTGCTGGCGAGCTTCCCAAAAACTGCATATTTTTAATTTTTTTTCAAAAACCGCGCCTCGTGAAGCGTGCTGGGGAGGCCGTACGGCCTCCCTGGGAAATTTTTTTTGCCTTCCGGATCAACTTCGTCAAAATCAATGAAACGAAAGGTGATCTTAAGGTTTTTGGCCACTGCGAACGCAATGGTGACCTCCGTTTCTGCTCAAAATGCTTCAAAAAAATGGCGACCTCCAGAGCTTGCAAAAAAATACCAAAACTGAAACCCTCATACATCTGGCAAACAATGGCCAAAATCTGCAAAATGAAAGTCAAACCTGACTTTTTCCAGCGCTCTGAATTCAATGGTGAAGCCCGATCTGATCCAAAATGCTGCATAAATGAGCTCAAGGCAAAAAATCCTCGAGGAACCCCGAACGAAATCTGCAATGGTTTTCTCCAAAATCTGAGAAGGGGCTGCATGTCAAGGCTCTGATACCATGTTAGAATCCAAGATCACCTGCATGCAAATGGATACCTATCACATGCAAAAGACATGCAAAACCAAGAAGATGTTCTGCAAACCTCAAAGTGTAAAATGCATTATCAGAATCTCAGTTATTACAAAGAGATCAATCCTTATGAAGGAGATCAAGAAACCCTAAAAGGGAAACCCTAAATGAAACCCTAGTGTGCACACTTAATAATTAATAAATAATTATTAATGTGCCTAAGTTTAGCTTAAGCAACTAGAGGAATAAGTGACTTAATTAATTAACCAGTATGATGTAATTAATTAAGCGTAATAAAATTATTACTCTAACAGTAAGGAAGCTTTATGTCATCCTAATCCCAGGCCTCACAGTCAAGATACGGTCTTCAGATGATGGTAGCCATATCATCTAATACCCTCTTCCAGTACTCTAACTTGCCTAGCATCAATTGGACAAGGGGACCTATGTAAGCATATACATAAGGGTGGCCCAATGGGCGATCTATCTGAACATTGGGGCAGGTAATAGAAAAGTTCTCCCATGCCCAAATCTATAAAAGAGTAACTCTTGTTGAAATACTCTTCCCATCCATGTACATTACCTGATGAAGATCATGGCACAGATGGGAAAGCATGCATGATCCCCATGTATATCTTGTCTAGTGTAGAAGCATGTCCTCCAGAATTCGACCCGAGCCTACTATTAGTCCCCTTGACCTGCAATCAGGACAAAGGAATCTACCGATGAAGCTTGCTAGAACTGACGACAGTGGGGCACAACTCTCTACCATATCTCTCCAAGAAATATCATATCCACACACATGAGGATCCTGAAACACTCTCTACAATGCATTTGTCCCCCCAATCTCCTTGTGATCATAGATCACAAGTTCACCAGCTACCAGGATGCCTAAAATCCTATACACATCCTCAGGTGTAACAATAATCTCTCTAGCCGGCATGTGAAAGGTATTATGCTCACTATACCATCTCTTAGCTAATGCAGTCAATAGTGCCCTGTTGACCCTATACTATGGGATCCTAAGCAAAGACCCCAATCCATGTCTCACAATAACCCCTCTCTCTTCCTGCGATAGTTTGGGAATCATGTCCCATGTTCGGGGAAATCGCTCTCTGATCTGGAGGATATTAAAAGCCTCCTATACATCAAGCACATCAACATCAAATCAATCAAAAAGGAATCAAGAAAGCATCAAGAAAATCATACAAACATCAACTGAAGCAAATCAATATCAAAGATAATCATTAATATTTATCTTTTAATCGGGAAAGCAAATTTATCATCATTTCTACTATTTGTCTTTCAATCACAAAAGAAAATTTATCACATCTATCTTTCCTATTTGTTCTTCCAGCAGGAAGGTAAATTTATCATTATCTACTATTTGTTTTTTCATTCACACATGGAAACAAATTTAACAGTCAATTGCCTCAACATCTATCAATACTATTTGTCTTTCAATCAGGAGAGAAAATTTATCACATCTTTACTATTTGATTTTCAAGTGGGAAAGAAAATTTATCAGACTTATTACTATTTGATCTTCAAACACGAGGACAAATTTATCAAATCAGGCTAATCTACCTTGATGTTATTCAAAAGCATAAAATTAGTTGGCTAATCTAGCAACAATCATCAAGCACATATCAATTTCACTTCAAAATTCACATTTGGCAAAATTTCATGGATGCGCTAAAACAGAGGTTCAATGCGCTATTCCATCAAAGTGATAATCTACAAATTCTATGCACTATTCTAGCCTATGCGCTATTTGAACAAGGGATGCACTATTCTATCAGGTCTGGTGCGCCATTTTGACCGATGCGCTAATCTACACATGAATGCCCTAATCTATCTAGCAATGCACTAATTCAGGATCCTATGCGCTAAATCAAAAAATCTCTACGCAGGAATCAATGTGCTAAACTACTCATCTATGTGCTAAACTATGGATCGCGTGCACTAAAGTTAAAATCTATGTGCTAAAACAAAACTGTGAAAACCTTAAAAATTCAAAAAATTCAAAAAAATCTTCAAAAATACGATTTCAAATTCACAACAAAGGATCAGATCATCTTATCGGAGGTCCATACACAAGTGGTCTCTACTATCGGTGGGCTCTCTCGAATCGGTGATGCTCATAATGGATCAGCTTTGCGAAAATCTCTCTCAGAGCTCTAAAAATTATAAATGGCTACTGTTCAAATGACAATGACTTTTCACTTTTTCCACCTTTTAAGGGGGTAAAAATGGGAAATTATTAATATTTTTACTATGCAACGTGCTATTTTGAGAGATAAATCGATGTTTCTTTCCAAAAATCATCTTAGTTCTTTCAATTAATCATCAGAATCAACTGAATCACGTGATTTATCTCTTGACGGGGCATATAGCATCGTTAGTCAATTTTTCAAAATCAGGGGTTGATTTTTGAAATCTGAATTTTTCTTTGAAGCAATGCATAAAACACATCACTTCAAAGATGGGAAAAATGTACACATCTAAAAATGGTTATGGTTAATCAAACCTGTTAATTAATTAAATTTAAATTATTTAATTAATATTCTAAAGTCATCTACATATAAATAAATTTAAGTATTTATTTATATCGTTCATTTTTCTAATTCTTATAGTTTAATTAAATAAATAAGTTTATTTAATTATTTCTATTTTCCTCTAAATTAAATTAAATAAATTTCATAATTTATTTATTTAATTATCATTTTATTTGTAAAGTTTGAATGTTTAAATTCGAATTACGGAATATTCTTCTAATTCATCCAACACCTCACATAATTAAATATTGTAAATATTTAATTGCATACCTTTTTCACCTCTCGCATTATTAAATATTAATTATTTAATTATGGAAGTTTCCAAATTACATGTCACATATAATTAAATCAATTTATTTATTTAATTAAGATTTATCTTCAAACTTCAACTAACTTTTCAATAAATGAAAAGACAAAGAGCATGTTTGTCTCCTTTTTTGAATGAAGATAGTTTCGTGGGTTGAAAACATTCTCCATCTTTCTCTCAGCTTCCAGAATCTTAGACCATTCATCTTTATAGGTTTGAAACTCAATTGTTGATCTTCGCCAACTAGATTATTGTCTTCCAAAAATCTATAAATATAGCCATTTGGAAAGTAGATTTCATCCTAGATTTTATGCATAATTACTATAGTTGCATTCAAATCAGCATATCATAGAATTTTAGTTCTTCAATTTCATAGCTTAAATCATTAGCAATGGACATGCATTTTTCATCAATCTTGTTCTCCTAAGTTGTCATTCTACAAGTTGCTACTTAAACCAACTGAGAGCCACTACCTTGAATTGAATTCTTGGAGATAAAGAACAATGGGACAAATTTGAAGAAGCTACTATTATTTAGAGTTTGCATTTGTCTTTTCTAAATTAGTTTCTTTCAATCTAATGTTTCATTGGTGTGTTAGTTTACATTGTAATTAGACCACATATTCTAACAACACAATACAAAATAATTTTTAATACTCGTGTATAAAAACCACTTTTTAAAAATCATTTTTTTAGGACCATACCATGCATCTGTATGGACAGAATAATTTGACCTAAATAAAATTATTTTTCTAATTCCTTTTTCAGAAAGATGTGTATTATAATGAATAGTTTTGAGGAAATTTTTTCTTGTATTTTTCTCGATATTTTTTTATTTATTAATTTTCTATTGGCCCTAATTGCTCCTTTTTAAAACCCTTGTGTACGAACACCATAAATTGACCTAAAGCTATCAATTTTGGAAATTTCTTTTTTAATAGTGTAAATTTTATTTATATATTGATGCCATATATTTTCTTCAACAATAAAATTAACAAATTAAAAGTTATTAAAAAAATACTGAAAACTAACATTTCACATTTCTAGACCAGTTTCCTCATAAATTAATTAGAAAATATAAAATATAATTAATCATAAAAAAATTATATATTTGAAAACTAGACACTATCATCTATAATGGATCTTAATTTCATAAAAAAAAATTGAAAAAAAGTTCATTAGCTATATTGCCAAAGTTAGTTTTTTCTCTTGAAATTGCCATGACCTTATACTTGCAAGTCCAAGGAAAGGTATTTTGTTACCATGCCTTTTCTAAGCCTAAATCCAAATAAAACTAATGTATTGTGAGTTTCAAACCTTTTGGAATGAGTGCCCACTTTAAAATGCGTACCTATTCTAAAAATAAATGGGTGCCTGTTTTAGAGCTGAAAAATGACACTTCCCTTGAATGTGGACCCAATTTCTTGCACTTACCTAGATCACTAAAAGACACCTACAAAAAAGAATTGTACATTTCATATTCAAAAATCAAGTTGAGAAGACAAAGCAGATATTGAGGATCTGATTTAGATGTTGATCCTTTGAAAAAGTTGTGTAGGATTGATACACCACTTTTGGCATATGAGTCCTAGTAGACTGAATTTTCCAAATTTTTGAAGATCTAGACTTCTCACTACAAATTTTTTGTTTCAGGCTAGAAACCCTAGTCTAGGACTGATACACCCAACTTGGTGTATGAGTCCCATTTTTCCTTAAATTCAACATTTTCAGTATTTGAGAGTTTGTTTCGAGCTTTTATAGGTTTCCAGGTGCACCTCTGTAATTTTCTAGTTTGTTATTTTGTTGTACATTCATTTCTAGAGCTCATTCATTCCAATTTTACATATCATTAGGTTTTGTCATTAGGTATTTCATGTTACTAGTCTTTCTAAGCCCTATCGTAGTGGTGAACCCCTTTTAGTCCTTAATCAAACCCTAGGATACCCTATTGTAAGATTTATTTCCCCCTTTTCTTTATTCAAATTGAGATCTCTAAGCTTTCCTTGATTGAAACTAGAAGGAAATATGTCTAGGTCCTAAACTCTAGTGCTCCATCTCCTAAAAGGTGGGGTTTACCTATTTCCATTATTTTAGCACCAATAAATCTGTGATATATGTACTCTTGAATGCTCTTGATCATCAAATTTAGCTCTTGTGAAATTTCCCTTCAAATGTCATAAAAGATCTAAAACTTCTCATGAAATTCTAGGTGTGTATCCTTAATTTCCTAAAATTCAAAAATCACAAGTCAATGAAATATGGATTTGGAGATGTTCAAATACTGCCAAAAACATAATTTAAATTTAGGTCTTGTTGGTCATTTTTTCCAGCTAAGCTTTGAAACTTTCTAAGAGGTAGCCATTCTCTATGTTCATGAATTATCAAAGTTAGTGGCCAACTAATAGGTAAAGCTTCTAAGGGCTTTACCCCTACTCTTTGGGCTCTGTGAGACCAAGGAGGGTATTCCTATTTTTGTCCATATGATTTTTCTTGCCTCAAGAACACTTCACACACAGATAAATTCCTACTAACTTGTAGACATATAGGATTTATAAAAGGTTTGGCTGCTATTTACATAAATGACCGCATATTTGCTAGGAATGCAGGTATTATGTGAGATTTCCATCTCTGAACAGATAGGATTTGAATTATATAATGTTTATGATTTTAGTTATTTAAAATAATCCTAAATGAATTATCCAGTGCCTCAACCAATTGGGCAGGAGTCACATATAAAATATGCAATCATACATGAAATTTAACCTGATATCAATGAAAAACTCTCACAATTCCTTACATAATAAGACTTCACAATACTTAAAGAAACACTCCTTATCAGATCCTTAGCACATTATCACAAACCTACAATCCCTTTTCAAGCATTTGATTAACTCATTAAGTTAAGGCAAGAATAAGAATCATAAATTCAAATGTACCATTGAAGACAAATGAAACAACCCTGGATAATTTCATTCATAATCTATCACAACATACACAGGAGAGAAATTGCACTAAATTTTTAGATTTCTTTCGATATAAGTAATTTCGCAAGATCTACTAAGACTATCTCATGTACATACCCTACCCAAAACAATTTACCAACTAAGTCATCCTAAATTTTATATTATATGCATTTAGTGTATACCACCTAGACCTTCAGGATTCAAGAATCTGACCTTTGCAATGAGCCTTGAGATCTCCTTTATAGAATAGGAGAGAAACAAGCTTCAGGCTCATTGCCATTACATTTCAGTAGAATTTCATTTCAAAAATGGAATTTCATCTCCATTTCACAATTCCCACACAATTGAATATCATCATTTGGCGAACCAGGGAATGAAACATAGTTACAACCCTCATAAGCAGTTGGTACCACCGTAGAAAAATTACACCAAGGCCTTTATCACTTTCATCCACGTCACACCCAAAAAGACACAACATCAACACCAGAACAAAATTGCAGAACCTAGAGAACCACATCAACTTCCAAAACTAGAACTCGCACCATGACCATGATATAAACGACTGCTTCATGTTTTCACCTTAGCGAGAGGTGAAAACACCACCTTACCCTTATTAGCCTCCCCCCTAACACTAGGTAAAAATCCCACACATGGTGCCACCGTCGAAATTGGGTTACCGTGAGGACCTCTTCATTAACACCAACCAACTCAGTCAAAACAATGAGGTAACTGTGATAGTACAAGTCAGTCTCAGAGCCATCACTACTAGAGAAACTTGAGACAACAGTAGGAAATATCTTCTACCCTAGAGAGTCTTGACTGAAACTTGGCCCATCCTTTGATCCTTCACCACGCTCCATAGACCGCTTTTCCCGTTGACATCCTATCACCTCTGCATCTACAAATTAACCCTTAAGCTGAGGACTACTCCTAGTAAGTCTCGAGAGAGACCTTTTATCTTCTTATCGGGATCCATAAACACCTTGAGTGGTTCTCTATTCAAATTGTCTCATCTCCTCCCGAGACCTTCTTGTACCCATTCTCGTCAACCTATGTAACGGTGGGCTAGAACCAACTTGCTTTCTCATCTCTCACCTGAATCTAGAGCCCTTGGTGAAGCAACAACCACTTAATACAGAAGCACAAAATAATTCAAACTCTAGATTTCTATGAAACAAATGAAAAACCAGGAGGTATTTGTAAAGAAAATTCATGAAATGATCATCAATGCTTCAACTGTAGCAGAAAGTGAGTGAATGATTATTCATTGACATCAATTCCACCATTGCTAGTTTCCAGGTTCATGGAAATCGATGTATTATTCATTATGATTTCCTGGATATAACCCCTCGCACACATGGAAATTAGGTTGATATCCATCAAAGAGCCTACGCCATTAATACATGTTATTTTTATATCTCAAATAGCCATCACATGCTTGATTCAATGTTTTGAATTAGGGTCATTGATGCACTGGCAAGTTGGCATTTTTAACGACTCAGATTGAGTTAAACATCTATGAAAATTCCATGTCATCATACGATAGGCCCATCGGCCAATAATACATGCCCCAGTCAAAATTCCCACATGTGACTTTGTGTCGCCAAATGAATCCACGTGTCATCCATTTGCACTCCTCGTAGTACTTTTTAAACGATTATTTTAATCATGCGCGGTTGGCAAGGAATGACCATAATTAATCCTCCTTCTCACATGACAGTCGTTGATTTGAAAGCCTTCATAAATTTCGTCGACGAGTTTGGACTAGGCCCCATCACCATATACGAAAAGTGGCAACATATCACACACCTCACCATGCCTTAGTGACATCATCAAAAAATATTGTGAGGTCCACGGGGAATGGGTAGGATCAAAACCCTCGATCTAACGGTCCATAAACTAGCACATGCCATATTGTTATTTATAATAGGGGACCAACTAGACAGACGAGAGGGCAACCCTTAAGGCATAAAATTTAGACCTAAGTCTAAAATTATTAAATTTATCACCTGATATTAGGTAAAAATTTGTATTAAGTCCCAACATAGAAGAAGACCAACAGGCTAGGTAAAGGGGCCTGATTCATGCATGACATAGAAGGCTTCACCGACGACTTAAGTAACCAGCTACCCAGAGAAACAATTCAACATAAAAATATAGCGTGAGGGTTTACAAGATGTGAAAATTTTAAACAAGGGCAATAAAATCCTAAACCCTAGCAATTTGACCCCTAAGCACAAAGGGTAATAGCCAAACAAAATTTTCCACAAAACCAGCCAATATTTGTAGCAAAATTAAAAGCTCTATTAGTGGCTCCAGCTCAGGGATGCATACCCCGGGTGGGTATGGTGAGAATTCAAATCTCTAGAGAGTAGACCAAACACTAAGTTAGATGGGTACCCTAAAAATTTCTCCATTCATTTTTAAATTTCATTTGGTGGCCCCAGGCCTCCATCAAAGAAATAGCAATATTTTCCCTTGTCAAAAACAAAGTTCTTTGTTGTTTGTAGTAGGTCAATTCTACAAACACTGTCATGGACTACCCAAAAAATAGCTCAGTCAGTGACATGTTCCACTATATCACTATGCTTTCCAATGTTACCATAAATTTTGTCAATCTGCAATCTGCAATGAGACACTGACTGGAATTCATAACCATTGTGACATTCTATCTTGGCCTTCTCATTCCCATTTGCCACTAGGTGCTCACTCACTTGAGCTGAGAAATAGAAGCATTCATAGTCTATTTGATCTTTGACATCGCAAAATTTTACATCCAAATAAGTATGAACCTCAAACTGAAAGCTCTTATAAGAAACTTGTTGTGTGTCATGCAAATCATCTCTGAATATGTCAAAGACAAAAAATGCATATTTTGAAACATTGTTATATTGATTACTACAACATGGATACATTTTTTGACATTTCAGCTCAAGTACATCAAAACTCACCTTGGTATCATAGAGGTAAGGATCATGTGCATCATTAACATTCAAGAAATGAGTAAATGCACTCATCTCAAGTTCACTAACATGTTCTAACTCATTCTTCATATCATCAGTTAGCTCAATAGAAAATACCTCAAGAGCACATTCAAACAATTCTACATCAACGTGCGCAACATGATGGCACTCATGTGCATTGGTAACCTTATGTGCAATATCAATTGATATGTGTGCTAACCCAAAAGTGAAAGATTCATTGGCAGTTGAAAAATTCTCATCAACAATAAAAATAGAATTATCATTTTCTTTCACATAAATGTCATTTTGAAAGGATGGAAACATGTCAAGGTTCACACAAGGAACATTACATAAGAAGCAATTATACTCAGATTCATACTCACCAACATGATATTCATCATTATTTTCATTTCTTGGCTGCCCCACACATGGATCAATATTTTTTGCAGTATCAACATAATCTGAAACTTTATTGTCATATGAATCTACCAACCATTCAATGTTACCACTAGGTAATAATGTTGGTTGAAGATGCATATATCTTTCACAATGCATTTCCTGATCATTCCAAAATGAACCCCCCATTTTATCATCATAAACCATATAATCGTCTTCATGTATCACAAACATTTCCACCTCTTCCTGACATAGACAATCATGAGTAGAAAATTCAACAAAACATTCATCAACATGTTCATCATACTTAGTGTTGTGATCAAGATCAACATACTGAATATACATATTCTTATGTTGAAATTCCTCATCACTGATATGATCATCATGCTCCATTGATAGAAAACCTGAACTGCATTCCTGGTATTCACCACATGCATTTTGTTCCTTCACTTGTGGGTAAGTGATATCATGAGAATCTTTATCATTTCATTCTTCAAGTGAGGAAAATACCTCCACATCATCCTCATAAAAAAAATCAGAAATATCATCCCCAATATGATTTTTATCAGAAGAAGAAATATCACTACACAAACCATGTTTAAGATTTTTAGAGTGAAAACTTGAAATTGCATTTTTAGGATCATAATCATTGGTTTGTAAAAAAAATTCAGTAGCACCACATGGAATAAACTTTTTCATTTCATCATCATCTGATATATCACAAGAAAATAATTCTTCCATAGTTACTTCATTATCATCCTGTGTATCCTTTTCCTCATTATTGTGGTGTTGCTTAGTATATGTGTTGTTTTTGGGTTGACTACAATTCTCATCTTCTGACATATTATTTGCACTTGTTTGCATTGTCATTTGATTCTTTTCAAGAGGAAAATTGATGTCACCCTTTTGAGAATTCACATCTTGTGCATAACCACATTTGGTTAATTCTACAATCTTTATCGTATTAGTTACTTGGTCAAAAATATGGGGTTTTAATTCTTTTGGCAAGGTACTCAGCCCGGATTCATAAATCTCACAAAAAAAATCATTGCACACAGGATCCTCCAGTCTGAAATCTTTGGGAACTTGTATCGAAGTATTCAAAAATCTCAAAAACAATTTATAGGGTGATTCCCCTTGGTGTCTCTTTATTTC